>CM076572.1:458169945-458659895 GCA_034641835.2 Pinus albicaulis
GGGATATGTGGGGAGACATAGGGGGGAACGTTTCCCTAGTGTGGGGGACATGTTTCCCCAAAAGGGGTGCTTGTGATCATCCAAATTCAGAAAAGGGCTAGGCATGCCCCCCCCCCCTTGCCAATTTTGATTGAAATCAATAAATTATGAATGGGGAAGCTTAATATTAAACCCTAGGGTCCTACTAATGTTATGTAATTATGGTAATGTTAAATTATTAAAGTAAATGTGGAATTATAGCTTATATTTCATCCTTCTACTTAAATGTTTAACATTACCATTAATTGTCTCAAGATGTTTAAGAGTGGTTTTGACCTCATTGAATTTCATATGGAGAAAGTAGAATTTTAGATCTCACCCAAAATCCATCAGACTTAATGGTTTTTAGTATTAGAGGGATTGTAATGTTTTTTTTGAATTCTATCATGTATCAGTGTTTGGAACTATCATTAATTTAAAAACACCAAGGCTAGAAGCACCCTATTTAAGGGGAACATTTCCACCTCAATTATGTCTAATGACCCCTGAAATTATTATTTTTTATAATAATGGAAAAAATTAAAACTAAAAGGAGAAAAACATAAAAAATATCAAAATCTAAACTAATTTGCAATTCCTAACGTATTCATTCAACTTACCAAGCTTACAACACACCACTATCTAACTTACCAGTTAATTGTTGCCTCTCTTCTCCTACAACATTCCTTAAATGCTCATTGTCCATTTTTAATTTTCAGTTTTAACTTTTGAATCTTGACTTTGGGTATCATTGATCTTAGACTGATTATTTGACTCGTCACTCTTTACTCCTTTTTAGTTTTAGGTATATCAATTTAATATTCCAATCTTCATATCTATACTTCAATATCTACCATAACATATTTTTCTTAGTACTAATTAGATTCTAGAATGATGAATATGGATCAATGTATTTCATTATTGAATCTCTTGGTATATGGATGAATAATGTATGTATCAATATGAATGATTAATATGAATTAATGTATTGCATTATTTAATTCAATGACATATGGATTAATGTGTTTATGTTTTTATTATTGAATATGAATTTATATACAAGTGCTCCCACAACCTTCATCTCAGAATCTTGGTGAACATTAAAACCAATAAAACCATCTATATATTTTTAATGTAGGCAAATACATAAAAATTAGCATGCAACCATTTTATTTCTAAAATCATCAGAAAATATTTATTTTAACTCAAGTTTGATATACACATAGAGATTCTAAAATTATTTATTTTTACAAAATTAAAAATATTAATATTACCATTACTAATATTGAGTTTAAATTACTAATTGAATATTCTTCTTTGAATGTCCTAAAATCTGATAATGATTACATCTTCAATAAAATAATTGAACTGCCTAGTCCATATGAGATCATAGGCCACAACATTTGTAATTGCTACACAACTTAGCCCTGCTGATAAATAATTAAAAGGACTAAATATAAAAATTGTTCAGTGTAAACTGGAAGCCTTAATGGCTCTTGGATGGAGGTAACAAGAAGGCCTCCATTAAACTATAACCAGATAGTTACCTTTAAAATTATATTTTATTAAAGGAATTAGAGATAACATAATTATATGCAGTGAACTTTGGAGGGAAAAGACATAAAGAAAATTTAGATATTTTCTCAGTACAATCACTATATACGTAATATAATTATATTAATATATATTTCTAACATTTATCATTGATGACTTTTTATTTTCATTAAAAATAAAAATAGTGCATAATCCTTGAGAGGAAAAATGAGCTTCGCAGCCACCACTGGTGCTAGGGTTTCTAGGTCTGACCGCCGCCATGGCCAGAAAGCTACCCATGAAGCTCTTCAGCCTCTAGCAGCTCAAGAACAGACTAGCATGGATGAAGTAGAGCCCTTCCCTGGCAATGAAGATGGAAAAACCTCGAATTTCATATGAAATAAGGTGGTCCGCTCTAGCTGCAGCCGTGTGCGTGATTGGAGAAGGGTCAACACTCTTTGGACGAGATGCTCTGCGAGAGGGAAGCCATCCGCCCAGATCTGCAATGGTGAGCACCCTCTAGCACCCATCGCTCCCTAGATCTATCAGGTTGCGCCAAAGGAACAGTGCCCGGGTAAGCCTACGCCCAAGCTCAAGACTGTCATTATACGCAACTGCGAGGATCCGGCAGACACCTGGCTCCACCCACCTTCATATTTGGATTTAACTAGGCCTAAGCCTAGCGATGCATCTTCTGCATCATCCTACGCAGATCTCAGTCTGAGTGTTTTCAGAATGAAGGACCCCATCAATAGCTGCGTAAGTCGAATCATCTCCCCATTGAAAGCCAACAACAGGGAAAAATCTGCCACTCATAGCCTTCCTCTGCTCCTTCTTGAACCCTCGCTCCCCCACACCTCTCTTGAAAAGGTAGACATTACACCCTCCTTCCAGATCCAGATCATACTTCTCAATGGTAAAACGTAGCTCTGTTGGGTGTGATCTTCAGATTTGGTGCAAAGTCTAACGCATGTCCTCAAACACAAGCTGAGGATCCCTTATGTCATGCAATGACTCCTATACAGAGGTAAACAACTCGAGAACCCCCTCCTTCTCTCTTTTTACGACATTTAGAAAAATGAAACTTTGGTTTTGTCCCTCCGTCTGCGAGGAGGGGCTTCCGTGCAGCCCTCCTTCGCACAAGCTTTCTCCTACAAGGATATTGTCCATGCACATCACCCCATTAAATCTTCTCCTCCTTTTGAGGCTCCCAAGACCTTTTTAGTGGAAAAAATGGAAGATATACCAATGATTGAAATATCCCACCCAAAGTGGATGATCAGTTTCAACAATATGCAAAAAGAGCCATAATCTTCCACTTCAATGGATTATGGCCATGCTCAATAGATCTCTATTAATGGCTTCACACTGCCTATACCAAAAAAACCCAGATTTTCTTCTGCTCAAAGGGTTTCTTCATAGACCTGTTCGCTTTCGAGGAGGACTATCAAAAATTTCTAACAGGAGGACCTTGGTTCTAGGGAAAATATGGGCTATTCCTCACACCATGGTTCCCAGACTTCGACCCCTCCACAACTGTCATCACCAAGCTTCCTATTTGGGCCAGGCTCCCAAATTTACCGGCCCCTCTATGGCACTATTTTGTCTTTCAAGGAATCGGAAATACTCTAGTCCGATTTCTGCAATGG
The DNA here is from genome assembly GCA_034641835.2 of Pinus albicaulis. Taxonomy (NCBI): domain Eukaryota; kingdom Viridiplantae; phylum Streptophyta; class Pinopsida; order Pinales; family Pinaceae; genus Pinus; species Pinus albicaulis. The sequence continues at coordinate 458,173,146 of CM076572.1, forward strand.
ACACCTCCAAGGGGGAATCAGGCATATACACCTTCCATAGAATATGCGCTGAAATAGACATTAGAAAAGGACTTCCAGATCAAATCAATCTCAAAGTGAGAGATTTCCATTAGAGACAGACCCTGGATTATGAGAATAATGGCTTCCGATGCTGCCACTACCACCAAACAAGACATTTCTATAACTCATGATCCTCCTTCCTGGCCCAAAAGAATAAGAGTATTCACAAAACGAACTACAAAATATGGAAGCCTTTTGTCCCTTCACCCATGGATGACATAGATTCCTTCACCTTGGATGAGAAAGATATCAAAGCAGAAGCAAAGGTCGCAAATCAAGAAAAGGATATGACCTCAGTAGACCCTGATATGCCCTCTAGTCCCATGAATGCAAAAAAATGATCTCATGAAACCATCTCCTACTCAGATTCGGATAAGGAGCCCACTCCTCCAGACACCAACAGTCTCCAAGTGATACTAGCCTAACAACCCCAGGATGAGTGGGTCATAGTTTCAAAAAATAAAGGAAATAAATGTCGTACTGAGGAAACAACCCACTCGGTATAGTTTCCAGTGTTTGTCTTGTGGCTCCTTAGCTATTTTTTCTATATCTCTTGCTTCTCTCTTGGCTACTCTTTGGGACCAAGGTTGAATGTACTTAATTTCCGATCCCTGGTTATCTAGCCTCTTATGTTTTTAATCCATCTTGTACCATATGCTCTTCTAATATAAATAGACTAATTTACCAAAAAAAACATTTCTTATTGATGGTTAATCAATCTCTTAAAAAAAATTATTAAAAAAAGTCATTCATTTATTATCTATAAGAAAATAAGTACGCAATTCTTGATGGTTGTTTATGTAACTCAAGGTATGCATTCTTGAGTTTCACAACCTCCAACAATATATTAAAATTAAAAAAACATCTTATACCAATTTTGATATACATTTCGAGGTTGTGAAGTAATTAGATATACATTTCAAGGTTGTGAAGTTATAAATCTAAAGATACCCATCTTTCATGAGGGTATTTAACCCAGTCAACTCTACCAAGAGGAGATTAACCCTGATGAACCGAAAGAGAATTGAACCCATGCCTCATGACAAAGGGCCATTGACAAGAAAATACTTTAACCCACTGAACTACCCATCAAAACTAAGAGACAACGTCCATATTTCAATACAACCAATAAACATTTAAATTTTAATAGAGTTGTTTTGCCTTGTTTTCAATAGAGTTTTTTTCTCTATATTAGGAGTACCATTCGATTATTGATAAGATGATTGCTTCTGCATATGATAGCCATACTCCAAAATGTAATTTTTCATAGAAGGATGTCGACTGTGGAAGTTATTTTAAAAAATACACGATATCAGAAATAAGGACCATTGAAAGCCTCTGGTAGTACATGGAAACCTAATTAGGCTTCATCATTAAGCCTAATTGGAGCTATAATTAGAATGCCAGTAAAATTATTAATATAATTACATTGAGACCTAATTGGGTTGTAATTAGGGCTTATCAACGATTGTTTTCATCTAATGTGTTTTTTGGAAATTAGGCTCCAAGCAACAATACTTGTAACACTCAAATTATCTATCAAGTTGGAGCTTATTAGAGACTAAGAAAAAATTTAAATAAATTTTTAAATCATTGAATACAATTAGCCATAGAAAATTGTTGGAGTCCAACATAAACTGCAATGGAAAGATCGATAGCAATAAACGGCATCACATCTGAAGGGAAGCCATGGATTTGCAACCTTTCATCCCTGCAAACATCATCGCTCAACTTATTTTCCTTCTTAAGAATTTATGCCTTTGTTATGCCTCTAAGTTCCTTTGATTCCTAAATGCATCCCTGTGTTGTATTGTTGTTATTTCATTATCTCCTCTAATAAGAAAGCCTTTTTCTAGGTAGCAAAACAATCAACCATGAATGCATTATAATTTGATTTTAATTGTTCACTTGACTTAAAAGAGCAGTAAAGTTTTGTATTTATGTTGATGGGCTTATATTTCCATTGGTAGTAACCTTTCAATTGGAAATGGAACCCTGATTACCAGTAAAATGACTGGTAACCACATTGCTGGGTAAACATATATAGGTTTAGTTTTGTAGATATCGTGATTTTTTAATTTTTTTTATTGGTTTGGGTAATAGCGAGACTAGGACCATGTAGACCTAGAGTACCTCGCTTAGGGAAGGTTTCTCCTAACTTGGTTTCAAGATGAGGAAAAACAATGGATTAGCAACGACTTATTAACAATTTTGAGTGTATATTGTATTAATGGGTTAATAGATGGTTATCTTTGGGCACCGGATGTATTCTTGTGCAATCGGTGCTACATAACACTTTAGTTTATTGGATGAATTTATTAAAAATCTTATAGAAAATAAAAGTCATTATTGTGAATTTCATTTGGTCTGGGGTGAAGGGTGGGAAAAAAATACATTTGGCCCACTAAGATGATATTACAAAACTGAAGAAATATAGCGGTTGGGGTTTAACATACATTAATATTTTCAGTTGGGATTTACTAACAAAGAGTTCTTGGAGGGCCATAACTGGATGTGGTATTTGGCAGGTGATCTTAGCAGAGAAATATATGGGAAATATGACTTTTATGGATTGCTACATGACTGGACATTTTCCTAACCGAAATGGTTCACAGTTTTGGAATGGTTTTATGAAGATAAAAAAATTTCTTTTTGGAAATATCCAATGGGAGATTGGTACTAGCTCAAAGGTATTAACAAGGATCAACCCAATCTAAGGCATGCATGGAGATCACATCCTTCCGGTTGTAGTTACAAAAAAATTACATGACAAGGTTATATTTTTCATCTCATAGATTCAAGATGATTATGTTTTGATGCAGATTTACCCCATTTTGGAAGATGTTGGGGAAATGGGCTAGTTTGGTGAAACCACTACGATATGGGAGAAATGCATATCATAAATACAGTTGGAAGATATTACCCCTTAGTGATTGTGAGGATAAAATTTGTTGCAATTTAATTCTATTCCAGGGAAAATTAATGGTCTTGAAGGTATACAATCACATTACTCTCTCCCTATAGGCGTGAGAGGATCTATGTTGGGTCAAGTATGTATGGTCATGGAATATGCCTTTAAAGATCAAATTATTTAGATGGCATGTTTAGGAAAACAAGATCCTCACATGGGAAAGCATGTGCAAGAGAGGTTTTGTAGGCCCTAGTAGGTGTTATTTATGTAGGGGTGCTTATGAAAATTTGCTCCATATTTTCACTCAATGTTCCTTCTCCATTGCCATATGGATCCGTGTTTCACAATGTCTAAATATAAAAGCATGATGGTATTTCATATCTTTGGAGGTGTGCTTCAAATGGTGGATACTTCATTTTAGAGAGTTTCACACTCTTCCTCTCTTTATTATTTGGGGCATATGGAGGGGAAGAAATGATTTGATATTTGAGGAATATCCTTTCGACATTGTCTATTAGCGACAATATTTTTTTCTCTTTATAGTGAATTTAATCGGAATATTTACAAGGAGAAAACTTATAGATCCTTGGTTGGTGCTCAAAATACTCTGTTCCAATGAGTTTTTTTTTATGGAGCTTCCTAATTTAGGAATTACAGTTGTGGTGCTCATGTTGAGGTCTCACAGGTACTCCAATACAATTTCTTTTGGAGTTGTGGTATTGGTACAAACACTAGGGATGAGGTGGTTGCTCTGTGGGGGCTATTTTATTGTGCAAAGAGGCTCAATATTGAATCAATTCACATCTTTGGAAACTCACGGGTCATCATAGATTGGATCAATAGTAAGCCTTCTCTTTCCCCACCTTTTTTACTCAACTAGATGTGTTGGATAATTTTTTTAAAGGAAACTTTTCATACTATATCTTTTGAGCATGTTTACAGGGAAATTAAGTCACATGCAAATTCCCTCTCCAAAAAAGGCCTTGCGATGATTTCTGGAAAAATTCATTACAACATCCTATGCCATGGTGTGTTGTGGAGTGTTGGGTCATTTCCAATAGTATGATTTTCCTTTTTTATTTATGTCTTATATGTCATAGGTTTTATTTAATTTTTATCAACTTTATAACATATTTTCTTCTATCTGCATAATTTTGCATTAGTCTCTATAAGATTAGTTAAACAAGTGATTTTGAAAAAGGTTTAGTTTAGAGGCTAGCTCTTCATCTGATGATGTATGAGTAATGAAGAACTATGCACTATGATGGAAGTACGATTCTCTTTATTTTTTCTGATATGGACATGATTGAGATTTTTCATGCCCATTAAACTTACCTATTCATTTTCCTATTATAAATATGATAACTTGTGATTTTTCTTCCCTGAAAAGAAACCTATAGTACCTTGCTTGTAAATGTTATGGAATGGCTTATAAACATCAAAAAATACAGTAATGCATGGGCTTCATTTTTTTAGAGCTAATAATAAGCAATGGGATTTTGAGATGCATTGAAATTCAGTTCTTAGCACAAGCTCCATTCATAAGCATTCAATTTTTAGTGTCACCATGCAAAGAGTGAAATCCCTAGCTGGTGAGTTATTTCACATAGATGTGATTTAGTTATAAATCATGGCATCCATTTGTTTGTTTGAAATAAACATGTGGCATGTCACCATGCCTTGTATGGTTTTATAATTAATTTGATCATATTGTGCTTGTCTCCTTGATCATACAATGTTAGATTCAGTAGCATGATGGTCATATGTGGTTAGATTGATTTTGTTGCAAGGAAGGTTTATATATTTTGTAATATTTATAACTTTAAAATGATATACAAAGTATATGTTTATCATTATTTAATATTTTTTGTAGGATACAATTGTGACAGGTTTTGTTGCACATGTATTACATCATGGGTTTATGCATTATTGGTAGCTTTCTTATTATCGGTAATGATGTTGGTTAGTCTACCTTTTGAATTGGAAATTGAAAAATTTTAAAATTTTCATGTGCTTGTACCATATGATATTATATCTCTCAAATATTTCCTTCTCAGTAAAAGCACATTTTAGATGGTATTTTGTAGGTATTTCATCTACAATGCAAATTGGTTATTTATGGCTCTCTCAATGTTAGGAGGGGGAGAAGGATGGCTCTATAAACAATGGAATGGGGGGGGATGAGAATTAATTTAATGATATCTCCCAAACCCACATACTTTGGGGCCATGATATAACATACCCTATTTTTAATTTTTGTGGAGCCGAATCTACTAAATAATATTATTTGCCGAAGGTGGCTCATTTTTCTCAATGGCATAGTGACATTGATTGCCTCTAGTGGCTTTCCTTTTTCAATCAAACTAATTAAATATTATCTGATGAAATGAAATTAAGTCATGTCCCAAAAGGTGTATTTGAGGCAATGAAATCTTGGCATTCATTAATTATATTTGGATTTTTTATTTTTATTTTTCAGTTCAATAGGTGGAACTAAATTACATGTTGTATCCAAATTGGTTAGGAATGCCAAAGCACTAGGGTTAAGAAAGGGTTGCTCAAATTTATAAGGGGGTTAGTGAGGAAAATAAAGGCATGTTATTTTAGGCTTAGAACTGGAATAGTCAACCCTGGGGATAAACCCAAGAACACAAAAAATTCACAAAAATACCAATACACGTGTCAAAAAAAGATAGGTATATTTATTAGGTCAACATCAAGAGTGATTTACAATTACAAATTCTTCTAGGAGGCTACTCTTTTGGCACTTGTTGTAGCTGAAGCCATATTTTATTCAACTCGTGAACCCCCTTCAAGACATCATTAATGACTCCCCTGTTGGAATGTTTCAGAATTCCAAAATCATAAAAGTCCCTTCTTTAACACAGAGAAATATTCAAAATTGCATCCACAGTGACAGAGTTTTCATATAAAAAAATTCTATTCCATAAAAAAAAACTTGTTACAAATTCTTCCTCAAGAGAGGGATTACAATTGCTGGACTGTTACAAGACACAGTGCCAAACAAAACTGTTCTCTGTCTCACACAGAAAAATACTCTGTCTTTCTAAAACAACATACACTGCTGTGTATACTCTGTTTTTCCTAAAAACACTCTGTCTCTCTGGAAAATACGCTACTGTGTATTTCCAATTCACACTCTGTCTTTTTCAACAACAACACTCTGTTGTGCATAAAAAACATAACTTTACAAAATGACTCTGTTGATCTTTTCTTTGCACTGCTGTGCATTCACTTCTATTCTCTGTAATAAAAATTACAATTCTGTTCTATATTAAAAACAAAATATCTCAAGTTCAATTAATGTCATTAACTGACAAGAATCACCGCTTGATAAATCTTTAATGGTCTCATAAATTTGCTGGCACCGCTTGGAAATGCATTGATGACAGATTTTCATTGATGGCGCCTAGATCTTTTTTCTCCCGCACTGCTGTGCTTCACTATTCTATTCTGTGTAATAAAAATTACAATACTCTGTTGTTTTCTTCTGTGCACTGCTGTGCTTAAAAAAAAACATTCACTGTGTATATATTTTTTTAATACATAACAGCCCTTTTAATATATATATATGTATTACATATATTAAAAATAAAACAAATAATGTTAAAACTTTAAACGTCAAAAATTAACCCCGCAAGTCTTTTGTTAATCATCAAATGTGGACCCCGCTGCTGATGATGTAGGCAACTTCCGGGGGGGTTCGCTCCTCTGCCGGCTTGACTTGCCAGACCCCCGTGGAATTGGCCTTCCGCTTCATCTCTGCGCTGTCCTTTTCTGGGCAGTTGGCAATTAATCCCAACACTCCCCCTTAATTTCAACTGCTGGGTTTTTCTGCATACCCGTGCATTTTCTGAAATGTTCAAAGCTTTTCTGCTAAAGTGGCTTTTTGAGGATATCTGCAAATTGATCCTCTGTTCTGCAATGCTGCAAAACTATCTCGCCATTGTCAACCAATTCACGTATGAAGTGAAACTTGGTGTCAATGTGTTTTATCCTTTTATGAAAAACAAAATTTTTAGACAATGCAATAGCTGAGCTATTGTCACAAAAAATCACTGTCCCTTTTACCTGTTCTTGACATAAACTTCTCAACATTTTCTCATCCAAACTACTTGACACGTTGCTGCTGTAGCTGCTACATATTCTACTTCTGCTGTAGACAATGCCACAATCAGCTGTTTCTTAGAAGCCCATGAGATGGCTCTTGAACCCATATGAAAAACATAACCGGAAGTGCTCTTCCGATCATCAACACTTCCAGCCCAATCACTGTCAGTGTATCCAACTAAATTTGAACATTCTAAAGTAGTATAAAAAATACCAAACCTTTTTGTACCTTTAACATACCTCAAAATTATTTTTGCTGCCTGCCAATGTGCATCTTTTGGCTTTTCCATGAATTTGGAAATTAAACTAACATCATGCATTATGTCGGGCCTAGTTGCAGTCAAATACATAAGTCTGCCAACTATGCTCTTGTATAAACTAGGATCAAAATCCTTGCTGCTGTCCTCTCTGCTGAGTTTTAATCCCATCACTATGGGAGTGATTGCTGCTTTGCATTCCTGCATGTTAAATATTTCAAGAACCTAATTAACATACTTTGCCTGTGAGATAAAAATCCCATTTTCATCTTGTTCTACTTCTATTCCCAAGAAGTATCTCAACAAACCCATGTCAGTCATTTCAAATTCTTCTTTCATGACTATTTTAAAATGTTCAATAAGGAAATCATCATTACCTGTAAAAATAACATCATCAACATACAAGACTACAATCAAGATTTTACCATCTTTTTCTTTGATGTAGAGGGTGGGTTCTCCCTCACACTTTTCAAATCCATTTTCCAGTAGATAGGAATATATCCTACTTTACCACGCTCTTGGCGCTTGCTTAAGCCCATAAAAAGCTTTCTTCAACTTGCATACTTTGTTTTCTTGGCCTTTCTTTTCATAGCCGAGAGGTTGTTCAATGTAAACCTCTTCCATTAACACTCCATTTAGGAATGTTGACTTCACGTCCATTTGGTAAACTTTCCATTTGTTTTGTGCTGCTATGGACAACACTGCTCTCACGGTTTCCATTCTTGCAACCGGTGCGAAAGTTTCCTCATAATCTATGCCATGCTTCTGCTTATAGCCTTTGACAACAAGCCTTGCCTTGTGTCTCTCTATCTTGCCTTCAACATTACTCTTGGTCTTGTAGACCCATTTAACACCAATGACATCTTTACCTTTTGGGAGTTCAACCAAATCCCAAGTTTTGTTCCTCTCTATGGCATTTATTTCCTCATCCATAGCTTCTATCCATTTCCTATCCTTGATAGCTTCTTCGAAATGAACAGGATCATCAACATGACAATATAAAGCAAACAAAGAATTGATACCTTCATTTTTTAAATCTTGTTCATAAATTTCTTTCAAACTTCTAAATTTCTTACCTCTTTCAGTAGGTGTACAAGTACTTGAAGAAGCACTTGAATTTCCTCCTTGTGGTGTGCTTGGAGAAGCACTTTCATTTCTCCTCAAGGGTGTGCCTTGCTGCTCTTTTTTTGGTGTTGCTGTTTGGGGATGTATTTCAACCAACTCATCATCATTTTCATCATGAGATAAACAGTGTTTAACATTCACTGTTTTCTTTATGCTTCCATCCCAAGCTTCCTCTTCAATGAACTGAACGTCCCTGCTCACAATAAACTTCTTGCTGGATGGGTTATATAACCTGTAGGCTTTGGATTCCTCACTGTATCCAATGAAAATACATTTCTCCCCCTTGCTGTCCAACTTCTTCCTTAGTTGATCCAGAATGTGTGCATAAGCCACACATCCAAAAACCTTCATGTGTGTGACACCTTGCTTTGTGCCACTCCATGCCTCTTCCGGCACTTTGTTCATAACTTCTTTTGTAGGGCACCTATTCAAAATGTACGCTGCACAATGTACAGCTTCATCCCAATAATCATTAGGCAAATGCTTTGCCTTTAACATACTCCTCGCCATGTCCATTATGGTTCGGTTCTTCCTTTCGGCTACTCCATTTTGCTGCGGAGTATATCTAGTTGTAAACTGCTTATGAATACCATTTTCTCTACAAAAACGTAGAAAATATTTAGAGATATACTCACCTCCTCTATCAGTCCTTAAGACTTTGATATGTAACCCACTCTGGTTCTCAACAAGTGCTTTGAAATTGCAAAAATTTTCAAACACTTCACTTTTGTTTTTCAAAAAGTAAACCGAAGTTTTTCTTGTAAAATCATCTATGAATGTTAACACATAGTGGCTGCTTGCAAGCGATGGAGTTTGCATCGGTCCACACACATCTGAGTGGACAATCTCTAAGGGTGCTTTTGCCCTTATGCTTTTCCTGGAAGGAAAAATTTCTCTGTGTTGTTTCCCCAAGATACAACCTTCACAAAGGCTATCTGGTTTCTCTATCAATGGTAAACCACTTACCATTCCTTTTCTGTTCAACAGATTAAGACCTCCAAAGTTGAGATGTCCAAATCTCAAGTGCCATAACCAATTATCATCTTTTGGTTCGCTTTGGAAAGCTTCTTGTGCAACTGCTGCTTTCTCTTCACCATTCTTCAAATCTGCTCTCATTTTGAGAGGGAACATCATGTTCCTCGTCATCTTCACTTCAGCAATACATTGTTTGCTGGGTGGTTTATCCATGATGGTACAAACATCATCCTCAAAGAAAACATTGTACCCCTTATGGACAAGTTGTCCAACACTTAAGAGGTTACACTTCATTCTTGGAACATAATAAACATTTGCTATGGATTTCTTTGCACCTAATCTTGTTAAAACATTTACATTTCCTTTTCCCATAATAGAAACTTTGCTATCAGTTCCTAGTGTGAATTGTGACTACACACTCTCATCTAACATGGAAAACATTGCTAAGTTTCCTATCATATGGTTACTCAACCGGAGTCTAGAAACCATAAATCCTCACTCTTTTCTTCAGCCATATTACAAGCTAAAAAAAATTTATTTTGGCTTCTATTTTCCTTAGTGAAATTTGCACTAGTTCTACTTGCCATATCTTGCTACTTCTTTCTACATTCATTAGCATAATGACCATATTTTTTACAATGGTAACATTGGACATTGGATTTATCATACCTTTGTCCTTGAGCATTCTGCTGACCATTCTGCTGGCTGTTGCCTTGGCTGTGGCTGTGATTTTCACTGTTGCACCTTCCATGTGAATGTGAAGGGTTGTTCCTTCCACCTCTGTTTTGGCTTCTGCCTCTTCCTCTCTTGTTTCCTTTGCCTTGCCCTCTTCCTCTTCCGAAAGACATCTAGGTCTTAAAAGCATGTTCAAGAGATGATTTTTCACTCCTACCCAATCTCTGTTCATGGGTTATCAGTGATGCATGTAGCTCATCCACTAAAAAATTTGTGAGATCCTTAGTCTCCTCTATGGTGGTGACAATCACATCGAATCTTGAGGGTAGAATCCTCAAGAGTTTCTCAGCAATCCTCTTGTCTTCAAGAGTTTCTCCATGAGATCTAATTTGTGTAACCATTCCAATCTCACACAGTGAAAATGCCAGTCAATAGTATCGACTACTTTATACAGAGAGTCTTTCAAAGTCTCTCTCATTAGCCCAAGAGCGCTTTGTTGTCTTCACTTTTCCATGCCTTGATATGGTACATCTTGAGAAGTTTCCCATGCTTCTCTGGATCTCTTGGAAATTCTTTATTATCCTCAACACTCTCATGCATGGTGAAAGAAAGAGCCTTGGCATATTTCTTCTTATTGCTCTTCAGAATCTCTCTTTCTGCCTCAGTTAACATATTAAACTCAAGTTCATCTGCTGGCTCTTCAAAGTCTTCCTCAACAAATTCCCATAAGTCTTGGGAGACAAATAATGCTCTCATTGTTATTGACCAGTAGTCATAATTTTTTCCATTAAACATTGGGAGATGGATATTTCCCATACCCGTACCAGTGCTGGCTCCAGCCATTCTGCACTCTTAACTATGATTTAAAAAAAACACTTGATTGTGTGTTTAAAATTAACTGACTGTTCTGCAATAGTAACAAAAAACTTATATAGAGAAATACCTTTGGATTCTTTTTGGCTAAGTCTTCACACTGTTGGAGAAGCTGCTGCAACTAAGAACTCCTTTCCTTCAGCTTATTTGACCTTCAAATAGCCTGGACTAGCTCTGATACCATGTTGGAATTTTCTGGGTAATTCCTTAACAAAACAGAGGAAATAGAAATTCCTCTTTTACTACACAGAGCTTTAAAATAAAATTAAATTTCAGACAGACAAATAGAGATATGAAATATAAACTCTATCTCATTAAAAAAAATTGTTGTTAACAAATATTCTTCTTTTAACACTAATCAAACATTTTCATTATGACCAAACAATTTGGATTCCTTATCAATGACCAACCCTTCATCTTCTCTTCTATTGATTCCATTTTGATGATTAATATTTCTTATAAAATCAAAGTAGAAAATTAAAATACAGTGGCATATGAATCGATTGTTGTCTTCGTATGGATTTTATCTGTTGTTACAACATCCACTAATGGCCATGATCACGTGCACTGATCCACAATGGCCCTCTAAAATAAATCAATGGCGGTGATTTAATTACATAGATCAACAACCCTAAGCTCTTCAGGCACCAAAAAACCTCTACATCGATCAACCTCCTTCCTGTGTTATGAATTGTGATTAGCCACGAGGAATGGGCCTCATCACATTATGGGGTGTGAAACAAGGCTTCAACCAATTCCACCTCCAAAGCTCGATGGATTTTCATTGGTATAGGGCTCAACAACCCTAATTTTTTTTTTCAAATCGAAGTTCACAATCAATTCCAGGACCCCCACATGAATTCAATTGGAAGAGGAGCATCTGCAATCTTGGTTCCAGATGGAGTTCCATGCTCTTGATCTAGTGGTGAAGGATTCCCACAGAAAGATTACGGTCCCAATAAATACCGCAATCCCTCCACCCACCCCATGTGACATCATCAAGAATTGGGGGTTTCGCTATCACATTTCCCCCTCATGGTTCAAAATTCACGTCAATTTTCATTCCTTCATTCTCGATCTGGCGACGTCCATTTTTCTGTTTTGACTGACCACGTTCATCGAGGTTGCAAACTAAATCAACTTTCATTATCAGTCGATTTTGAGGCCTAGAAGATTGAGGATTTCACTCCCTTTATTCCTATCAGAAAATCGTAATTGTATAGATACAATATTCACAATACTAAACTCTACGTACAAATAAAATATGTTCAGGTGATGCGGATTGCACATTCACCCAAGATTTTGTTTCATCATCCACCCTGGGTAGGAGAAATGTTTGATGAGATTGAACTCATGAACATTTGGTTTAGTCTAGAATCGTAAATCCATCCTCAGAGAATTCATTTGTCTTCAACCCAGATGCCTCCTCAACAATTTTTCCCTTCCATCGAACTAGATGATCCATGTATTATTTTCCATGTGTGGACTTTGTGACTCTAGAACCGATAATTGCACCAACATCTTCAGATTTCTTCTCAGGTAGTTGATCAACCCATGTTGTTTCATGAGAGGCATTTTCTAGTTTATGAATTGTTCCACTCTTTGTAATACTTATACAGATCACTAACATTTAAAATAGGAGAGATATCAATGTTTTCCAAAAGTTCAAATTCATAAGCATTTGCTGAAAAATTCTTCAAGATCTTGCAAGGACCTATCTTATCTCATTTTAGGTTGTGATAGGTTCCCTAGGGAAACATTTATTTCCTCGAATGAACCCATACCAATTCACCAATTTGAAATTATTTTTCTTTTCTATGCAAATCAGCATAGTCTTTATACTTTTTAGTACTCTACTCTAGCTTCTGCCCCACTTCTTTTTTCAGATCTGTCATGTACTATGCAAAATCCTATGGTAATTAAATTCTCATCATTCAATATGCATTATCCCTGAGTTCATCCACGCCCCTTGGGTTGTAACCATACACTACATTTAACAGAGTTTTTCCCATGTTCCTATTGATTTATTTATTATGGGAAACTCTGCTTGAGGAAATGTCAAAGTCCCACTGCTTCGGTCGATCACCAATTAAAAGAAAATTACCAAAAATATTTTTGACAACTTTAGTTTGACCATTGGTTTGTGGATGGTACACTGAACTGAAAACCAACTATGTGCCCAAATTCTTCCACCATGTATTCCCAAAATGGTCAACAACCTTGTATCCCTATCTGATATTATTCTTTTAGGAAATCCATGTAGTCTGACTACTTCTTTGAAAAATAATTTTTTAATGTGGGAAGCATCACTAGCCTTTTGAAATGGAATGAAGTGAGCCATTTTTGAAAATTGGTAAAAAACGAAAAAAACAATGACTAATTTTCTCGTTGAGTTCAAGGCATCCTCATAAAAAAATCTATACTAATATGTTCCCAAGGTCTTTATAGTGTCATAAATGAACTATGCATTCTTATATTTTTCTTCACTCCTTTTTCATGTTTGCATATTCTATACCCTTGCACCATATTCTTCACATTTACACTCATCTCGAGCCAATAATAACTCTCATTCATAAGAGTTATTGTTTTATCAATTCCAAAATGTCCACCCAGTCCACCACTGTGTTTTTCTCTAAAAAAATTCTCTCTCATGGAACCTCAAGGTATGCATAATTGTTTCCCTTTGAAAAATAAATTATATTCAATAAAATACTCCATCCATGGAGTTTAATCTACTCCCATTGTATTCTTGCATGCCATCCATTCTTCCTTAAAATTGGAATCTCGTCTATACAACTCATTCAATGAATCAAATCCAACAACATTTACTTTCATATCGTTAAAAAAAAAATTCCTTATGCTTAGCGCATCAACAACTCTATTGGATTTACCACTTCTATGTTTCAAAACAAAAGAATAACTTTGCAAAAATTTGAACCAATTCATATGTTTCTAATTCAACTTACGTTGATTGTTGCCAAATTGAAATGCATGATGATCTGTAGACAACAAAAATTCTTTTGGAAATAGGTAATGCTTCCATTTCTTGAGTGCATGCATGATTGCATAAAATTCTTGTTCATATACGAAATACTTCCTTCTTCCTCGGTTAATTTTTTTTGCTGAATTATTCTATTGGTATACCCTCGTGACTTATATCTCCTCATATGGTTGTTCCACTTGCATCACAATCAACCTAGAAAACTTTTCCAAAATACGACAATGCCAACACTAGCTACTATGTCTCTTAACTCTTCAACATTTCAAAACTATTTTCTACTATAGTTATCCATTTAAATTCTTTTCTCATGCCTTTTATAAATTTTGTTATGGGAGTGCAAATTCCACTAAAATTTCTTATTAATTTCCAATAAAAACTTTCCAATCCATGAAAACTACGGGATTCAAACATATTCCTTGGCCATTACCAAACAACAATGGACCTTACCTTCTTAGGGTCCATTTTCAATCCTTCTTCGGAAAATACAAATACCAAATAAAATAACTCCTTTAGGAAGGTGCAATTTTTCAAATTTATCATCATTTTTCCCTCTTTCAACGTTTGTAATTAGCCCTGATATGTTCTAAATTTTCTTCCTTTCTCTTACTGAAAATTAAAATGTCATTAGGATATACTATGAAAAACTTACCAAGATAAGGCTTTAATATTGGGTTCATCAATATCATAAATTTATTAGGTGAATTTTTTAATCCAAATTGCATAACCATCCACTCATACAATCCATCCTTTGTTTTGAATGGAAATTTCCACTCATCCCCTTCACGAATTCTGATTTTAAGGTACCCAATATTCAAGTGAATCTTTTTGAAATACCTTTCTCCACTCAAACAATCCATTAATTCATCCATCCAGGGAAACGGAAACCTATATTTGATGCTAATATTGTTAATTTCTTCGAAATATATACACACCCTCCATTCACCTCCTTTCTTTCACATTAGTATGTTTGGTACAACACAAGCACTGATACTCTCCCTAATCACCCCTTTGTCCAACAACTCCTCGACTTGTCGATAAATATTCAATATTCTAAGGCATCATCCTATATGGTCCCTTATTTGTTAGACTTTATCCTAAATCAAATCCATGAAATGATTGCCTTCCTTTATCAATGGTAGTTTAACTGGAGTTTCCTTCATCATTATCTCTTCATATTCATTTATCAATTCTTGAATTTATTTGAGTATATTTTCCTCCTTTTATGATATTATAGTTTGTGTTTGCTAGGAAGCCATAACATAACAAGTTTCAACTTTCTCTAGATCCTTCATGAATATCTTCCCTAGACTCAAACACACCCTTGACATACCCTCTATATCCTCTTCCTTATATTTCATTAGATTCTGGAAAAACTCCTAACCATCATTCTTGATGATGTAGGTGTTATTTTTCCATCATGTACAACCTACCAATCATATTACCATGACCTAACCCAACAAGATGTGACATTTACACTCTCAGGAAAAAAATTTGTGACATGCGTCCATCAAAATCACATCATGAAGTATTTCATCTTTACAATTACCAATTTGTAAATTTACCAAACTCTTTTCTCTTACCACCATTTGATGCTCCTTCTAAAACCAATATAATTTGTATCTTCTAGGGTGTTTTAATATTTTCAATTTCAATTTCTTCACCATTTCTTCAGACAAAATATTATTTGTGCTACTGCTATCCACAATCACCTTGCAACACATACCACCATACTTTCATCTAGTTCTAAACATATTTCTTCTCTGAATTGGTTCAAATCCAACCTTCTTTGGATTTAATAAAATCCTTCTCAACATCAAGGATCAACCATCATCTCGATCCTCTCCATGCTTTGACGATTTTGCACATTTATCCTCAACTTGGGGCATATGAATTTTTTCTTCCTTTCTTTTGTAAGAAATTATACAAACATATCTATATCAATGGATTCAATCAGATCAAGCAATGTACTAAAGTTAGATATTGAATCCTCCTACAAATCAATTGCATAAAATAAACATGATCGCCAATCACAACAAGTAAAGAAAGAAACAAATCAAAACACAACACAAATATTTTTTTGCTGAAATATTTCTTCTCAAAAACCCTCTATCTTCTATTGTATATTCCACAATAAATCATGAAACAATTACAATGCACTCTTCTCACAAGATTCTCCTACACTCTGCATATTGTCTCATACTAATCCAAACAAAATCAGGCCAACACTTAGCCAATTCTTAGCCTATTTTCAGCCTGCCTTGCTCACGCAATTCGTGAGGAATGTAATCCCTATTCCTTATGAATTGTGGCATTTATAAACTACACAAGTATCATGGGAAATCCTGTGCGGTTTTAACTGCATCTGGGTAGTTTTCTAATAACACAATTGATAGACATCTTCCCTTTAACCTTTGTCTCAACTGGGTCTTCATCATAATTGACATGCATGCAACTATTAATAGTAAATCATCAGTCACTTGACAGATCACTGCATGTGAATTAAATCTGATTTAATTCACTTGACCTCTCACTAGTTCAATAATCAGTTACAACTAGTTAGACTGACTTTACCTCACTTAATTGAGTTAACCGATTTCTCATGCATTAAACTAATACACTAACTGCAACTTGGACTCTAAAAAAAATATAATCACTTTGCATGCCTCACCAAACACCCTTAACTCAAAATTCATGATCTAACTGAGTTTATCATACTTAGTTAACTATTACAAGTGATTATGAGATAAGATTACATTTTATTGTCCAATTTAATTAAGTGATAATTAAATTAGACACATTTCCAATTTATTAAATAAATTGAATTTCATACTAATGTATTGCTAGGACCCATCATTACATGACTTGTGGTCCCACACTAGTGTAGGTGTTATCATGTTGTTTTTGGATGCCAATTTCATTGTTTCTTGTTGCAAACTTCAACACTCCCTCTCAACAAGAAATGGATGTCCTTGCATGCACACATGCACCTCTTGCATGCGACATGAAACTCTTTCATGTGACATGCAACACTTCTCTAGTATTGTTCGCACATGAAACTCTTGCATGAAACACTTCTATAGTGTTCCTCGCACATGCAACTTTTGCATGCAACACTTTTGAAACTAAATAGCCTCAAAACAACTTAATCACTATAATGAATCTGTCATCAGAGTCTTATGATTGCTAGTACCTATTGCACATGTCTACTAGACTCTGTGCAATGTTGACATGTGCATCCATGCACTCTACACTGCTGCCAACTCTGATCTACACTCCAGTATCCGACACCTGTCACTCTGATTTATGTCCTCTTGACATCTGACTGCATCAATCTAACTAATCCTGCTACTACTTTACTATGGGCTCCTTGTAGCCAAGTTCGATCCATGAGACACACCATCTCTAGGACCCTACCCAAATTTCTTCTTGGGATTAATTTTTCACATTGCCCCACCTCACACCTATAGAGATAGCTGCATGTACTCCCTCTGCCCCTTTGGCTCAAAATTTCTCTGCTTGAGTGGTTGATGCCACTCCATGATCCTCCGCATGTGGTTGCTCCACATCTTGAGGTTGATTCTTTAGAACCAAGAGTTCCTCATCTACATGCAAATCAAGCTCCCTCTCAAGGGACAATTGCATGGCTTTCTCACACTTCCCCATGGGACATCCCTTGCATGTGTCTATTTGCACATGAGTACCCTTTGGAAGCTTTGTAGAAATATGTTTCATGACCTTCAAAGCTTCATGTTTTAGATGGCCCAATCTCTTGTGCCATCACTCACCCTCATCCTGGCTCACCACTTTGTTTACTTTACCCATCAATTTTTCACAGTGCTCTACATCAAGTTTATAGATATTATTCACATGAATCCCAATATTCTTGGCTTGTCCTGTGGCTTTGTGTCGAAGGAAAGAATTTCCTTCATTGAAAACCACATCATAAACTATATCCTCCAACATTGCGATTGAAACTAAATTATATTTCAAGCCTAGTACATGCATTATCTTTTAATAAGAAGGGTTTACCTGACTATCTCTGGAAGGTAATTGTACCAATCCCGGTAGTGCTATACTGCCCGTCATCAGCCATTTCGATATGCATCTGGAGGTCCTTCTCCTCCAAGCTACTGAATTTTTTTTTGTCTCCTGTCATGTGGAAGGATGCACCACTATCCAAGTACCACCCTAATCCCATCGCACTTGACACCATGCATGCGATCAGTGAAAATTCCAACTCAAATTGCGAGGCCAAAGCCTCACCAACTATAGATCTTGAAGCCTTCTTGTTCTTCTTCCTTTGTGGGCAATAATGTCCATGCTCATGATAGTGAAAAAATTTCACTTTGGACATGGCACGCTCCTTGCCTTCTTCGTCGGTCTCATATTTGGAATAGGATTTCTTTCCCTTCCCCTTATTTGCCTTACCAGCTATTAGGATCCTATAAATATAGGATTCATAATTTTGAATTGACTCTTGATAGTCTTGTAAATATGTACATACCTTGCTTTTTGCAAGTTTTTTCCCATATTTTGTAAAAAATAAAAAAAAATAGAAAAGTAAAAAGAGGGTAAAGTCCTAAAAGAAAGATCAAAGGACTTAGAAAAAATAATATACCCCAAAAGAAAAAATAAATAAAACATGAAAGTGTGCAAATTCAAATGCCACTACTTTTTCCTTTGTTACCGATGATTATGGCAGAGTGTCAATAAATGCCATAATCCATGATGAGTTGAACTGCTTAATCTTGACTTTTCACGTTTCAATTTGATTGTTGTAGAATAGTGAATAAAAATTAGTCAAATAGTTTAATCCTGACTAATTAGTAGATAGATAGAGAATAAAGAGGTGCTCATCAGTTTAATCTGATCCCTCGAATGATATAAGGTATATTTAGATAGTTTTTATTTCTTTCAAAAGAATAAAATGTTCAAGGTTGCTAGCTCAAACACATCTGTAAAATGGGAGAAAAAAAAGTTAGATTAAAAGTTGGGTAGGTAGAAAGAAGTGGGAAGAAACATGTAAATATTTACACCAGTCAACAATCACTAATTTCCTATCCCTTATAGTTGTTCTAAATTTTAGACTTCCAGTCAAACAGGCTCAGAGCATTTCTCTGACTTCTGTTGGGACCGGACCCAAGGCTCAATGATTGATAAGTTAAAAAGTGTTGAATTACTATTTTTAAATCCCTGACTATCATCTTTTACCCTACATTCATATATTACACTTTAATTTCATAAGTAAAGACCTTTTACTTAATGAAAAATAAAATTCCCTTTTGACTAATTTCCTTTATTCATAACAGCATAAAAACTCTCCAAAAATTTTATATTCTAGGTCAAAGTAGTCAAATTTTAAATGATAAAGCTTTCTTTCACATTATCACTTTACTTAGTCATATAATTATATTTTGGTGTTTTTTCATTGTCCTTAGTCATATTAACTTCTAGTTTATTATTAAATACCTATAAATAAACCTTATTCTATTATTATAACCCCTTTTATCTAATTATCCCCAAAAAACCCACTATTATAAGAATTTTTACCAAAGTTAAATATCCACGTGTTAAATTAAAAACCCAAAAAAGACCCCCTTTGGCCTAAAACTAACCATATATAAATAATCCTGCCCCATATAGTTATTGGACCCCTCCGTGGTCTATAACTATATAATATAAATATAAATATAAATAAAGCTATCAGAAAAATATAGCTTTACCACATCACCTCTCTTATATCATTTATCCTAAAGTTTTTTCATCTGCGCCACTATAAAATGCTTATTATCATTCTAAGCTTTACCATATCCTAACCTTGGTTAAAACTCACCTCACGCGCTCTTTTACCATATATATGAACTTTGTTTCTATATATAACATCGCCCAATAAAACCTTTTGCATTATACCCACTTATATATAAGCCATTCCATATATTAAAACCTTGGTTATAAAGTCTATTTTTACAAAGGTTTTGTTATATTTATAATGCGCCATCTTATAAAGCCGCCCAGGCCCCACCATAACCTTTTCACCACACCTTCCCATCACATCCTGACCATTCTCTCCCACTTTTTAGATCCAACAGCACACGATCTGTTTCGCGATCTGAAACTGGTCGATGGCCCTCAGCTCGAAATCACGCGAAATGAGTTGTTTTATGAAAACACCCAATGCAACATGGCACCATATTATTCGATCACATTCAATTTTCAAAAAACAACTTACCACTCTATCCCGACGTGAAACCCACCAGTGGTTTTTCGCATTCGAAAAATCAAACCACCTCCTGCCTTGGATTAGACCTGCATTTAATGCATTCTATGTTGATTCATATTAAAGTTTAAACCTTTGATATATCATTTTTCATATGTATTTGTGTAGTCCCGACTGGTAAGAAAACTCCGCCCAACTGTGTAAAGAGCCCTAAGCCTCTATTTGTTAATGTCTTGTCCCAAAGCTGAATTCGACCACAATTTTCCTTATTTGAAGATCATTAAAGCCATTCTCTGCATCAACGATCCAGATTCATCCACAGGAATAACCAGAAGATTCAGAAACCCTTTTAAAAGCACCAAAATACATACAATATGAGGTATTTTTGATTAAATTACCATCCTGCACAGTCAATTCGAAACCTCCCATTAGAGGACAAACTGTTAAATAGGAGAATTAACTATGTAAATTGCCCAAAAACAGGCCAAACCTTGGCCAATTTTTTCCAGGAAACCTAATTTCCTCTGTGTGCCTTTTAAATCCAATCATCCTCTTTCGACCTCTAAAGATCAATTCCTAAACACAAAAGGAGTTTAAAGCCTACAGATCTATTAAAAATATCCTTTTTACAATTTAAATTATTCAGGAAACCCGATTTCCTGTCTTATCCTAGTATCAATCCTCAGATAAACCTAATTGAGCAAAAAGCCCAAAAAAAGATATCTTTAGCCTAAATTGCTCAATTACCCCTTTGTTTAAAGTAAATTATTTCTGTAAACCATTTAATCTTACAGAAGAAGCCAGAATGCCTAAAAACAGAGTTAAACCTCCACATATAGATCTCATTCCACAGGTCTTTCAAAATCCTTCAATCACCTCCTTGCAGACCTCTGTTTCATTAACAAATTTTTTTATTTTTGCAAGTTATTGTTAGAATAAGAAATTGGGCCATCAGTTTCAATACTAGTTGACAAAATTGTTTGCTCCAAATTCTCAGATTTTAATTCAAAAGCTTCATTCAACAAACAGTTTGTATAAAAAGAAAGAACAAAATCAAGTCAGAGAGAGATCAGAATGATGAAATGTGCATAGTGAATGGTAAAAGTGAAATCAGAATTCACAATGACACTGAAAACATAACAGTCAAAGAGTATCAGTGGTTAAAGTGTATCAGGGAAAAGTTAGAGTGAAAGTTAAAATAAAGTTATAGAGCAGTCAAAGGTAAATAGTAAAAGTAAATACAGAGGCAGTAAATGGTAAAAAGAGATGAAAATACTTTCACCGACAATGAAGTTATCCAAAGTGAAAGTAAAACAGTTAAAAGAACAAAACGGTGAAAAGATGAAAACATAACAAAAAAGAACATTTTTTTCAGAAATTTCATGTTTAAGACATTGTTTTTCAGAGCCTATTGTGCATAGCTGGAGTAGAATTTTCGAAAATTGAAAGAGTTTTATCTCAAAAACATATTCATCCATAATAACCTCTTTCACTTTTTACATATCTATTTCGGATGGAGAAATAAAAAGGTATCATTGGACCCCAAGTTTGCAGAATTCCTGGAGTAGAATGCACAAAGAAAGAAAACAATTAGTGACTTGGATGCCTCATCATCAACTAAGAGTTGAGATCAAATTCAAATTCTCTTCTTAGTCATCATATATCCATGAGTATAGTGCCAAATAGGTTTATTAGTTTTGAGTGTCCTTTTATTAAGTTCTATTTATGTAAAATAGTTAGAGATATTTGTAAACCAATCTTAATATTTTTCAAGATATTCTAGTTTAGAATTTGTATAAATACTTTAGTTTTTGAAGTCTTTAGGGTGGAATAAAATTTCTAAGAACATTATAGACCTTTTTCTGGTACATTGGAGGCTCATAGGTGTTGATTTCAAAACAGCGGTCTAGACAATTGCCAATTGGACTTCATAATTCAGGATTCATGCGATAAGTTGAAGAGTGAGGTACATTTCTTATTGTCATTGTTTCCTTTCTGAGTTACATACATTTCATATATGTTGTTCAATCTTAATGATTAAATAGGAGTATTACTTCAGGACTAGTGTTAGAACTCCCTGTCTTAACTACTTAATCGTTTAAATGTTTTCTGCTGATTTCCGGATTTAAGAATTTTTAATTGCTCCTAGTCCCGTTTGACCCCTGCCCCCTTCCTCTTTTTCTGGACCAAAGGATCCTTCATTTCCCTTTATCTTGAAGCAATCCATCTCATCAAAATAATCTATCCAAATCTCTGAGGGTTATCTACCTTGCCCTAAATACATTAGCATCCTCTTGGCCTTGCCTTCTAGTTCTGTTTGCTAGACTTTGACTCCATAGCCCAATGGACTAGTAGATCCCTCTTTAATTTGTCTTCAAGTAATCTTATTTTCCACCAAACATTTCAAAACCAAAACTAAATTGAACTATCATAACTAGACTAAAATATTAAACAAAACAAAGTTAAATCATAAAGAGAGAGCCCTCTCTGAAATTTAGGAAGGATAGATCCTAAATTTCCAAAGTAGGTTTGTGGTTACCTTGGACTATTTCTCTTGAACTTGGAGAAATTAATGAGTGATAACACCAGCCAAGGAAAAATTTCCTTCATCATCTGTCTTCGATGAAGATCCATCCCTAGTATTCCGCCTGAATTCTTCTTGCACCAAATTTTACCAAAGTCGTTCCCAATCTGGCAGCTTCTCCCTCCCATTGAAAGAGTCCTAATAACTATGCAAACTCTTGGGAAGGCCTGGAAGAGATAGGCTCACCAATTCATCATCTGCAAAAATAATTCTGACGCTCCCAAGCTCATCTCAAAATTGGAAAAATTGGTTAAATATTTCAGAATAGTGTCGTCTTTCTCCACTTTTATTTTCCTGATCTTGTCCTTTAGTGCCAATTTTCTATTGTCACTCCTGCTCTGAAATAGATCTGTTGTTGCAGGACAAATGACCTCATCATCAGCTCAGAGGAGAAGGTAACATGGAAGGAATAAAATGACCTAGACAAGACCCATTTTTACCAAGGTAACGCACCACAGAAAAAACTAGGCAAAGTTATAACGCACCTGAGCCATGCAAAGGGAGTGTTAATGCCTAGGGTAATGATTTGTCTTGCCCAAGGAGCAGCATTATCCATGTTTGAATGTGAAAATGGAAATATCTTGCAGAAAACTGATTGGCATTTCCAGTTTTTTCTCAGAAAGAGTCAGTTCGAAATAGAAACTAAATGGAACAAACCTTTTGTTAGGCCTTGCTAAACACAATTGGACTCCTATGGAAGGAAAAAGAAAATAAAAGTGAGGAAACATCTAGATCTTTCCCGATTTGACCTGGTTGAAAGAGTTGGCAAGGCTTTTCCTCTCCATCTCCTATAAATTGGAGTTGTGGGCTCTTGGTCTATGGTTGAAGGTTTGATTATATGTGGAGCAGAATTTAATTGTTGTAGAGTGAGGCTTGAAGATCGATGAAGTTAATTGAGGACTTTCTGCCTTGAGCATCATCACACTTGGAGATAAATAAAGAGAGAGAGGAATTGGAAGATTGAGGAGGGCTTGATGCAACTGACGGTTGTAGTCCTCCTTTTCATAAATCAATAGAATTGTATCTGTTTTTTCCACTCAATGCATCAGTGTCACAATTTTTTTCAATCATCTATGTGGCACGATATGAGTGGCTTAGATCTGCATTGTTTAATGTTTGTTATATGCTATTTTAATTGATAGATTACATAGGCACTTTGATTGGTTCCAGGATTTGGATTTGGAGCCAGTGAAGAAGGGTTTCTACTCCGCCGCTTGGTGTCCTCCATAGGATCTGTCGTCCACAAAGAGGTAATCATTTCGAATCTTTCTTTGTCAATTATATATTAGTATGAACATGCATGCAGTACCTTTGGAACTTTATAGCTAATCTTATAGTCTACCTCGGGCACTAGAAAGCCCTGAGAGGGATACCCAATAACCACCACAAAAGCATATTACCATATAGAATCAGTCAAAGCCTTCCACATTTCATATGGAGTCACTTTTCCATTGGGACTTAAGATAATGTGGTCTCATACTCCCTCCAGTAAGATACTCCTTGCCCTTGCAACCTTATTTTTCCAAGAATCAAGATTTGCGACATCTGTTGCAGCGGTTTTGGGAATTTCATTATCAATGAATTGTTTCAACCCATTGTCCTCTAGTAATACCTACATCCTATCTTTCAATGCAATATAATTGGAATTTCCCTCGAGTGCATACTCCAACCTCAAGCCACTAAAATCCATTTCAATCTTGATCCGCCTGTCCCACCAATAATGCTTTTGCAAATTCGAATTATATTAAGTAACAAACTCAGCTTCTCCTCCGCTATAGTGATTTATTGTGCTCTAATACCATGTAGAAATTATACAAACTTATGTATATCAATGGATTCAATCCGATCAAGAAATGTACTAAAGCTAGATACTGAATCCTTCTACAAATCAATTGCGAAAAATAAACATGAATGCCAATCACAACAAGTAAAGAAAGAATAAAATAAAACCACAACGGAGATATTTCCCGAGGAAAGCTTGCTGTTCAAAACCCCTCTATCTTATATTGTATATTTCATAAGGAATCATGAAACAATTACAATTCACTCTTCTCACAAGAGTCTCTAGCACTCTGCCTATCGTCTCACAATGATCTAGAAAAAATCGAGCCAACACTTAGCAAATTCCAAGCCAATCTTCAGCCTGCCTTACTCACGCAATTCATGAGGAATGAAATCTCGATTCCTTATGAATTTTAGCCTTCCTCAACTTTGCAAGTATCATGGGAAATCCTGTGGTGTTTTAACTGCATCTGGGCAGTTTTATAAACCACTGATAGTCAACTTGCCTTTAGCCTCTGTCTCAACTGGGTCTTCATCATAACTAACATGCATGCAGCTATTAATGGTAAATCATCAGTCACTTGACAGATCACTGCATGTGAATTAAATCTGATTTAATCCACTTGACCTCCCACTAGTTCAACAATCAGTTACAACTAGTTATACTGACTTTAACTCACTTAATTGAGTTAACTGATTTCTCATGCATTAAAGAAATACACTAACTGCAACTTGGACTCTCAAAAAAATAGAATCACTCTGAATGCCTCACCAACCACCCTTAACTTGAAATTAATGAGCTAACTGAGTTTATCACACTCATGTAACTATTACAAGTGATTATGAGATAAGATTACATTTTTGTAAGAAATTAAATCAACTCATAAAATACATAAAACACACATAAAAAACTAGAGACATAGAAATGGTAAAACAGCCTGAGATCCTTACGAAATTCCTCACATATTCTTCATTTATTAAAAGAATGTAATAATACAAATAAATATATGAGGAAGTTGTCTCAAGATAGTGCATATATTCTGGACAAATTGGTTGATAAAATATCTCAACCACACACACTAAACTAGGAGTTAATTCAAGTAGGCCTAAACTAACTCCTAATCAAGAGGAACTAACATAATCTAGAAAATTAGGCACAAAATCCTAAGTTTCAATATTTAATTAATTTAATTAACTTTGGATTTATATTTTTTTGAGAGAGAGAGGCTAACATTCCCCACCTTAATGATAAATCCAAAATAAGAACGAGGAACCATCTTCCAAGTTCTCATGCTAAAATTGTTGATCCTAAAAAACACTGCCTGAAAAACTGCCAAAGTTGGATGCCAAAAAAACTACAATCTGAAGAGACCATGAGTCAGATGCATGTATGATTTATCTCTGAATTTTTCTTGACAACTCCATCATGTGCCAAGCTGCAAAAGGATTTATCTGTCATTTGTTTGAAATCAACATCCTTTGTCCACTGGCAAAAAAATTGATGATGCCTACTAGTAAATTTTCTTGTCCACTTACGAAATTTTGAAGACGCCCACTGGAAAATTTGCTGATGATGATAGACCACCAGCTGATGATGTTGATGACGTCAAAAAACAACTCACTATTGATTTTGTTGATGCTGTCGGAAACTGCTCATTGTTTATGCCCATTGGTTTCTTTGTTGATATTGTCGAAACTTTTAGTCTAACAACCACCATCAGTTTCATTAACATTTCCCCCCCTTTGTTAGCTAAAAGGGGAGACAATCATCTAGAAATTATTTCTTAACTCCCCCCCCTTAGGTGTAGGAGAGTTTCACTTGTGTACTCCCTCATTAATCTGCATGAGAGGACTATCTTCATTTGACTGTTAGCTGCAATAGGTGTGATTGAATTGTAAAAATTATACAATCTTTTGACTGTTGACGACCATTCCCAAGGATCAATCCATTCATAATTGATCTTCAATCTGGATGGTTGGTGTTGGTTGCAATATTTCTCTGATGAATGATTATGCTTTCCACAATGGGGACAAGGATGAAGATTAAAAAAATAATATTCCATATGACCTATTCTTTGATAATGTGAGCATTTTTGTTTGACTTCAATTGTGGTTTGCGTGCATGTCAGTTTGTCTAACTTTCGCAGAATTTGTTGATGTGATTTTTTTCATGGAAGCCTGCATTGACGAACTTGATGGGCTTTGAATAATCTGGGATATGTAAGTTGTCTTCATCTTTGACATATCCTAATCCTCATCGATTTCTGTTACTTTGGATTTCTTCTCATGGATTGATGATTGGTTTGGAAGAAAGTTGAACTTGAACAACTTCGACACTTGAATTTGTTTGGATGAATGGCTTATCATATTTAATCTGTATGGTTCAAAGACTTGGAAGCATCACTCTACTCTTACAACTCATTTCTTTGCAGTTGCAACTCCAGTTGAAGGAAATCAATCATCTCATTTGTCTGTTGTAGATGCCATGAAATATCAGCAAGAGTTTCTTTGTTTATTTTCACCATGTCTTCAACACTTGATATGATCAAATTGTGAAGAACTTATAATAGTTGGATGTGTTGCACCATGTGAACTCACTCACTTAAAATCAGACTCACTTGTCTTGAACTTTCTCACTTGATTTGAACTTGTTGAATTCGTTCGGTTGATTTGAACGACATGCTCGCTTGCTTTGGAATTTGCTTGATCTCTTGCTTGGTGAAACTTGTTTTGCTTGTTTCACATTCATTGGAACTCACGTTTGCTTGTTGTAGATTTCAACTTGCTTGATTAATGTTTGAATATTACATGTACTTGCGTTAGATTTGAACTTGCTCATTTTCTTCGATTGTTGCTTCAATTAACTTCACGTTGGCTCGCTTGATGTTGTGAATTTTGTACTGACTTGATTTTTCTTATTGAAAACAAAGGGTGTCGAACACTGTCGAAAATGCACCCAAAAGAAAAATGACAAGTTCAATAATAGGACTTATTTTAAGACTTACTTGACTTAATTTTCTTAGGTTAAACACGTTATCAATACAAATTGGGGGATCAGTTTCAACCAATAATGCACCCTAATAAGTCAACTCAGTTACAAAAAGGTTTATCTGCAAGTGATACAAAAAGTGTTGTTGATGTCATATTTTTTTGGAATGCTTGATGTGGAATCCTTAACTTGATTATTTTGATTGCAGGATGTGGAATATGGTTTTAGAAGACCTCTTTATCAACTTGATGATGTGTTGCACAAGTGCATGTGTTTGTGTGATCTTATATCTTGATTACATGAGCTTGATAACTTAAGTATGATGACTTGTATACTTAAGATTGATTATGTGTATGTAGTTGTGTATTTTTTTGTGTACCATATTACAAAGAGAGTGGAAAACAACGGACACAAGTCATGCACACACATTCACTACACATGGTGTACCTAAGATCCCCTTATTTAATTTCGGGCGGATCTAGGACACGATCACTAAAAAAATATGATTTTATTAATTATTGAGTACATAAGAAATCTTCTCCTTCAAGTAATGAAAATGCCAAGCTCACAGCCACATGAAGTAACTCGTATTCAAAATTAACTGAACCTCCTAGAAGTAAAAATGTTACTTCAAAATACAATAATGAGCTTCTTTGTAAAAAAATATTCACTTATCACTCCACAGATTACAAAACTTGAAACACACCTTATTTCTCCAAATTACAAACAAAAAATTTCACCTTATCACTCCAAATTTACAAAATTTGCACCTTATTTCTCCACAAATATTACAAATCCCTTATCACTCCAAATTTCCAAAAAAAAAATTACCTTATCACTCCAAAAACATTACAAATACTTCTTATCTCTCCAAGAAATATTTATAAAAAAATCATTTTAATTTCCATAAATTTCCTTGCCTTTAACAATTATTAAAATTCTATTCCAAAATAAAGTGACTTATGAAACTAATCACAAATTCCCTCATATAATTTTAAAAAACCTTAATCGAAAAATTTAAGATTGAACCCATCGTAAGGATATTTGTTCACTAAATAAGGAAGTGGAAAAACAACTTCATAGATAAATCTTCCTTCTCTGCATGCATGTGTCTTGTACATAGGGGTTGCTTTATTGCAACACAATACCAGAACGAGTGCTAGAATTTGATGGCGAAATGTGTCATGACTCACGAGGCGTCTTGTCTTTAGTCAATGATTTTGATTGTCCAACCTTTACGGTAAAATGTTTCACGACTAAAGAGACATTAATTTGATTTTACTTGCCTTTAAAAAAATATGGATTGCTTCATTCACCCATCCAAGCATCTTTTTTCACATACCTTTAAACACTAACACAAGCAATAAAAGTTCCACAACTGAGGGCAAAATTGGTAGAGCGGTTCCTATTTGGATGGGCAGAGTCTTTCCTTCCAGGTTCAATACAACCGTTGATCAATTACTCAACACTTGATCACCATACACAATTGTTGAAGTTGAGACTGTTGGTACTGAGTGGTTAGTTGTTGATCAGGCTACTGGTTCCATTGATAACAAACCTGCTTCATTCAACTTCTCAAATATTATGCAAATAACACAATCTAACATGTCTGATGCAGTTGATTCAGAAGTGAATTTATCTAAAATTGAGATTTATTCTTCAACAACTGTACATTTATTAACCCAGGAGCGTGTTATGAGTAAGTCTCAAATGAAAGACATGGATCACTTATCTGAGATATTCTGTGAGTAGATCTTCAGGTTATGGCTAATCACTATAACATAAGGCCTAAAAAACTTACTGGATCCCAGAAAGCTATGGTACTGAACAAGGAATGGAATTTTCCACACAAGTTACACCATGCTACAATCCAAATATATTTGAGGATGGATCAGTTAAACATGCAGGATTGTAATTTTATAAGAATCAAATCCTCTTAACAATGCAGGAATGTGAACTCCAATATCCATATATTTTTGTTATGCTGGTGGTGATTCCAAATATCACTAACAACTCTACTAATGTTGGTGTTAAAAAGAGGTGGTGTATTTCATCCACAGGGCTTCGCATATTTTCTACGCAAGTGTTCACACGTTATTAGATATTCACACACACAACTTCACAATGTTGGTCACGCTAGTTTCCTCCTCGATGGTTTCACTTCTTATGATATGGTTGTAAAAAAAACTTCGATCTTAACCTTTCATTGTAAAAAATTCCAATACACTGCACTTGGAACAACAGGCTTCAAAATCCATGCTCCACTATGCATATATTTGTATACAAAAATGTTTCTCCACGTTTCAAGCTTCAGTTCTCTATACAATGATCCATCATTCATTGTGCATCCTCCTCTGGAATATCAATTCACACTCATGGAACCAAGTCCACATAGCTCATGGAAAAATCATGTGCAAAATGTATTTCCTTCATGTTGATACACCTCAACTATACACAACAGCATGCAATCTATCAACTACAGGAGGATATGCCTCTCTATTAGTAGATATCTTCCTAAAATTATCACCTTTACAAATAGAAAACAAAATTGGCATGCCTAGAAGCTAATAGAAAATAAAATTGGGTTTCCTGAAAGTTGTTGTCGCTCCTGCAACACCAATAATCGATCGCATGCATTCGTGTTTCGATAATCCTTCAACACATTCCTCAGGAATTCACACACATGTAAAGTCAATTACGTGGAACATCTAGGCTTGACATTATTCAAGAAATAACCGCAACAAACAAATAGAAATACATCATACAATAGCTTAGAGGAAATCAAAGTCCAATTAATATACAAACATAAAATAATTCGATAAAAAACGTGAAAATCTCGGTATCTTAGACGAATCTGGAAATTGATGGACACTGTAGTCTACAATCATATTACCAGGTAGTCTGGGCTCTGGGTACTAAATTCCGTGCCTCCAAAACATGCTAAAAACTTCGAAATTCAAACAAAAATAGCCTTCAGAAGACTCGGAAGCCAACCATGGCCACTTTTCCACTGTTAGAGAGTTTACAGATTCATTGAAGCCAACAACTACAGAAGAATTGACACATAACCGATTGGAAAACCATCACTTGACGACACACATGCCTATGATCATCAGCTCTGATACCACATCTAAGAAATTAAATCAACTCATAAAATACATAAAACAAACATAAAAAACTAGAGACATAGAAATGGCGGAAAAGGTCTGAGAGCCTTACGACATTCCTCACAGATTCTTCATTTATTAAAAGAATGTAATAATAAAAATAAATATATGAGGAAGTTGTCTCAAGATAGTGTGTCTATCTTGGACAACTTGGTTGATAAAATATCTCAACCACACACACTAAACTAGGAGCTAATTTAGGTAGGCCTAAGCTAACTCCTAATCAAGAGGAACTAACATAATCTATAAAATTGGGCATAAAATCCTAATTTTCAATATTTAATTAATTTAATTAACTTTGGATTTATATTTGTTTATGAGAGAGAGGCTAACAATTTTATTGTCCAATTTAATTGAGGGATAATTAAATTAGACACATTTCCAATTTATTAAATAAATTTAATTTCACACAAATGTATCGCTAGGACCCATCATTACATGACCTGTGGTCCCACACTAGTGTAGGTGCTGTCATGTTGTTTCTGGATGCCAATTTCACTGTTTCTTGTTGTAAACTTCAACATACTTGACCTCCACACTGAATTTGTGAAGATTAAAAATAAATATTCCTAGCTTCTCCACATCAGTAACATATTATAGTTAAATGTATGCCTCTTCCTCTCCAAAAATTTCCTCTTCCTCTGAAGGACTCAACTCTCCCACAAGAATTTCCTCTACCTCCCTCATTTGGGGAATTTTTAGGTCCAAAATGGGCCTCCTAAGAAAAATGTAGAGCCAAAATAAACTTTATAATAAAAAATAGGATTCAAGATGATGATGTCAACCATGGGAGATGATTCACCATTTTTTAAGTAAAAGTGTAAAAATATTAAAAAATAATAAAATAATAAAACTACTTTTTCAACTCGTATTTTCAACTTATCTCCCAAAATTTTTATTCAAATTTTGAGCGAGAGTACTCCTTGGATGAAAATTTTATTCGTCATCCAAGGAGTAGCTGCCATGTTGCATACTTTCGATGAACCCTGCTACACAAAAAATGAGAAATACATGAAAAACATGATTGAAATCATGTTTTTCATATATTTCTTGTTTTTCGTGTAGTACGGTCCATCGAAAGTATGCAACATGGGTACTCCTTGGATGAGGAATTAAATTTTTCATCATATGAGTACTCTCGCTCGAAATTTGAGTAAAAAATTTGGGATATGAGTTGAAAATATGTGTTGAAAAAGTAGTTTTTTCTTTTTTCCCTCTAAAATTTGATGATGTAATCAAATCTTATTTTTATTATTTCCACTATTATGTTATAATTTCCTTAGGAGGTGCTAAGTATAAGGGAGAGAATATAGGGGAGATTTTACACCTCCTTAAATCTCTAACTCAGCTTGAGATCACTAAATCATCACTCACAAGCTCGAATTCACTGAAAGCCGAGTAACTCCAAGTGCAAGTGAAGCTCAAGAAGGATTAGATCCACATTTTCCAGATCAAGGAGGGAATCACTCCTATTTTAAAGGGAGTTTCTATCAACTACCTTTTGTATAAATAAACCAGTTCAAAGGCTCATTAGGATTTGAATTTTTGATTCAGCTAAGAGTAACTACTTAGCCTAGTGCTTGACATTGTTATTGTTAACTTTCATGTGATGTATGAAACTATTATTTTCTACTAATGAGAAGTTTGTTATTGACTTGAATTTGAGCTAGTTTTAGAGGGTTGAAACCCTTGTTTTTGGGCCCAACATAGAGGCTTTAGTCCCTCTTTTGTATTTTTGTCTTGTTCTTGTTTCTAATAATTTCATGCCTTTCTTTTGTTGCAGTAGATGTTAAGTTATAAAAACTTGTGAATGCAGGCTTCCCTATCACCTCTCTTGTGAGAAGATTGATTGGAAGGATTTACAATCTTAGTCAAAAAACATTTGTTTATGATTTCTGGGAAATAGATACATGTTATTACCATTTTACATGTTTACTTTTTGCAACTTAGAAGTCAGTTCAGTGATTAGAGTAGTATTTTGGAATAGAATAGTTGTTAATCAAATTAAACTCATCTTTTCCATGATAGTTTATCTCACTATGTTATTGATCATTTGATGAATTCATTTGGCTAGTTGCAGGGTTGTGTTGATCTACATGGGTGGTAAAATATTCCATATCCACTTGGAACTTTCCATATTCACCCTTTAAACCTCACACTTCTCCCAAACTATGTGTCCACAGTCATTCTATTTAGGAAATTAAGGACCAATTGGGCATCCACCTTGGTTAAAGACAAACCTACGAGAGGTCCTAGGCTTGGCTAGGAGGCTTCCCAAACCTTCATTAACTCCCTCATACCTTCATCCATATTCTCCTTCCCTCAAGACACCATCTCCACCCTCAAAAGTCTCTTGGAACCCCTCCTATAGCAATACAGTGCCTCCTTTAGCAAAACACGACCTCCTATAGCAGAATCTATAGCAAGTTTTTAGCACTATTTTCCTCCACCTGTTTTGCTCCAAACTTTGACATTAGCTTAGTAAAGATGAATAATGATCCCCAATTTGTGATTTGATGATTAAGAGAAGCTCTTATACCACTCCAAATTCCTATTTTCCTCACTCCAAAACAAATTTAGATTAAATTTTTTACAAGCATGCTAAAACTTAGATTTCTGGGTTTCAAGAAAACGTAAAAGTAGATCAATGATACATGCAAGTAGGTTACTGATTTTATTGAATGTGAAAAATAGAGTAGCTTTACTTCTACAAGTAGACTAGTCCTTTCTCTTTCATTCAATTTTAATGAGCATCTACATTTGAATGAATGGAATTTTCACTTCATAGTTAGAATCAGGTTCAAATATGCTTTCATAAGAATTTTTCACTATAATTAGTTTTGAGGAATGGTATCTGAACACCTTGATATGATGTCATGACTGAGGGTGACATGAGTAGAACCTAACCTACTATGCATATAGCATTTTCAACTCTAAATTTTTACTAACCCTGGGTTAATAATTTGAGTTGAGTATCCCTTAGCAGTTGTAACGCCCTTGGTGTAATATCGAGACTGACCACCAATCATGCTATCAAGTGTGAAACAAGGCTTCAACCGACCCCACCTCTAGAGCCAGATGGGTTGTGATTGGTCCATGGCTCAATGACCTTGATTCATTGTTTCAAACCAATTTCACAATCATTTGCGCAAACCCCCTCCCATGTGATGTCAGCAAGAAAAGGTGGGGGTGGGGGGGGGGTGGGGTTTCACAACCTTGATTCTAGGCAGAGTTCCATGCTCTTGATCTGGTGATGGAGGATTCTCATGAAAGATCAATTTTCCTAATAAATTGTAAGCCCCCCCCATATGGAATCGGGGAGAAGGGTTTGCTATCATGGTTCCCCAACATGTTTCCACCTCCGTGCCAAATTCATACCTTTGTTCTTGATCTGGAAACATCCATTTTCCTATTTTGACATGACCATGTTCATCTAGGTTGCAAACCAAAATCAACTTTCATTACTAGGAAATTTTGAGACCTGGAAGGATAAGTATTTATTCCATTTAATCCTATCATAAAATCATAATTGTACAAATACAATATTCATAGTACCAAACTCAACTCCAAAATAAAATATGTTTATGTGATGAGGATTATGCATTCACCCAAGATGCTCCTGCATCAAGAACCCACCATGAATTTTTTTGTGACCAATTACATGTAGGGTTGAGGTATGAACCATCTAGGCCATAACTAAAAAAGTGATGTTAATGTGAAGTCTCAATTATTTAGTGTGTCAACCCTTGATTATTTTCACACGTTGACATAAAAATCCATGGGGTTTTCCCCCTTATAATTATAGGGTTTTCACTATATCTTTCCATATTCCTTTTATTGGTATCTCCAAATATCTTCTTTTGGCCAAAAAATAAGATATTTTTATCATTATTAAACCATTATTGTATCTATTCTTTCAACCATTTTATAACATACCCCCTACTAACCCTAGACCTAACTAAAGGTAAAGGTAAAAAGTTAGTAAATTGGCCCAAACTCCAAATTCTAGTTATGGAAATGGGGTCTAAATTTTTTGATCTTTTACAACTTCTTCAAAACACAAAACACATGAAATTGTAGGGTCTATACCATCGAGACCTTTTTAAAAATACTTTTTTTCCCTAATTTGACTATCTAATCAAAATATAAGGTCGTTCAAACAATGTTCTATCAAATAGTGCCACAAATTCTAACTTTCCACATGGCACCCACATGGTTTTCCAATTCATGCTCCATGTCACAACATGAGGCAATTATCGACCTACTCATATCAAGTCATGAATTAACCCCTTTATACGGCTCACAAATCCCAAACTATAACATAATATATAATATATATTCAATGTACATGGGTGTGGGCCCTCTATGGCCACGTCACCCTAAGAAAAAAATACGTTGGAACACTTACACATTTATGTAAAGGAATTTACACCATGCGGCATGTTTCCCCATTGAACGGGCCCTATGTGCCAAGTCACCCTGGGACTTACATCCTAGGAGTTCTACTAGGCCCTTTGTCCAAAATATCTGAGGTTTGGGGTGATGTTCATCCTTTATCATGCCTTCCTTACCATGTGTCATGTAACTGTGGGTTACACCACAAATTCTAACCCCCTGAAACATATATTTTTCCCTGTATTATTTAAATATGGTGTTCCCTTCATCATTTTATGCTGGGACATTCAACTAGCCCCACTACACCAAGTCACCCTGGGAGTAAAATTCCAAGAGTTTCCCTTGGGACTCCCCTTGACACCTTCGAGAAGATTTTTTTGGGTTATCCAACAGCCCTATGCACTTACCCTTATAAAACCCATATTTCTCTTGCTTAAGCACTTTATCCTCGCACCTAGTCATAGGATCAAAGACGGTTAAGTAATTTCCTTTTGAAGTCCAACACTCTAGTATTAAGGATTCCAACCGGAGACTTAGTAACTTTTAACTAACGTATAAGGGCCTTCACCAAGGCCACCAATGCATGGTCTATAGATATACAAGAGTGTAAGTGAGCCTTTACGGGGTTATACCTTTTGAGATTTATTGAGACTCAGACATGACCTTTAATCCACCATGTATACATATATATGTATGTGCTTACACATATGTATATAAGTAATTATGTTATCCCTTCTGATATTTGTATTAGTACAGAACAAACTTGACCGACAACCTGTAAAAACACATGTATATTTTTATAATGTACATATACATATATGAAGATTATCCCTCCTAATATTATGGGTAAATACTGACCTAATATCCAAAACATTTTGATGCAATCATTCGCTTATCAACATATAATGATCCATCTCTTCATACATAATCCATTTAGACCAATTTTCAAGCTTAGGATCAAAACATGTATAAAACCATACCTAGGAAAATATTCAGGAAGAACTTCTAAATAGGAAATCACATTCCTTATTATCATGATGAATAATTTTTCAACAAAATGATTATATACCCAAACATGTCA
Source organism: Pinus albicaulis (assembly GCA_034641835.2). Classification (NCBI taxonomy): domain Eukaryota; kingdom Viridiplantae; phylum Streptophyta; class Pinopsida; order Pinales; family Pinaceae; genus Pinus; species Pinus albicaulis. The sequence continues at coordinate 458,209,369 of CM076572.1, forward strand.
GTGCATTTATTTAATTTTTAACATAGATTCCCATCTCTTCATGCTCAGGAATTCCAAGGTTAATTTCTATCTCAAAAATATTCACAGGTAATGAATCATTCCTTAAAATATTTACAAAATACATTGATATTCCTCATTCGTTTAGGAAACTACATTCCTTAACATTATCATGAATTTATTTTAGCACAATAAACAGAGACATGATAATCACATGCACAAAGACATAAGAGAATATTTATATTATAAGAGATCTAAAAACTAATATTGGGACTCTAACTCTCCACCCAACCTTAGACAAGATACAAACACATTTACTTGTAGTTGTCACCCTAAGCTAGATTCCAGTGCTTGAGGTGGAGTGCATTTGAGAGGAAAATTGACCAATATTGACAATTGAAATAGGATGTCACAATGTCACTTTTCCTTCATCCACCAGCTACACAACCTTCCACTTTGTCTTTCCAGAATTTATGGAAATTATTAACACCCATGCCAAGATATCGCAGTATAGAGAGTCTCAGCTCACTTTCAGTAGAGTAAGGTTCATGTCAAGGGAATTTTCATCAGTATATAATCTATTTTTGGGTAAAGATATTAAGTATCCATGTACTTCATTAGTGATTCAAGCACCAAAGCTTCAACCCCAAGGTAACACCTGGTGTTTCATCATCCCTCACAAATACCTGAGTGTCTCTTCCCAACCTAGTAGGTTCATAAATATAAATGTTTCTAGTGGGTTCTTTAGCCTTCCGGATAGCCATTACTCTTTATAATATTTCACCCAACAAGCCTTTCAAGGATTCCTCAGTTGGTTCATAGTTTTCCAAATCTTTATCACTATGCTCCTAATCATGGCCCTCCCTTTACATATTTGTTCATTGGAGGAATTTACTCACTTTCTCACCAATGTGTGTTTGTTACATTGTGCATGCATGTGAGTTGTCCTCTGCTCTTCCTTTGTCATCTTGTTTTCATGCCTTCCTAATAGACCAACTGTCTGTCTTTCTTCAAGTATCCACACAATCAACATGCTTTGGATAGCGTAACCCATTCATGTTATTTTATTTTTCTCCTTTTTTGCTTGCTATTAGAGATAAAAGACACATGGGCCTATCCTTTTATTTTTCAGTTGATTTATTGTATATTCATCTGATTAAACTTCTCAGTCAACCCATAGTTGATTTATTGAATTTCACCTATTCCTCAAGCAATATCCATTCCCAAGAAACTATAATCAGTGTCCTTTTCTCTCATTCCTTTTTAATTAATTACAATTATTTACAAAATATTAACCAAGGGTTGTCACAATCCCCTCCCCCTTGGCGGAACACCGTCCTTAGTGTTCAATAACCATATAAAAACATCACATCCTTAAAAACTAATAACAAAGAATATGGAGCTTTGTACATACATCTGTGTACAATATTTACAATGAATTTACATTTTATTTAATCAAAAAATATGAAAATATGTGTTTCTTGCATATGTTTACCATTTCACATGACTTCCTCAAGCCCAAAGTGCCTCCCACACACTTTGACTCTCTCTATTGCTCAATTCTAAAGCATGATCTGCCTCTGATACAGGATGTATAGAGGTTTTAGTTGGAACTCTACCTTTGGTTCTACTTGTAACACAAACCAATTAATTACATGATTAGCATCGTACATATATATTTTAAGAAATGAAACATGAAAGAAATCATGAACTCTTATTGATGGAGGCAAGGCTAACTTACTGGCTATTGGCCCTATCCTTTCGAGCACTTCAAATAGCTCATAGAATCATGTTTCCAACTTGGCGCATGACCCAGTCCTTAGCGAACTCCTCTTGGGCCTAATTCTTAGGTAAAAATTTTCCCCAATTTGGAACTCCTTATGAACCCTATGTTGGTCTGTATTTATCTTCTTTTTTTCACATGCCACTTTTAAATTTTTCTTGATAGCTTGCATATCTTGTTCCATATCCTTCAACATGTCAGGCCCAATATGGACCCTATTCACTGGATCACTCTAGCTTATAGGAGTATTACAATTCTTCCCATAAAGTGCTTCAAATGGGATCACTTTCAATTATTCTTGATTCCCATTGTTATATGAAAATTATAAAAGTGGAATATATTTTCCTACTTCATTGCTCGGTGAATTTCATACATTCTTGACATGTCCTCAAGAATTATATTTTTTCCTCTCTTTTTCCCATCAATTTGATAATGGTAAGTTGTACTGAAGGCCAATTCTATTCCCAAGCCTACAAATATTTATTTCCAAAACTTTGAAGTAAATTTGGCATCTCTATTTGAGGTGATTTTATTGGGAATTCCATGCAATCTCATGATTTCCTTTATGAATATTTGTGCCACATCACTAGCTGAATTTGTATACTTAATAGCTACAAAGTGAGCCACTTTGCTCAAATTTTCAACCACTACCATGATTGCATCATGTTGTTTAGAAATATTTGGAAACCCTGTAATGAAGTCCATAGAAATCATCTCCAACTTCCATTCCAGAATGTGAATAGGTCACAATAAGATAGATGGGTGGTTGCATTCAACCTTTACCTGTTGGAATTCTATGCATTTGGAGATTAAATTATCCACCTCCATTTTCAAGTCAATCCAATAGTAAAATTTATTAGGATGGTTCTAAGAGTATTTTGATAACTTAGATGACCAGGATATGTCTTTTCATGAAACTCCTTCAATATCAACTTCTTTATATTGCCTTCATTTTACACATATATTCTATTTTTTAATCTAATTAGCCCATTTTCTGAAAGGCAATATTCCTTTTCCTAATCACCCTTGGAATCTTGTTGTAAATTCTTCTTTAACTACTGATATTTTTCATCTTGTTACCTAGAATTTTTGTTCCTTTCTTAAAATATCAGTTCCTTAGGAACTTACGACTGTTATATGGTTTATTTTCACTCTCCTACTGAGTGCATCATCCACTTTGTTCTATTTTCCTTCAATGTATTTGATCTCAAAATAAAAATCGCTAAATCTGGCCATCCATCTAGCTTTCCTTGCATTTAATTTACACTAATAAAATAAATATTTCAACCCTCCATGATCATTCATTAGAGTAAATTTTATATCAAGGAGGTAGTGCCTCCATGTCTTCAATGCATGGATGATGGTATCCTATTCGAAGTCAAGAGTTACATAATTTTTCTATTGTTCATTTAAATTTTTATATTCATAACAAACCACTTGGCCAGGCTTTCATCAAGACTCGACCAAGCCCCTCATTGTAGGAATATGTGAAAGCCATAAAATCCTTCTCAAGGTCTGTTATTTTTAGTATTGATGCATTTGTTAACAATTGCTTCAGCTGGTCGAAGCATGCAACACAATAAATTGTCCATTCAAACTTCTCTCATCTATTTTGTAATGTAGTAATTAGGTGTGCAATATTGGATAATTTCTTAATGAACCTCCTGCAATATCCTTCCAGTCACATGAAGGACCTAAATTTAGCCACATTATGGCCTTAACCTTCTTTGGATCAACTACTACTCCCTCTTTTGAGACAATGTGTCCCAAATAATGGAGCTGAAACTGGAAGAATTCACAATTAATAAGCTTAAAATAAAGCTTATGTTCTCTTAGAAATTTTAATACTACAACAAAATTCTCTTCATGTTCCCCATTGGTATTTGAATAGACCAAAATTCCATTAAAAAAAACTTGTACAAACTTTTCTAGGTAAGGGTGAAACACGTTGTTCATCAAGTACATGAAAGTAGCACGAGATTTAGTAAGCCCAAAGGGAAATACAAAAAACTTATAATGCTCGAACCGGGTTTGTAATTTATTCTTATGGATATCTTCGTATTTTATATGCACTTGATGATAGCCTAATTTCAAGTAAATCTTAGAGAATATTGTTTCTCCCCTTAATTGATCGAATATATCATCAATTCTTGATAAGGGATACCTATTCTTGATGGTCACATTGTTTAGTTATCTATAGTCAATGCACAACTTGTGTGTGGCATCCTTCTTATTTGAAAATAGAACTATTTATCCCCATGGATACACGCTTGGCCTTATATAGCCCTTTTCCAACATCTCTTTGATTTGTATCTTCAACTCAAATAATTATGGAGTTCTAATTCTATATGGAACCTTTGATGTTGGATCTGCTCCTAGAATTAATTCATTAGAGAAATCAACCTCTCTATGATGAGGTGACCTAGGCATCTCCTCAGGAAAGACATTTTAAAAATATTTAAAATATATTATTTCCTTAGAACATCACTGTTTTCATTCCCAGTGCCGCAATTATCTTCAGCGCTAACAAAAAATAAAAGACATCCCTTTATGCAATTTATCTTGACTTGCATAACTGAAATTAATCTCACATAAATATGTTTCATTTTTCCCTGCAATATTCTATGCTCATTGGATTAATCAAGGAATTTTATGGTATTCTAAAAGAAATCAACCTTGGTGTGATGCACATACAACCATTCCATCCCCATCAACGTGTCATATGATGAGTAGTAGTACATTGAAATTGGAAACAATCAGAATTCCATTTAGGTCAATCGGGCATGACCTTACTATGTGATCCACTCTATTTCTCATCCTAGTGGTGAACTAAAATAGCAAAGGCTCAGTGTGCAGTTCCTTTTCTAGTGCACATTTTCAATAATTGTAGGACTGATGTAACTAAAATTTGACCTAGGGTCATTAAAAACTAAAATTATTTGGTCACAGAGCATACCTTACATTGCTATAATAATTATTTGTTGATTAGCTTGACTATTATCCACTACTACATAATTTTTGAGCATGTTTTATGCCACATCATTGATTATCTCAGCTTCATGTGCATTATATAGTCTCAAGCCAATGTGTTTGTGTGGTGGGAAACCCTTCCTTAAGTTTTTCCCTCCACAATTCCAACACTTATATGGAGCCTTCTCATAAATATTGGCTTCTTGTTTAGTAGAGTGGATCTATTGGAAGAAATGGACCTATATTGATGTTCTTAATTAACAGGGGCTGTATGCATTCCCTTAGTCTCTTTGTTTCCTCTTTCCTTTAAACTTAACATTTCTTTTGAATTTCCAGTTCGATTTATACTCGATTCTATGCCTATACTGCTCATAATAGTGCTTCAGTTTCAAAATTGCATCCTCTAATTTATTAGGCTCATCGAACTCAATTCTACCCTTGAAGGATTGTGGCAGTCCACTAAAATACCTCTGAATCTTTGCTACTTCTTCCTTGAGGTAGGTTACATCCCTTAGCACCTCTAATAATTTGGTGGTATATTTCTCATTTGACATTTGACCCAATATGATCTCATAGAATTCCTTAGCCTTTCTGTCGAGGTATCTCTCAGATAGATACTTATTCCTGAAATATTTCTCAAATTATTTTCCAAGAAAACTCTTCTTCATTTATGCCTTTTACAATTTTTAGATCTTCCCACCAGATGTCAGCTTTTCCTTTTACGATGAAAGCAACTACCTTTGCTTTCATGTTCTCTGAGTAGTCATGAATTCAAAAGAACTTCTTCATTCCTAGTATTCAGTCTTTTGTATCCTCTGATTTCTTCATTTCACCATCAAATATAGGAGGCTTAGCCTTCTTGAACCCCTCCGATACATATTATTTGTCCCTTTTTTTCCCATTATTATGATGATTGTGATGATGACGATGTGGAATCCTATGGATTTTCTCATATTGTTTTTCATGGGTGCTTAAATAATTTAAGAATACTTAGTAGAGGGTCTCTTTTCAAGGTGTCTTCACTTGACCACCTGTACCTCTTTCTAGATCTACTCTCAATTTCCCCATTAGTTATTTAGTCATATCCCAAAGGACTCTACCTATCTCTATTATTAATCTCCAACTCATGTTGCCTTTGCCTTTGTAATTCTAATAGGCTTTGCAATATGACCGCATTGACTTCCATTTGTCTCTCTTGTGCTTTGACAAGATTTTCATTTTCAGCCTTACAACTCCTTAATTATTCCCTTAAGGTCCTCAGGGTCTCCATTAATTCAGGAGAATCTACTGCTCCTTTCACCTGATCTTTATTCCTTCCCATGTTCTGATTGGTCATAACTATACTTCTTGATAGGTCCTAGTGCATCCCCTCATTGAAACTATTGGGGGTGACCTTCCAGGGAAATGTGGCAATATAGACCTTGTGATGAAGCTTATCCACCCCCTTGTCTTATATGTAAAAGAATTTACATCATGAGACACTTTTCCTCATTGAATGAGGCCCAAATGCCAAGTCACCATGAGACTTAAATCTCGAGAGTTCTACTAAGACCTCCATCCAAAGTATATGGGGTCCAGGGTCTAGGGTGACGTTACCGATCCTAAATGCCAAAGTGACGTTATCCTTATTCATGACCTCCTCGTCATGTTCCATGTAATTGTGGGTTCCACCACAAGTTCCAACCCCTTGAAACATAAAGTTTTCCCTGTATTATTTAAATGAGGTCTTCCCTTCGACCTTTTATGTTGGGGCATTCAACCAACCCCACTACGCCAAGTCATATCGGGAGTAAAATCCTAGCATTTTCCCTTGGGAATCCCCTGGAAACCTCTGGGGAAAAATTTATAAGTTTATCCAATGGCCCTACAAACTTACCCTTCAACAACCTAGATTTCTTCTGCTCAAGTTCTTGATCATGATGCTTGATCACAAAATTGAAGAGGGTTAAGCCATTTTATTCAAAATTACAACACTTTAGTCTTTAGGATTCCATCCCTATGTTTCATAATTGTTAATGCACGTATAAGGGCCTTCAACAAGGTAATCAACGCATGCTATATATATATATACAAGGCTATAAGCAGGCCCTTCAAGGGATATCCCTCCTGATCTTTACCGAGACTCGATTATGGTAATTAATCCATAGTGAAAACATACGTACATACATACATACATGTGTGTGTGTGTGTATGTATATTTATATGATTATACATATGTATGTAATTCATTACACTATCTCTTCAAAGATTTATATAAGGACTCAACCAAATCAGCTTTGCGCGACTGCCAAATACACACACGCACAAACACGAGATATATATATATATATAGATGTATGCATGTATATGTATAGTGAAAACATACGTACATACATACATACATGTGTGTGTGTGTGTATATATATTTATATGATTATACATATGTATGTAATTCATTACACTATCTCTTCAAAGATTTATATAAGGACTCAACCAAATCAACCTGCAGCCTGCAAATACACACACACACAAACACACACACACAGATATATATATATATATATATATATATATATATACGAACATTATCCTCCCGAGCTTATGGATAAATACCAGCCTGATAACCAAAACATTTTGATGCAGGAATTCATTTATTAAAAAATATTGATCCATCTCTTTATACACAAGCCATTTTTACCAATTTCCAGGCTCAAGATGGAATCAGGGATAAACCCATTCCTAGGAAAATATTCAGGAAACACTTCTAAATGGGAAATCACATTCCTTATTATTAACATGAACAATTTATCAATCTAGTGACCAGATATCCAAACATGTCAATTGTCTTTGTTTAATCATTAATATATATTCCCATCTCTTCATGCTCAAGCATTCCTATGTTAATTTCCATCTCAAAAATATTCACAAGAAATAATCCATTCCTTAGAATATTTACACAAGACATTGAGATTCCTCATTCATGCAGGAAACTAAACTCCTCAACATTATCATGACTGCATTTTAGCACAATAAATAGAGACATGATAATCACATGTACAAAGTGTAGGTTTTAACCCTACACAGAAATTATTTGCAAACGAATTCTTGAAAAATGGAAAATAAACAATAGCGAGAGCATAAAACATAAAACACCTATACATAGAGATTTTTCCCCTAGATCCCAAATCTGGACTACCCGCTAGATTTTTCATTATATTCCTTTTAGTGTTACAACACATATATATACATGCTGAAGCATTCATAAATCCCAATCCATTAACCCTGGATCAGAACATAATCATAGTTCCCTTGACTGGATCTACAAAATACCAGCGGTCAAAAACAATCATGCTCCAAAATCATGTGCAAACCCATGCATAAAACCATAGGTGGGTCTGCGTGTGCAACTATTCGTGGAAAGAATATAACACACACCCAATATTCTCCCACTTGTTGTTTTCTTTCCGCGGGGGGCCACATGAGAGCCTAGTCATTATTTCAACCCTGCAACACCCATTATTTCTCTACACTAAGAGAAATTCTGAGTGCTCATAGACTTCATCAATGCATCTGAAACATTCTTCAAAGTGTCCATCTTTACCAACAACACCTTTTTATTCTACACCATATCTCTCAAAAAGTGATATTGAACATCAATGTGCTTTGTATTTGAATGATAAGCAGGGTTCTTAGCCAAGAAAATTTCACTTTGACTATCAGAGTCTATCCTTATAGCTCGTTGCACCAACCCCATACTTGAACAAAATATTTACAACCAAACTGCTTCTTTGATTGCATGAGTGGTTTTCATGTATTCTGCCTCTGTAGTTGAAATAGGCACTACAGACTGCCTTTTACTCATCCAACTGATTGCACCTCCAAATAGGCTAAACACATACCCACTTGTAGATCTTCTTTGGTCCAGATTTCCAACCCATTCCACATCAACAAAACCATAGATTCCAAAACTCTATCCAATCCTAGTCTTCCCTCGTAGCACAAACCATAATCACTAGTGTCACGCAAATATCTGAAAACCCACTTCACTGTTGTCGAATGATCCTTCCCTGGCTTTGACATAAACGTGATCAATACTTCCACAACATGTGCAATGGCTGGTCTAGTATATACCATTACATACATCAGGATACCCATTGCACTTGCATATGGAACACGAGACATATCCTCCTCTTCTTATTGTGTCTTGGGACACCGTTCAGTAGATAGCTTTACACCTACAGGAATAGGAACCTTCATTGGTTTACTATCCTACATAATGAACCTCTGCAATATTGTCTCGATATACTTCATCTGTTTTAACTAGATCTTCCTCTTTTCCCGATCTCTCTTAATTTCCATGCCCAAAATATACTTTGTAGAACCAAGATCCTTCATGTCAAATTTTGAGAACAATTGGGTCTTAAAATCTTTGATAATTTCTTTGTAATTTCCAATTAGCTACATATCATCCACATACAAGGCCAAATAACTAACACGGTCACCAATTAATATAAAATACACACAGTGATCATCTTTGCTTCTGGTGAAGCCAAGTCCCCATATATAGGTATCTAATTTCTGATACCACATCTTTGGTGACTATTTTAATCCATACAAAGACTTTTTTAACTAGCATATCAATTATTTCTTACCCTTCACCATAAAGCCTTCAGGTTGCTTCATGTATATCTCCTCTTCCAGATCCCCATGAAGAAGTCTTCACATCCATCTGTTCTACCTCAAAATCAAATGCAACAGCAACAGATATAAGTAATATAATAGAAGTAACCTTGGCAACAGGAGAAAAAAAATCACCAAAATCAATTCCCGGCACCTAGGAATAAAAAATTTCTACTAACCGAGATTTGTATTTCTTCACCTTTCCTTCTAAATTCATATTCTTCTTAAACACCCATTTTATCCCGATGGGATTCCTTCCATTCAGTAACTCCACTAGATCCCATGCCTCATTTTTGTGCAAGGATGCTATTTCATCAATCATGGCATCCTTCCAGAGTTTTCCATCCCCTAAATCCACTGCCTCTCTCATAGTTATGGGATCATCATCAATGATAATTAAAGAAAAATTTGAATAGAAAGCAGATGGACTATACCTTTCTGGCTGCCTCCTTTCTCGAATTGATCTTCTCATAGCTGGATTTTTTGGCTCTTCCTCTTGTGAATCTTCTTTTTTTGTAGAGTCTGATTCATCCTCCTTTAGCTCAAAATCTATATTCTCAGGCTCCTTTGGTAGGAATTCATGTTTAACAACGTCTTTCACCTCTCTAAACACCACATCTCGGATGCACACAACCTTCCTTGTTTCTGGGTTCCAAAGCTTGTAACCTTTTAAGCCATCCTTATACCCAATAAAGATGCACCTTTCAAATTCATTATCCAACTTGGTCCTTTTCTCCTTTGGAACATGTACATATGCATCACATCCAAATACCCTTAGATGTGAAAGAGAGGGTTTCTTACCAGTCCATGCCTCATGTGGAGTCTTATCCTCCAACTTTGATGAAGGTGTTCTATTAACTAGGTAACATGATGTCTCCATTTCCTTTGCCCATAATTCATGTCCTAACCCAATACTACTGAGCATGCTTATTTCCTTTTCCATCAGCATTTTGTTCATTATTTCTGCAACTACATTTTGTTGAGGTGTGTATGGAGTAGTATTCTGTCGTGCTATACCAAACTTCTTACAAAACTCTTCAAATTCCTTCTTGCAGAACTCTCCACCCTTATCTATCCTCAGCACCTTTATCTTCTTCTCTGTCTGGTTTTCGACCAGAGCCTTAAATTCTTTAAATTTATCAAAGACTTCATATTTCTTCCTTAATAAATATATCCATGTATTCCATGAGAAATCATCTATGAATGAAACATAGTAAATAGAATTTCCTAGTGATGGAACTAACACAGGTCCAAACACATCACTATGCAAAAGCTCTAATATCTTGTTTTCCCTCTTAGCACCAAACAGAAAAATCACCTGATTTTTCTTCCCATTTACACAATGTTCACATAAATCGAAATCCAGAGAGAAATTAGACATACCTTATACTAGACCATTTCCATGCAGTATCTTAAGGCCCTTCTCTCCAATATGTCTAAGCCTTTGATGCCATAGCATGGTCTTTTCTCCAGAGACCTCTAGGATTTCTACTCCACTTTCAGGAACCAAAGAACTGTTGCACCCATCAATAATAGTGCCACCCTGAAGCTTGTACATAGTTCCAATCTGAACTCCCCACATTAATACCAGTTCTGCCCAAACCGTTTGGTAGGTATCTTTCTCGAAAACTATTTATACACCTGCATCATCCATCTTGCTTACATAAATCAGATTTTTTGGCCAATGCAAGAATATGTAGAACTCCAGGAAATGTTATAATCCTCCACGTTGCAGCTTCAGCATGAATTTTCCACATCCGACGATTTTTTCCTTCCTATCACCCCTAAGAAGACATCACCACCATCATACTTCTCATACTCGCATAACTACTCCCTATGGGGAGTGAAGTGAAAGGATGCACCTGAGTCAATTAACGATGCCTCATGATCTACATGTGTATTTGAAGAAGAAGCCAAATACAAATCCCCACCTTCATCTGAAGTGGTTTTTGCCTCTGCAGAAGGATCATAATTAGATCCCTTTCCTTTCTCAGGAGATTTATATCTATAGTCCTTTTTTAAATGCCCTTCCTTTTTTCATTTCCAGCACACCTTTACAGGATTTCTTGGAGATTTAGGTCTCCCTATATATTTATATCTCCCACTTGAAAATTTATTTTTGTTTATGTTATGGGACCTTCCTCGTATAGATAAGGCATATTCTGGCCCTCCATATTTCTCTGTCTCATTTCCTCTGACAACAAGGCTGAGAAAATTTCATCAAAATTCAAGGTAGTTGTATTGCTACCTATTGCCATAACCTGACTATCCCACAAATCTGGTAGAGAAAAAAAAAATTGGTGCACTTATATTCATCTTATATTTTAATATCAATAGATTAAAAATGACTTACCACAGTATTGAAGGCATGCAGATTCTCTGTCATCGAGTCTCCACCCTTCATCCTCGGGTTAAACAGCTTTTTCCGTAGGAACAATTTATTCACCGGAGACTTAGATTGGTACAAAGTCCCTAAATTATCCCACACAGTCTTTGTTGTAGCTTCCCCAGATACATTCAACAATACCGAACCTGAGATACACAACCGTATTGTGCTCTTTTCCTTCTGATCCAACTTCACCCAGTCTTCATCTGACATTGTCGTTGGTTTAGTACCCGGATCTACTGCAATCCACTGATCTTTATCCACTAGTAGATCAACCATATTGAGCTTTCAAAACTCAAAACTCTAACCATTAAACTTCTAGATCTCTATATTTCCACAGCTTTCCATCCTCTTTCACCACAAGAGTCGATCCCACATATCTCCCACTGAAAAGGGTCTACCACAAGCTCGAGCAAAAAAACCCTCAGCAGCAAAGGCATCTCCTTGAAGCCGAAAAAGCACTGATACCAAATGTAGGTTTTAACCCTATACAGAAAATTATCTGCAAACAAATTCTTAAAAAATAGAAAATAAACAATAACGATAGCATAAAACATAAAACAAATATACATAGATATTTTTCCCCTGCATCCCAAATCAGGACTACTAGCTTGATTTTTCATTATATTCCTTTTAGTGTTACAACAAATATATATACATGCCAAAGAATTCATAAACCCCAATCCATTAACCTTGGATTAGGACATAATGATCGTTCCCTTGACCAGATCTACAAAATACTAGGGGACAAAAACCATCATGCCCAAAAACAATGTGCAAACCCGTGCACAAAACCATAGGCGGGTCCGCGCGTGTGACTATTCATGGAAAGAATATAAAACACACCCAACACAAGGACATAAGAGAATACTTATCTAATAAGAGATCTAGAAACTACGAATGGGACTCTAAATATACATCTAACCTTAGATAAGCTACAACCACATTTACTTGTAGCTATCACACCGAGCTAGATTTCAATGCTTAAGGTGGAGTGCTTTTGAGAGTGAACTTGACCAATATTGAAAACTAAAACTAGATGTCACAAGGTCACTCTACCTTTATTCACCAGCTACACAAGCTTCCACTCTGTCTTTCCAGACTTTATAGACATGATTAACGCCCATGCAAAGATATCGCGGCACAAGTATTCTGAAATCACTTTTAGGAGAAGAGATTCCACATCAAGGAAAATTCATCAGTGGATAAGCTATTTTTGGGTAAAGAGATCGCCTCTCCAAGTATATCATAAGTGATTCAAGCACCAGAGCTTTAGCCCCAAGGAAAATCTTAGTGTTTCACCATCCTTGAAAAATACCTGAGTGTCTCTTCCCAACCCAGTAGGTTCATAAATCCACAAGCTTCCATTGGGTTCTTTAGCCTTCAGGAAAGTCACTTGCCTCTATAATATTTCACCTAGCAAGCCTCTCAAGGATTCCTCAGCTGGTTCATATTTTTTCCAAAGCTCGATCACTGTGATCTTGATCATTGCCCTCTTTTTACATCTTTGTCCCTTGGAGGAATTTCTTCAAGTGCTCACCACTATGTGTTTGTTCCACTACACATGTGTGCAATTATTTCCTCCAACCTCCCTTCGTTGACTTGTTTTCATGCCTACTATTAGCGTGAATTCTTAATGCAAGTGTACGGAAAGAGCTCACTTTAGCTGCACATGACAAACAACCATAAAAAAAGAGGGTTATTTAACTTATTTAGATATGTATAAATTATATAACTTATGTGTTCAATATCCAAGATTCTCCTGATCACACACTATTTTAACTTCATGCACAATACAAAATCTATTCCACCATTGATCATCACATGCGGAAATTAAATCAATTGCAATGCACACATGAAACCATAAAAATTCACACACATTAACACAGTGATTTAACGGGAAAGATTGAAGTTGAAAACCCCAACTATATATTATGTAACATGGAGATCATATGAAAATCTCATACAACACATATGACATATAACAATCTCAGTGTTGTTCATATACTAAATAAATTTAATCTTGCAAATCCATACCAATCTTCGCCTGCTTTTCTAACAATCCAAGCTGATTACAAAGACCAATTCAATGTAATCCCACTCTCATTGACTAAGATATTATCATTGGCAACTCTAATGTATATGTAGATGCAATTCATGCATCACTATAGTCACAACAGATAGTTACACTGATCTTTCACCTACCTCTTCACTGGTCTCCACTGAAACTGTCCATGCATTGTAGTTAACTGATGTATTCTTTAGTTGATTAATGAGTTATTATTTAGTGAATTAATTAATAATTAATTCACACCACTCTCACTAGTGTATCAATCAGTTAGACTAGATACAACTAGCTCAACTGTGTCTAACTGAGTTAAACTGAACACAACTCCACCAACTACTTCTACAACTACACCAAACTCTGTCACATGAACATTAACTAAATTCCTCATCGCAGTAAACTCTGTTATTCCCCTCAAGAATAGCGTGTTCTTAAGCCATTTGTGAAACATACATGCACTTAAACTGAAGTGCTCCAAGAGAATAAGATAATGTTTATAGTCCAAATATTATTAAGAGCTAATAATATTCAACATATCTATTTTAAAACATTAAAAAATAGATTCCCTTTAATTTATCTAAAAATAGAAGTCCATATATTTTAACTTTATAACATCTAATAATCCACCCAACCTCATAGAATATGATCGACATGTCTAAAAATAGACTTTGCGCCAAAAATAGCCTGCGGGCCCACTTAGTGAAGGCGACTATTTTCACTAAGCTCATCATCTTGTTGAATCTCAACACTCCCTCTCAACAAGATAGGGATTATCTGCCACCATGATCCTGTCTCTATGGTATTCAAATTTTCTCCTGGTGAGTGCCTTCGTTAGAATATCTGCATCCTGATCCTCTGTGGGAATGTAAGATAGTAACATGATCTTCCGCTGCACAAAATCTCTGATATGATGATTTCGGATGTCAATATGTTTAGATATATCATGAAATACTAGATTAACCTAGATTTTAATGCAACTCTGATTATCACAATATATCACAGTAGGATCTAAGTGTGAACCGAACAACCCGACCAGGATCTTCCTCATCCATATAGCCTCGCATGCAGCCAAACTTGCTGCCATGTACTTGGCCTCCTCGGCCCAGGCGAGTGCCACGGATCTGCATTTCTGTTTGTCAAGAAACTACGCAGGCCTAAATACGATAAACCACTCCGGATATTATTTTTGTACGGCCGGCTCACGCGTGCCGCCATGGCTCCACATGCGGCTTCCAACTCATCCAACTTTACGTACCACAATCCATATCCCGATGTGCCACAGAGATATCTCGGAACATGCTTACCTTCCAAGGCTTGGTAGGCAACACGTAACTTGTGGCGGGTTAACATGTGTATGTCCGATGGGTGTGACTGAATACATGAGCGAACAGCCTACTTTGTCCACCAGCGATGGCATCCACTACCTACTGTATTAACAGCATCCTCTTTCCTCCAACCACCCGGAAAGGTGTCGTGGGCATGTGACCTTGCATGTTGAACTTATCCAGTATCTCCTGGGCATACTTGCCTTGAGACACAAATAGTCCACCCTTCCGCTGCCAAATTTCCAATCCCAGGAAATAATGAAAGAGGCCCAAATCCTTCATCTCAAACTCCTTTGCAAGATCAGCCTTGCATGAGTGTATCAACTGCTCATCACCTATTAGTATCAAATCATCAACATAAAGTACAATGATCAAAATCTTACCCTCAACCACAATCTGGTACAGGTTTGCATCCGCCTCACTCTTGGTGAAGCCAAGTCGAGTGAAATAGCTGTCGATTCGAGTGTACTAAGCACAGGGTGCTTGTTTCGGCCCATGCAGTGCTCTTTGAACGCACACGCATGCGACTCGCATTTGAATGTTTAAATCCTTCGGCACTTTCTGTTACACTCCTCCTATATATGCTACGTTACAGCAATCTTCACATCCATCTGATGAATGTGCCAACCCATCTACACTGAGAGAGCAAGGATGGTCTGTATGGAAGAATACCTTGTGACAGGTGCAAAGGTTTCTTCATAGTAAATCCCCTCAATCTGTGAGAAGCCCCGGGCAACAAATGTTGCCTTGTACTTCTCCACGCTCCCATCAGTAGCTTGCTTCACTTTGTAGATCCATCTCGAACCTACCATTGATTTCCCTTCTGGCCTTGGGAAAATCTCCCATGCACTGTTTCTGACAATCGAATCATACTCTTCCACCATGGCATCTACCTATGCGGGATCCTCCACAGCTTCCTCGAAAGAATATGGTTCTGCCATGATACACTTGCTCATAAGAGCCATGTATCTAGTAAACCAGTGAGGTGACTATCTCTGTCTGCGCTGTGATGTAGGTGATCCCACATTCTGCGCTGCATCAATATTCAGTCGCTTAGCTTCTGTAGTGCACTTCCGCCCTTTGATGTTTGGCACTGCATGAGTGGTTTCTTCCACTCCATGAACCTCCTCTTGTGGCTGATCCACATCCAGAGGCTGATCTTTAGGAACAAGTAGCTCCTCATCTGCATGCAAGTGTAGCTCCCACTCAAGCGACAACTTCATGGCTTTCTCCTCATGAAATTTGATATCCCGTCACACAACAGTCATCTGACTGTCTGGAAAATACACACGATAATTGTGGGGTGTTTCTGTGTACCCCAGAAATAGCCCAACCTCTGTGGTCAGATCTAGCTTCTTCCTAGCATCCTTCGTCACATGAATGTAAACAGGTGAGCCAAAAATCTTCAAATGAGAAATATCAGGCTTCTTACCAGAAAATGCCTCTTTGGGTGTACTCATGCCAAGTACTCCATGAGGACAAAGGTTTTGCACATAAACCGTAGTGTTGCATGCTTCAGCCCATAAGAGTATGGGAAGGCTCTGATCATGCAACATCGCCCATGCAGCACCCACTATTGTTCTATTCTTTCTCTCCATGACCCCATTCTATTGTGGGTTATGAGGCGCTATGAGCTCTCTTCAAATTCCTTCTGTGCTGCAAAAGTCCTTAAATTCTCCAAAGATGAATTCACCACCATTATCGCTCCTAAGAGCTTTCACCTACTTCCTCAAATCTTTCTCAACCAGGGCCTTGAACTCACAGAACTTTTAGTATGTCTCGCTCTTCTTCTACATGAAGAAGATCCAACACTTACGAGAAAATTCATGAACAAATATCACATAATACTTGTGCTTTGCTGTCGAAGCTACTGAGAAAGGTTCGCACATGTCTGTGTGAATTCTCTCAAGGATATTCATGGCGCGAATATCCTTCTCATGAAAAGTGGTCTTCACAAATTTTCCCAAAGTACATCCCTTGCACTGATATGACTGTGCAAGTGTACCCTGGGGAAGCCCGGTAGAAATCTGCTGCAAAATTTTCAAAGTGCCATGGTGAAGATGGCCCAATCTCCTGTGCCACAATTTGCCCTCATCCCGGCTCACCACTCCTTCTGCATTGCCTGCCATTTCTGCGCAGCCATCTACCTGCAATTGATAAAGGTTCTTAACTCAAACCCCTATCCTTCGGGTTTCACCAGTTGCTTTACTACATAGGAAAGCCTTTCCCTCGCTAAAGATAACATCATAGCCCTTGTCTTCCAACATTGCCACAGAGATCAGATTCTTCTTCAATCTTGGAACATGCATGACATCCTTCAATATGAAGGTTTTACCATACTCCCTCTCAAAGGAAATGGTCCCAATACCAGTCACACTGTATCTACCATCATCGCCCATCTCGATGTGCACTCCAAGATCCTTCTCATCTAGATCACTAAACAAATCTTTGTCTCCGGTCATATGGAAAGATGCACCACTGTCAAGAAACCACACTGATCCCATCACACTTGAAACCAAACATACGATCATTGAAAAATCCAGCTCAAACTACGAGGCTAAGGCCTCTCTAGCTGCAGATCCAGCAGCCTGCTTATTTTTCTTCTTCTGTGGACAATTAGTGGTGTAATTTTTGTGTTGGTGATAGTGAAAGCACTTCACCTTGGACAAGTACTACTTCTTGCCTTTCGCACCGGATTGAGAAGGATTTTTCTTTCCCTTCCCTTTCCTTGCTTTGGCAGCCAAAGCGCAATTTTCTTCATCTTCATTCTTCAATGAAGATCCATCCCTGGTACCCCGCCTTATCTCCTCCTGCACAAGATCCGACCAAAGTCGCTCCCATCCCGGTAGTTTCTCCCGACCATTGACAGAGTCCTTGTAGCTATGTCAACTCTTCGGAAGCCCAAGAAGAGCCAAGCTCACCAAGTCCTCTTCATCTATAGTAACCCCCACACTTCCCAACTCATCCATGCACTGAAAAACTTCGTGAGGTACTTGGGTATACTGTCGCCTTTCTCCATTTTTATTTTTCTGAGCTTTTCTTTAAGCACCAAATTCCTTTGGTCTCTTCTGCTTTGGAACAATTCTGTCAAAGCTTTCCACGTCAAGAATGGACTATCTTTACCATGAATTCTAGATGATATGTGATCCTTCACACCTTCCAACAGAATCCTTCGACATTTTTCTGTCTTCTTTTTCCATGCGTCAAGTGCGGCTGCATCGCTAGAAGCAGGTTTTGGAATTTCTACATCTATGAACTCCTTCAACCCATTATCATCTAGCACTGCCTCCATCCTATTCTTGCATGAAATATAATTCGAGCTGCCATCAAGGGCATACTCCAATCGCATTCTGTTGAAAGATATTTCAATGAATGCTCAACTTCGACACCAAGAAAACACTGTAGCAAATTTGAATTCCACCAGCACAAAACTCAACCGCTTCAATAATTACAATCTGCTCTAATCAATATCACTCTGATACCATGTAGAAATTATATAACTTAGGTGTTATATATCCAAGATTCTCCTGATCACACACTATTTTAACTTCATGCACAATACATAATCTATTCCACCATTGATCATCACATGCGGAAATTAAATCAATTGCAACGCACACATGAAACCATAAAAATTCACGTGCTACAGTTTAATAGGAAATCTGTTTAAAAAACGCTATGTTGCCTTGGAATCATGCTGTGAAAATCTCCATACCAAACTTCAGTATAAACTCTTGTTATGGTACAATCATCTCATTCACTAATCATGCCCAATCTTGCAAATCCATGCACGATCTTACTTCTGCTAATGCGCCTCACTTTTACAATCGACTGATTAAGAGATCAATTGATGTAATCTCCCTCTCATTGGTTGCGTTATTTTATCATTGGCATCTCCAATGTATATGTAGATGCAATTAATGCATCACTAGTAGTCACAACGGATAGTCTATCTCACCCTTTCACCTATCTCTCCACTGGGTCTCCACTGGAACTGACATGCACTGTAGTTAACTGTTGTATTTGTTCAGTTGATTAATGAGTTATTATTTGTGAATTAATTAACTAATTAATTCACTCCTCTCTCACTAGTGTATCATTCAGTTAGACTAGATACAACTAGCTCAACTGAGTCTAACTGAGTTAAACTGAATACAACTCCATGAACTACTTCTATGCTCATCGAACTCTATCGCAGTTTTGATGAAGTCTTGATGCATTAGCTCTAATAAACCTGGGGAATAGCATAATTCCTTCTGTCAGCTCCTTTGCCACATCTGTGCACTTAATTGAAGTGATCCAAGAGAATAAGATAATGTTTATAGTCCAAATATTATTAAGAGCTAATAATATTCGACATATCTATTTTTAGATTGGCAATCTAAAAATAGATTCTGCCCAATATGTCTAAAAATAGAAGTCCATCTATTTTTCTAACTTGACCAACCATCAAAAAATAGCATCCTGCAACTCATAGAATATGATCGACATGTCTAAAAATAGACATAGTCTAAAAATAGACCTTGCGCCAAAAATAGCCTACGGGCCCACTTAGTGAAGGTGGCTCTTTTCACTAAGCTCATCATCTTGTTGAATCTCAACAAGATATGCAATTGATAGTTAAAACAAATGCTTCCAAAAACCCGATCTATGCAGTAAAAGTAGTTAAACAGTGAAAAGAAATAAGAAATTCTCCATACATCCAACGGACATGACAAGATATAAGGAAATTTATATGTATTATGTATTAAAAATGAGAACTGTGGAGATTTTGAGCTTTGATTCTAAAAATATACACCATAGAAATCTACAATCCATTATTTATTATAGCACCTGGGAAGGGAACAAAGAATGAAGTTACCAATCCCCCTCAATGGGATGGGTTCTTGGTTTTCCTCAACGCTTCAGATCCAGAAGTTTCTCTCTCTCGATAGTGTAGAAAACCCAATATGTGTTGAACTTTATGGGAGTTCAAGAAGAAAATAAGGTAGTAGCAACAATGAGAATGATCAAAGCGTGGAAATGAAAGTGATAAAAGTGAAGAATGAATGGAAAACCCTCAGACTTATAAAAAAATATTGAGTTATTCTCAATAATGGTGAATAATAAAATATTATTGACCAAGATCTAGATCTAACCGCTTGGAATATTTTATTATATTTTGTTGGAGGGAAAAGGTATTTAAATTGGTTAAATGTATTTATTTAGAAATAATAAACAAATAAATGATTTATTTATTATTTCAAGAATGGGGTTAAGGAATAATTAACAAATAATGATTTGTTTAATTATTTCTAGGTGATTTAGCCAAATTTAACAATGAATAATAAATAAATAATGATTTAATTAATTATTCCTAGATAAAAATAAGAAAAATAATTATTTATCTAATTATTTCTCATAATTGGGTTTAATATGACCAGGAATATTATTTAAACAGTGGTTTAATTAATTATTCCTAGAGGAAAATAAAAAAATTAATGATTTATTTAATTATTCCTCATGGGGTTTATTGTTTGTGTTATCACTCCACCAGATCTCCGAAGGCTGAGAAGGAGACCAGAAAAGGTAGCCACATGCCGCTTTGACCTAGTAGCTAGCCCTACTAGGCAAGAGAGGGCTCTCTCCGTGAGATCACAGCCAAATTTACTAGATAATGAAGATTTTACGCTAGGTATAGTAGGCTCTAGGGATTCATTTATTGATTTTGGGTGTTGGATGTTGAATTAGGTCTAGGAAAGACTAGGTCAGGGCACTGAGGATCCAACTTGCAGAGATCTGATGGGGAAAGGTAGGAAAAAAATTTAGTACTTTTAGGTATCTTGATGAGTGTGATTAGACTGGTAGGGTTTCAAAAATAGCATGGAGATCATGAATTATTTTCTATCAGAAGAAAGTGAAACACAACTATGATAATTCCTCCAAAACAGAGCATCAAAATAATGAATTCTGCTTATCTAACTTAGGAATCAATCACATTGAGAGATGGACATGAATATGGAAATAATAATACATTCAAACATATGAAAACATAAGAGGAAACACTGCTAAAACACATACCATAGGAATCCCACCAAAATAGTTGCAACTCCTGCCAAAATGACTGAATACACTAGTGTTCAAAGATCGATTACACAACATCCAACCATTTCAATGAAAAAGGAAATGAAAGATATAGACCAAAACAGACTTCTCCCACTCTCAGGGGTCAATTCCATGACTTGTGGAGCTATTCCCCAAAGTCCTCAATTGGAATCCTAATGACTAGGGAGGTCAACGAACTCATCCCTATCTTTGATGAAAATGATTCACTTGACCCAAAATTACAATTTTACTTGACGCATCTACCTCTAGTAACTATAAAATACATAATTACATTTAATTTTTACATTTACATCAATAAAAATCCTTGGAATCCATAAATCAACTAAGAAAAAGTGAAATTTCCAAAGAAAACAAGAAACTGGGAAAAGCACAGCGTGTGTGCAAAAAGCATATCGTGCCCTAGGAAAAGCGCAATGTGGGCTTCCAATTGAATTTTGATTGTCTTTATGAAGTACAAATTGAGCCTAAGATAGCTCATTGGAACGCTCATCCTATACAGTTATCAGAAGTTTCCTTGATTACTAAAAATTATGGAGTTATGATCCTCAAAAATGAAATCTCCATAGACTGGTCAAAAAGCGTAGCGACAGAAGGAAAAGCATAGCGTGCCCCTGAGAAAAGCGTGACGTAAAATTGCAGACCAATTTTGGAGGCCTTCCTAAATTAAAAATTGATCTCATGATAGCTCATTGGAAATATATTTTTGTATAGTTATCCATTGAATCATCAAACAAGTCATTTGGACACTCCATGACAGAGAAAAAATCATTTTTCCAAGAGTACTCCAAAAGTACAACAACTCTCCTGTAGCAACTATATTTTGGATATTTCTCCAAAATAACAACACCTGTATATAAAAGGAAGGATTTTTTGTTCCTTGTTATGTTAGTGAAAAAAACCTCTTTCATTTTGGCCAAATTCATCTCCATTTGGGCAGAAACACATTTTGAAATAAAATTGTTCATGTGTGCCGAAATTTTCAAAATTGCACCAACTTGCACCAAAATAAAAAAATTACTCCAAATCTTCTCAAAATTGGTCCAGAGAAGCTTGATGAGTTATTTAATGCAGCCATGGATGCAATAGCAAGAAAATCCAACTTACCCTTCTCCTTTTGACTATTTAGGGTTTCTTTGAGTTTTTCCCTCAATTGTTTGATTTTGACCTTGGAGATCAAATTTATGGTGTAGTGATGAGTGGCCATGTGCCTTTGCAGTTTTTTATCTCTGTTATCCCTCTCAAGGAGCTGTCAACATATGACCTCCCTTGTTATAGGGCTTCTTCTCTTCCTCCAAAGGTGCTTTGCAAGGGGAAAACCCTAGTGGTGCAAAACAAAGGATGATGGGAAAGAAGTAGGATGGAGGATTTAGGATAGGGAAAAGGGGATGGGAAAATTTTGGGAGGTAGTGAAGGGTGTTAGGGAGGTATGGGAGATGGAAATGGAGGTAGGGAAAGTAGGATTAGACCTAGGGAATTTAATTACAGGTCTAGATCTAGGAGGTTTCCACAAATGTAGCATATGGTAGTGATGATGGTGTAGGGACTAGGGTTTGAGTGTATAAGCTTAGGGATAGAGTGCAAGAGAGTGTAAGGGGCTTAGGGAGTGTAGTGTAGTGTGTGGAAACTGAATATTTAGGAAATTATTGAAACCTTAGTGACCTAATGGATGAAAAATGAACTGAATTAAAACCATGATACTGAGACTGAGATGATGATGACAACTTTTGAATGATGGTACACTCAGCTAAGAGGTCAAATGAACTAGAAATTAGTAAAACTTTGGAATGAGTAAAAAAGGAACTATATCTACATCCAGTGATCAAATATTTTCATTATGACCTAATGAAATGACAAAATTTGACTTAAAGACCTTATTAGAACATGATGAGAGTCCATTTGATCACTGGTGACATGATGCAAAAAATGACACCAACATTGGCTCTAGCTAGGGATGGTAGCTCCTTGGAGGTGTCAATAACACCATATACCAAGTAGCCTAACCATTGGGCATGGAGTCAAAAGCTAAAAACTGGACTGAATACTGAAAACTTGATATAATAAAATGACTCAAAATTGGACTGACTTGACTGAAATAAAAACTAAAAAATCTTATTGATGGTAGCATATCACATTGACTTGAGGGCTTCAAATCCTAATGAAAACCACCTAAATTCTGAAGATATATGTACAATAATGTGAAGTGATCCTTCCATTGTAACCAATCCAACAGATGGCTACTTACTTGAGTTCTTATCTCACTTTCCTCGAGCAGGCAGAAAAAATGAAAACTAGGCCACTCCAAGTGTTTATTGAACATGTCCTCGTGATCCATAAATTTAAGAAAATATATCATCCCTATTGATTGTATCAAACTTTCCACTAGATCCTGAAAAACATGAAAATTTACCACTTTCTGATCTAGAAGAAACAAGGTACCTTTTTCTCTTGAATTTGATCTCTATTTATAATGTACCTCAACGAGCGTGTGTTCCCGGTCTTCAAAAAATTCTGAACAAGTAGGTGAGAAAATTGTAGAAATTTATTAATACTGATAGTATTAACAGATTCTCCTGATCTAACAAATTAGTCTTATGTTAAATAAAAAATCCTTCTACTTAATTCTTTGCGGAAATTAAATCGCCAATTGAAAAACACATGAAGAAAATCAATCACACATAAACACAGTTGTTTAACGGGAAAGCTTAAAGCTAAAAAAACCCAACTATCATATATTATGTATATCAATGGATCATGTAATAATCTCATACAAATATTAGTACATCAATCTCTCAGTACAATCAACAACCATTACACACTGTCATGCAGAAATTTGCATATCTATGCACCAATTTCTTGTCTCCTTACAGCCTGCATCCACTGCGCAATCCCTGCTGAAGAAGACCCCTGAATGAATTCAAATTAGCCTTTCCTTTATTTCACAATCCTCATTGGCATCTCCAATGTGTTTCAGATGCATTGAATGCATCTCTGTAGTCACAACAGATAGTCCATCTCACCCTTTCACCTATCTCTCCACTGGGTCTCCACTAGAACTGACATGCAAGTAGTTAACTGATGTATTTGTTCAGTTGCAAGTGAGTCTCCAGTTGTGAATTAATTAAATAATTAATTCACTAAACTCTCACTTGTTTATCTTCATTTATAACTAGATACAACTAGCACAACTGATTTTAACTCACTTAACTAAGTTAAACTAAATAACAACTCCCATAACTACTCTTCCAACGTTGTCACAACTCTGCCACTTCAGTTCTGACTGAGTCCTCCATGCATGAGTCACCAACCACCCTAGGAAATGTGTAATTCCTTTAGCCCACTGATTTTCCAAATATGTTCACTGAAATAAAGTGCTCCAAGAGAATAAGTTGATATTTTTTGTCGGATTATTATTAAGGGCTAATAATAAGAGACATGCATCTCTTTTCAGATTGACGATCAATAAATAGACTTCGCCCAATATTCTAAAAATAGAATCTCATCTATTTTTCACATTTGACCAACCATCTACAAATAGCATCCTGCAACTTATAGAATATGCTCACCGTGTCAAAAAATAGACATACACCTAAAAATAGCCTACGGGCCCCACTTAGTGAAGGTGCTTAGTTTTCACTAAGCTCGTCATCTTGTTGAATCTCAACACTACCTATCAACAAGATAGGGATTATCCTTCACCTCGATATTTCTGCTATGTTATTCAAATTTTCTCCTACTAAGCGCCTTCGTTAGAATATCTGCATCCTGATATTCTGTAGGAATGTACTGAAGCAACATGATCTTCCGCTGCACACAATATCTGATATGATGATACCAGATATCTATATGTTTAGATATATCATGAAACATAGGATTAATCGAGAGTTCAATGCAACTTTGATTATCAAAATGTATCACTGTAGGATCTAAATGAGAACTGAACAAACCAACTAGGATCTTCCTCATCTAGATAGCCTCACATGCAGCTTGACTTGCTACCATGTATTCTGCTTCCGCTGAACTAAGTGCCACGGATCTTTGTTTCCTGCTGTAGCAATAAATTGTTGTAGATCCGATACTGAAAACCCCTCCTGATGTGCTCTTTCTATCTATTAGGCTGCCTACCCAATCTGCATCTGTGAAGCCATGCAACTTTACCTCATCCGTCTGTCTGTACCATAAGCCATACTCAGATGTGCCCCTGAGATACCTCAGGACATGCTTTCCTACCTTCCAAAATACCTTTGTAGGCTTAACCATCGTTGGAATAAGCTGGTTCACCGCATAGAATATGTTCGGTCTTGTCTTAACTAAATACATGAGCGAACCCACCAACTGTCGATAAACAATGGCATCCACTACCTCTACCAATGTAGCATCCTATTCCCTCCAATTTCCTGGAAGAGGAGTATCCATGGGCTTGTAGTCCTCCATGTGAAAATTACCAAGTATCTCCCGAGAATACTTTCCTTGAGACACAAACAGTTCACCTTCTCGCTGCCATATTTCCAATCCAAGAAAATAATGAAGGAGGCCCAAATCCTTCATCTCAAACTCCTTTGCAAGATCTACCTTGCATGAGTGTATCAACTACTCATCACCCGTTAGTATTAAATCATCAACATAAAGAACAATGATTAAAAGCTTACCCTCCACCACAATTTGGTACAAGTTTGCATCCGCCTCACTCTTGGCGAAGCCAAGTCCAGTGAAATAGTTTTCGATCCATGTGTACCAAGCATGAGGTGATTGCTTCAGCCCATACAACACTCTTTTGAGTCTGCACACATGTGACTCACTACTGAAGATCTCAAATCCTTCAGGCTGCTCAATATACACTTCTTCCTCAATGATCCCATTAAGGAACGTAGTCTTCACATCCATCTGATGAATGTGCCAACCCATCTGTGCTGAGACAGTAAGGATGGTCCTTATGGAAGAATACAATGCGACAGGTGCAAAGGTTTCTTCATAATCAATCCCCTCGATCTGTGAGAAGCCTCAGGCAAAAAAACTTGACTTATACTTCTCGACGCTCCCATCAACAGCTTGCTTTACCTTGTAAATCCATCTCTAACCTGCCATTGATTTACCAATTGGGCTTGGAACAATCTCCCAAGCATTGTTTCTGACAATGGAGTCATATTCCTCCACCATGGCATCTACCCATGTGGGCTCCTGCACTGCTTCTTCAAAATAAGATGGCTCTATCACGACACACTTTCTCATAAGAACCATGTATCCAGTAAATCGGTCAGGTGGCTGTCTCTGTCTATGTTGTGATGTAGGGACTCCTCCATTCTATGTCGCATCAAGATTCAGTCTATCAGCTTCTGTGGTACGCTTTCTGCCTGTTCTAATGTTTGGTTCTGCATGAGTGGACTCCTCCACTCCATGAATCTCCTCCTGTGGCTGATCCACATCTAGAGGCTCATCTTTGGGAACAAGAAGTTCCTCCTTTGCATGCAAGTGTAGCTCCCTATCAAGTGACAACTTCATGGCTTTCACCTCATTGAATTTTATATCCTGTCGCACCACAGTCATCCGACTGTTTGGAAAATACACACGATAATTATGGGGTGTTTCTATGTACCCCAGAAATATCCCAACTTCTGCAGTCGGCTCCAGCTTCTTCCTGGCATCCTTTTTCACATGAATGTAAATAGATCAGCCAAAAATATTCAAATGAGAAATATCAGGCTTTTTTCAAGTAAAAGCTTCTTTAGGTGTACTCATGCGAAGTACTCTATGAGGACAACGGTTTTGCACATAAACCGCAGTGTTGCATGCTTCCACCTACAAGTGCATTGGTAGGCCTTGGTCATGTAGAATAGCTCATGTAGCACCCA
The DNA here is from genome assembly GCA_034641835.2 of Pinus albicaulis. Lineage (NCBI taxonomy): Eukaryota > Viridiplantae > Streptophyta > Pinopsida > Pinales > Pinaceae > Pinus > Pinus albicaulis. The sequence continues at coordinate 458,236,505 of CM076572.1, forward strand.
TGATTTTTCTATTATTCCTCTTCGCGACCCCATTATGTTGTGGGTTATGAGGTGCTATGAGTTCTCTTTTAATTCCTTCTTTTATATAGAAGTATTTTAATTCGTTCGAGATATATTCACCACCATTACCGCTCTGCAGAGACTTCACTTGCTTCCTCGACTCCTTCTCCACCAATGCTTTAAACTCACAGAAATTTGAGAATGTTTCGCTCTTCTTCTACATGAAGAAGATCCAACATCTACAAGAATAGTCATAAAAAATATAACATAATACCTGTGTTTTTCTATTGAAGTAACCGAGAAAGGTCCACACACGTCTATGTGAATTCTCTCCAGGATCACCAAAGCATGGTTCTCCTTATCATGAAAGGTGTTCTTCACAAACTTACCCACAGTACATCCCTTGCACTGATCTGAATGCACAAGAGTAACCTTGGGAAGTCCAGTAGAAATCTGCTACAAAATCTTCAAGGCGCCATGGTGAAGATGACCCAATCTCCCGTGCCATAATTCGCCCTCATCTCGTCTCACCACTTCTTCTGCATCCCTATCCTCTTGGTTTGACCCATTGTTTTATGTCGTAGGAAATATTTTCCCTCACTGAAAACAACGTCATAACCTCTGTCCTCCAACATAGTGACCGAGACCAAGTTCTTCTTCAGACCTGGAACATGCATAACATATTTCAACATAAATGGTTTACTTGACTCCCTCTCAAAGGTAATGGTTCCAATGCCGGTTGCACTGTATCTACCATCATCGCCCATCTCTATATTCATTTGGAGATCCTTCTCCTCCAAGTCACTAAACAACTCCTTGTCTCCTGCCATATGGAAGGAAGCACCACTATCAAGATACCACACTGATCCCATTACGATTGAAACCAAGCATGCAATCAACGAGAAATCAAGTTCAAATTGCGAGGCTAAGGCCTCACCCATTGCAGCTCCAGCAACCTTCTTGTTCTTCTTTTTCTATGGGCAGTTAGTAGCGAGATGCCCATGTTCGTGACAGTGAAAACACTTCACCTTGGAAAAATCCAGCTTCTTACCTTTAGCCTCAGATTTTGGATGGGATTTATTCCCCTTCCCTTTCATTTCTTTGGCAGACAAATTGAAATTATCTTCATCATCATTCTTTGATGAAGATCCATCCTTGGTATTCTTCCTTATCTCCTCCTGCACAAGATTCGACCAAAGTCGCTCCCAATCCGACAGTTTCTCCCATCCATTGACAGAGTCTTCGTAGCTATGTAAACTCTTCAAAATCCCAAGGAGAGCCAAGATCACCAATTCATCATTTGCAACTGTAATTACCACACTCCCTAGCTCATCCCTACATTGGAAAAAATTTGTGAGATATTTTTGGAATACAGTCGCCCTTCTCCATTTTGATGTTTCTGAGCCTATCTTTCAGCGCCAACTTCCTATGGTCGCTGCTGGTTTGGAAAAGATCTGTCAAAGCCTTCCACATTTCAAATGGAGTGGCTTTCCCATGAAGGCTTGACAAAATATGGTATTTCACACCTTCCAACAAAATTCTTCTTATCTTCGCTATCTTATTTTTCCATGCGTCAAGTAATGCAACATCGCTAGAAGTAGGGTTAGGAACATCGCTATCGATGAACTCCTTCAGTCCATTATCTTCAAGCAATGCCTCCATCTTTTCCTTCCAAGCTATGTAGTTCGAGTTACCCTCAAGGGCATACTCCAATCACAACCCATTGAAATACATTTCAATGAATACTCAACTGTCGCACTAAGAAATTTCTGCAGCAAATTTGAATTGTCCACCAGCACAAAACTCAGCGCCGCTTCAAGTTTGCAATCTCTAGTGATTAATACTACTCCGATACCATGTATAAACTTATTAATACTAGCAGTATTACTGGATTCTCCTAACCTAACAAATTATTCTTATGTTAAATACATAATCCTTCCACTTAATTCTTCGCGGAATTTAAATCGCTAACTGCAAAACACATGAAGAAAGTCAATCGCACATAAACACAATTGTTTAACGGGAAAGCTTAAAGCTAAAAACCCCAACTATCATATATTATGTATATCAATGGATCATGTAATAATCTCATACAAATCTTAGTACATCAAGCTCTCAGTACAATCAACAATCATTACACATTTTCATGCAGAAATTTTCATATCTATGCACCAATTTCTTGCCTCCTAATAGCCTGCCTCCACTGCGAAATCCCTGCTGAAGAAGACTCCTGAATGAATTAGAAATGGCCTTTCCTTGAATGCAAAATCCTCATTGGCATCTCCAATGTGTGTCAGATGCATTGAATTCATCACTATAGTCACAACATATAGTCCATCTCACCCTTTCACATATCTCTCCACTGGGTCTCCACTGGAACTGACATGCAAGTAGTTAACTGCTATATTTTTCCAGTTGCAAGTGAATCTCTAGTTGTGAATTAATTAAATATTTTAATTCACTAAACTCTCACTATTTTATCTTCAGTTACAACTAGATACAACTAGCACAACTGAGTTTAATTCACTTAAATGAGTTAAATTGAATAACAACTCCCATAACTACTCTTCCAACTCTATCACAACTCTGCCACTTCAATTCTAACTGATTCCTCCATGCATGAGTCATCAACCACCCTAGGAATTGCGTAATTCCTTTAGCCCACTGAGTTTCCAAATCTGTTCACTGAAATAAAGTGCTCGAAGAGAATAGGTTGATATTTATTGTCAGATTATTATTAAGGGCTAATAATAATCAACATGCATCTATTTTTAGATTGACGATCTATAAATAGACTTCGCCCAATATTCTAAAAATAGAATCTCATGTATTTTTCACATTTTACCAACCATCTACAAATAGCATCTTGCAACTTATAAAATATGCTCTCCATGTCTAAAAATAGACATACACCTAAAAATAGCCTGCGGGCCCCACTTAGTGAAGGTGCTTAATTTTCACTAAGCTCATCATCTTGTTGAATCTCAACACAAATTTCTTCTTGAAATAAAAATTCAAGACATGAAACATGACAAGAAAAATCTGAATGACAGTCCTCAATTTCCTATTCCTCTGCAATTTTAATACATTGTTGATCATCTTCATATGTTTAAGTGGAAACAACTTGCTCTTCACCAATTGATGGCTGATTGGAATTCTCTTCAATCAAGGCAAAGACTGTTTGCTGGAAATTTTCTTGAACTGAATGACATCTAGGATCTGATTCTTTCTCATGCTGTTAGAATTGAATTTAAATCAAGGTCTCTTGAATTCCTCATCCATAAATTATTCATCACCATAAACACTTTCCAAATGATGAATAAAACCTTGAAAATTCTTGCAACAATATTTTACTAGCAGTAAAGATGGATGCTCTTCTTTAAAATTTTCATAAAACATCATATGAAAATCACCAAGTGAATAAATACAACCAAGTGGCAAACCTTCATACCATGATCTTGCTTGTTCCTCCAAGGTGGCCATGAAAATATTCATCATAAAATATTTAGGAAATTGAATGCTCAACTTGTGTGCATGCATGTGAAATTTAACTAAATTAAGAGCAACATCATCTCCTTTCTCGTCTTTTAGCTTTGGGAGATAAGTTTTCCAATCTACACAAGGCATGCGGTTTGGAAAACCTGGAATGTTATCACGATTCATATGAGAATACCTTCGAGTGGTTGAATCCATTTTGAAAACATTGAAGTCACCAAGAAGTTCTTCAGACTACCGGTTCTTGAATAATGGAGTTGCTATGAAAATTTTGAACCTCTATATTCTTCGACATTGGAGTCGCAAAGTGAATGATGCACAACCTTCTTTGTGTCTGGCCATTTTTCACCATCAACAATAAGATATTATCCTTTTAGTTCTTTCCCGGGGAATATCTGTCACCTCGCTTCCCCAGTATGGTCGCCAAGATGTTATCACTCCACCAGATCTCCGAAGGCTGATAAGGAGACCAACAAAGGTAACCACAGATTACTTTGGCCTAGTAGATAGACCTACTAGGAAGGAGATGGCTCTCTCCATGAGATCACAGAAAAATTTACTGAATAATGAATATTTTAGGCTAGGTTTAGTAGGCTTTAGGGTTTGATTGACTGATTTTGGGTGCTAGATGGTGACTTAGGTCTAGGAAAGACTAGGTCAAGGCACTGAGGATCAGACTTGTAGAGATATGATGGGGAAAGGTAGGAAAAAACTTTAGCATTTTCAAGTATCTTGATGAGTGTGATTTACTGGTAGGGTTTCAAAAAGTGCATGGGAATCATGAGTTCTTTTCTATCAGAAGAAAGTGAAACACAACTATGATAATTCCTCCAAAAAATAGCATCAAAATAATGAATTCTTCTTATCTAACTTAGGAATCAATCACATTGAGAGATGGACATGAATATGGAAATCATAATAAATCCAAACATATGAAAACATAAGAGGAAACACTTCTAAAACACATACCACAGGAGTTCCACCAAAATAGCTGCAACTTTGTCTATTAGTTCCTGCCAAAATGACTGAATACACTAGTGTTCAAAGATCAATTACACAACATCCAACCCTTGCAATGACAAAGGAGATGAAAGATATAGAACAAAACATACTTCTCCCACTCTTAGGGGTCTAATCCATGACTTGTGGAGTTGTTCCCTAAAGTCCTCAAGTGGAATCCTAATGGCTAGGGAGGTCAACAAACTCATCCCTACCTTTGATGAAACTCATTCACTTGACCAAAAATTACAAATTTACTTGATGTATATACCTCTAGTAACTATAAAATACATAATTACATTTAATTTTTACATTTACATCAACAAAAATCCTTGGAATCCATCAATCAACTGAGAAAAAGTGAAATTTCTGAAGAAAACAGGAGATTGGGAAAAGCATAGTGTGTGTGAAAAAAGCGCAGTGTGCCTTGGGAAAAGCACAACGTGGGTTTCCAATTGACTTTTTACTGCCTTGGTGAAGTCAAAATTTAACCTAATATAGCTCATTGGAAATATATTCCTATATAGCTGTCAAGAATTTCCTCTAGACTGAAAATGATGGAGTTAAGCTCCTCAAAAATGAAATCTCCCTAGACTAGTCAAAAAGCGTAGTGCCGGAAGGAAAAGCACAGCATGCCCCTAAGAAAAGCACAACGTGAGATTGCAGACCACCTTTGGAGGACTTCTTGAACTCCAAACTGAGCTCATGATATCTCATTGAAAATATATTTCTATCTCGGTATCATGTGACTCATCAAGACAGTAATTTGGACACTCCATGATAGAGAAAAATGAATTTCCCAAGATTACTCCAAAAGTACAACAACTCTCCTGTAGAAACTATATTTTGGAAATTTCTCCCAAATAATAACACCTGTGTATAAATTGAAGGATTTTTTTGTTCCTTCTTATACTGGTGAAAAAAACCTCTTTCATTTTTGTCAAATTCATCTCCATTGGGTCAGAAACACATTTTGAATCAAAACTATTCATGTGTGCCAAAACTTTCAAAACTACACCAACTTGCACCAAGATACAAAAAATTCTCCAAATCTTCTCAAAACTGGTCCAGATATGTCTAATGAGGTATGTTACGCAACCATGGATTCATCAGCAAGCAAATCCAATTTACCTTTCTCCTTTTGGCTGATTAGGGTTTCTTTGAGTTTTGCCCTCAATTGTTTTACTTTGACCTTGGAGATCAAATTCTTGGTGTAGTGATGAGTGACCATGTGCCTTTGTAGCTTGTTATCTCTGTTAACCTCCTCAAGGAGATATTTACATATGACCTCCCTTATTATAGGGCTTTTTTCTCTTCCTCCATAGATGCTTTGCGAGGGGAAAGCCCTAGAGGTGAAAAACAGGGGATGGTGGGAAAGGAGTAGGATGGAGGGTTTAGAAAAGTGAAAAGGGGATGGGAAAAAATTGGGAGGTAGGGAAGGGTGTTAGGGAGGTATGGGTGGTGGAAAGGGAGGTAGGGAAAGTAGGAGTAGACCTAAGGAATTTAATTACAGGTTTAGGTCTAGGATGTTGCCACAAATGCAGCGTATGGTAGTGATGATGCTGTAGGGACTAGGGTTTGAGTGTAGAAGCTTAGGGACAGTGTGTGAGAGGGTGTAAGGGGTTTAGGGAGTGTAGTGGAGTGTGGAGAAACTGAATATTTAGGAAATGAGTGAAACCCTAGTGACCTAATGGATGAACAATTAACTGAATAACAACCAGGATACTGAGACTGAGATGATGATGACAACTTTTGAATGATGGCATACTCAGCTGAGAGGTGAAACGAACCAGAAATTAGTAAAAGTTTGGAAGGAGTAAAAGCAGACCTAGATCTACATACAGTGACCAAATTTTTGCATAATGACCTAATGAAATGACAAAAATTTGACTTCAGGACCCTATTAAAACATGATAAGAGTCCATTTGATCACTGGTGACAGGATGTAAAAAATTACATGGTGTACTTCGATCCATCTAATTGTAAATGGTTAGATAACAAAAAATTGGTGTAACAGATTTCCCCCCAATATGCGAGCATTAGGAGCTAATCGTATGACCGAAGTAAATTGTAAGAACACAATCACTAGACACCGAAGGGGAGTCAGAGAGAGAGAGATATAAATAGGTGGAGTGAAGCGATAGAGGAAAATAACCAAGGGACGAGACCTATGAATGATATAAGTCTCCTTTAATGTTTGGGTACCTGTTCTCAGTGAAGTGGGGGAGGCATACCTATGCCATCTGAGATGAAAAAGTACAAAGAATAATGGTGTGCCCAACAAAATAAAACTGAGCTATAAAGTACATGGTAAATGGTACATGACATGCTAGCATAAAATGGGCCAAAAAAATATAAAATGGATCCCACATACATATTGTGCCTGGGACAATAGCCAAGACCGAATACAATAATATCTGAGTACATGATACATAGTAACAATCAAAGAAGCCCTGATAAACATGAAAGGCCTCTGAAAATATGAATGGATCATCTGAGTGATACATGCATGCTATGGGTTCTGCAAGCAGTTGGAACCAAACCCATCAAATCTATGGAGCTAAATCTGAGGCTTTAGCATAATGTGAGGTCATCCTAGCATGTGGGGGCCTACCTGAAGGGTCACCCCCTCATGAGGTTTGTAACATCTCACACACAGCTGGGAATCACTGGTACAATATTCTAGATCACCGAACCATCAATTATACGAAACTCAATCGTGCAATAATGAGCTAAATCTGATGAGAAACAATAAATTAAAATGGAAATGATGAGTCCCTTTTCCTAATCTGAGGCACTGAACAATAATTGAAGCTGGAACCAAGGTACACTGCCATCTAGACCTGTCTTCTATAATGAATATGTTGATGTCTAGAGAAGGAGGTCCACCATAGGTGAGGCAATGAGGATTCCTCAAATAAGGCATCAAGGATCATAGTAAAGTGACTAATAGATCGACACCAGGGATGATGATGGAATAGGGGAATAATTAGTAGCAGACAAATGACTTCCCTTATCAGAGCATAAAAAGCATGGATGAATTTGCAATGATTGACTCGACTCCTGGGGGGATGGGAGACATTATGACTGGAGGCCAAAATGGGTGACACGAGATAGGGACAAGGCAAAAATGGATGGAATATTGTAGCAGGAGGCAAAGGGACTCAGGACAGACTCCATGAATGTGATGGTGACTCAACTCAGATGCTCTAAAAAAGGTTGACTCAATGATGTTGCCACACATAATAGGTCTAGTGGGGACCATAAAAACATGAGAAAAATATGGTTACTCATGAATAAAATTGACACATGCGCTTTCAAGTATGAAGGCAAAGTGGTGCCCCAAGTAGATGCATCAAAAGTGAAGAAATCTAATTTTGAGAGGTGACAAAGTGACCCTTCTTGGAAAAATGGCTTGCTATTGAAATATCAAATTACCAAAAACAAAAGGATACCCATTTTAGTGCTTAGTGAGTGCTTTCCAATGGTGCTAACAGTTCATCATACTGAGCTACGGTTTGGTCGCAATTGGTGAAAGAAAAAATAGGGTTTTTCTTTTAATAGGGTGATTTCCCTCCACTTTGATTCATTTGCTAGTGGAGCTTTGGTGAATTTGGAGAGGAGGAGAAGGCCCTAAATCTTGTGGCTATCATAGCCGAAAAATCAACCATTACAATCAATATCCATCAGTTTTAGGTTGGTGGCCTAACCTTACTCTACTTTTTTAGTAGTTCATTTTTTAAGATTAGGTGCCTAGGGCTGAGAAAAAGAGATCTACACTTCCTCATGGATGACACACACTTTTTGGGGCCTGCATTCTGACCTGGCTCACATTTTTCAGAGGGGAAAATTGTGAGCTCACAGCTACAGTGGCTGAAAAATGCGAGTTGGTTCGAGAGTGGGTTTTGGCTTGTTTTTTGGCTGAGGACCGAGACTTGATGAGTGATGATGTAGTTTATCTTCTTTGAGCTGACAAATATTATGGTTTTGTGTGGGTATGGCAGATCTAAAGATTAACTAGTGAGAGAGGGATTTGGATGCACTTTGTGCCAAGATCCAGGGGGATCAAGTGCTCCGAGGCACGCTTGTGAGGTACAGGGTTATTAAGTTGGTTGAGAACCCTCTGATGAGGGTAGGGGAGCCCTTGCTATCCAGGATAGTCAGCTACTAGGATCCAAACTAGGAGGAAATTATGGTGTAGAGGCACAGGATCGAGTTGATCGTTTAGGACATATACTTCTTAACCAGACTCCCACCACTAGGGGTGGTGGGAAATATACATCTAGTATTACTGTGGGGTCAGAACATATGAGAGTTCATGGAATGCCACTATAGATCAGATGTTCGTGCTAAGGGCATGACCATACCGATCAGTGATCTAGTGAGGCTAGAGAAACGGGCTGTCACCGTAGCAGTACTGCAGATCCTGGGCAACCAAGCATTCCATCACATCACTGGGGAGCAGATGATGTTGGTTGAGAGTGTTATGAGTGGGACCTACTATGGTTGGGCCCAGATGATGTTGTCATCGGTGAAACGACAATTGTGACTATGAAAGTTATAGGTGAACCATGACTGTGCTTTTGGTACAATGTTATGTTTGTTCTTCTTCAAGAATATCCCCACACTTCGGCCTCATGTGAAAATCCAGGATGGGGGCCCTTGGGAGCTCGAGTTGTGCTACTAGGGGCAACTATTGTAGAGAGGAGGAGGTGGGGAAGTCGGATGGGTGTTCCGACCTGATTTCTTCGCACATTGGGATTAGATGTCATTGTATATAGACGACTATCCATACAGTAGTATGCACTTTCACGGGGACCCTTACTTGCCACTTCCGTCAGGTCGAGAATGGGGAACATATGGTAAGTGAAAGTTGATATATATTATGATGAATTTTAAAGTTTTTAAAATATGTATGTGGTACTAATTAGTTAATTTTATTATGCAGATATAACACCGGTGAATCCATCAGGGTATATGGGACGACCCACAATGCTAGGGGCTATAAAGTCTAGTGGAGCGAGAGGAGACCAGAGACCTCACTATGAGGCTCGATTGGAGGATGTACGCCACAGGTGTGAGCTGATGCTGACTAACGTATCTGAGCATAGATGGCACGATCTTAAGGACCATTACATCAAGGGATGTATATAGCTACCCTTTGAGTGGTGAGGGGTCATGCAGTGCATGGCAATGGTCGAACAGGCTATGCAGGATCTGCATGCTACTGGAGCTAAGCCATTGGTTCGGGACCCTCCAGATAGTGATTAGATGTAGGGGCATGTGGTGCCCCCGGTTTTTATTTTTGTAACATGCTATGGGCATGTCAGATGTATTTACAATAGTGGACTCCAAAACATTTATGATTTTGTCGATACATAATATAGATATGTATATATTTATATATGATGAGTATACGGTTTTCCATTTGTTTTATGATTATTGTCTTGTGTTAAATGCATTTGATAAGTGCCAATATAGAATATTTTTTTCAATGCTATCTACATAGTTGTTGTGGTGGATTCGACACACAGGTGTACGAAATCACATGAGCTTAGAGTGTGTGGTCTACTCTCTAAACTATTGGTAACAGGAAGAATGTGGGGGAAGCTCAAAAGCATAAAACTTAAATGAAATAATATGTTGAAGTATGCTCTGGTTAAAAAACTAAAACTAAAATAACAAAAGAAGCTATATATAGAGTTCCGAATAGTAATAATGCAAACAATGGCTCGATGGCCTCTTCTTATTAAATGTTCGGAATAAAAGAAAATCTTACCCACTTACCAAAAGGCCCCTAGGCAATGGCTGTAGGTCCTGATGCAAGGATGTTTTTCTTCCAATTTCTGCCTCTGATGCAGTATAACTCTCTCTCTCTCTGTTGTGGTGGACAAAGATGTTGGGTGGCCAACTATCGAGTCCTCTTTAGCTCCAACTCCGGGTCACACACAATGCTGGTGTTTCTTGGGAAAATTTGGCCAGAATATCCTTTTGATCACCATTTGTTGATCTTTTGGTGGGTTTATATAGGTGAGCTTCAAATCCTCCTTCCCTCCCTTGGTACATGATGTATGGTGACCCAAGGGAGAGGTGTGATTCCATTGTGTGCTCAAATATTCTTTTTTGTGCTCACATAATGTCTAAGGAGGCACTGGTGGCTATCCTTAGGCAGATTTCACATAAGAAGTAACTGTCCTTTGCTCATTGTGGTCCCGGAAAGTGACATTTTTCCATTTCCAGGAACGTGCGCTTATCGGGAAAAGGAGCACGCAGAAGGTGCTCTTCTCGAAGTAAAAAGCACGCATTTGAGCATTTATGACTAGTTCAAATCTGATTTTCTCAAAACCTTATAGATTTTAAATACTTCTTGATTCCATAATGTATTCTTTTCCTGTAAATCCTTGGGCTCAACATTAATTGATGTCGTCTTCTGCTGTACGATTTTCTAGTGTTAACAGTTGCCCCCTAATGTGTGAGGTCTCAGAAGAACTATATAGCCGAAATACATTATAGTTTCTTTTCTATATCATATGCAGAGAGAGAGAGAGAGAGAGAGAGAGAGAGAGAGAGAGAGAGAGGCCTACGTGTACTTTTGGAATAGATGAAACCTTGCACTATTTCCAAGATAACAATGGCCTAAGGGACCCCCTGCAAGGAGACAAAATATACAACATATTTAAAAAATTTCAACGAGGCGGGAATGTTCCATGATCGTGATGCTATGGCTAGTTAAACAAAATTGACAGATACATTTGTTGTCTGTGTCACTACTGTGGTAGTGATGTGACTGATTGTTAATGACTGTTTTAAAAAACTTATAAATTTTTTGTGATAGGTGGAATGTGTATACATGTGCGTAACAATGATATACTAAGTTAGGCTGCATAGTATACGCATGTCTTTATTAGGACAGCTTCCTATGTATTCGATGGCTTTTCCATAATGCAGGTCTTGGCTGGATCTTATTCAAGTCATTAAGTTCTGTAAAGTCTCAATACCATCTGTGACATGGCTTTGCTGTAGTCGAATGTCAAGAGGATCGATGACATCTATGGACAATGATGTCTCCCATAGTGCCAGCCGAGGATACCCCTTTGCATGGGGAGGGGTCATCCAAGGTATTGCTTCCATTTTGGAAAAGAGGTGTTGATGTCAATAAAAAGGAAGCCTTAACCGAACCATAATGGGTTTAACATAGGCAGGTTGGTGAGTGGTAGCTGAAAATGGATGATGGGGATTCGTGGCAAAGTTGATGTCGCAATGACTTAATAGCAGTCGTAGGTATTTAAACGTCATGATTAGTACAGTTTAGTCGATGTTAATATGATTATCCATGTGGTGCATTTGTAAAAGGTAAATAATTACATTAACCAAGAGATGAGACTCTGTAATGGGAGAAAAGATGAAATATGAGGGCGAAGTGGCGAAGGGCATCGTTTGTGGTCTTTGTACACTTACCAAAAGAATAAAATAATGGGGTTTTGTTTGTACAAAACAGAGAGATGGGTACCCCAAAACATGAAAGAGGGTCGCTCACCGAAGGTGTGAGGATGGTGTTTTGCTGGGGGTAGGATTCCCATTGGTTGGTCTCATGTGCGGGCTTGATGAAGCAGAAGATGCCGTAGATGGGATTATGCTGATGGAGGTTTGGCGGGCCAAATGCGGTGCGCGGAGGTGTGCTTTCAATCTGCTTGTACAACCTGATCATCTGGGAAGGGGGGTTGAGTTTTAATGGTGAAATTGACCTTATGCATGACATATGGATGGGCTTGAGGTGCTTCCCAGACTGAAATGGTATGGCCATGGCATCCCTTGTGGGGTGATGTATGGTCTACTTTGGGTGACGATTGCCATGGAGGGGAGGCTCTACCGACCAACACAGACGTTTATTATATGCAGGGTGAGGTTATGATAAACGTGGTCAGGTATGAGGACCCTATGGTTTATTTCTAATGGAGAAATGATGTCAGGATATGAAAATTTCTTTGGGACTCTATCATGCTGAGGGTAGAATTATACCTGCTCTGGAACTTTCAGTGGATGTTGCTGTGAACGGTTTGCGGGTTCTTCCTGCAAAAAAAAACAACCTCAAGTGAAAGCATCTTCTTTTCATCCAATATTATTGAAAAACATGAATTTTGGAAAGGAAGATGGGAGGGTGCATACCTGCCGGTGCTGAAAAAATTTATTTTTTCAGGAGTGCGAATGTGTGGCATCACCTCTATTTGTTAAGGAGTGTTGATCACAGTGTTGCTTTCGGTCTAGTGATCAGATACTCTAAGCTCCATTTTTCCCTTGGGAGTTTTTACTTGGGTCCTAGTTTTGATTTCAATTGGGGTTTCCCCCAGACTGATATCAGGGGGAGCATTGTCGGTTACTGCCCCCTGTCCTCGGCTTCTTTTTGCAGCATTTAGATGATTGTCATAATTCTCCTAGTTGTATGGTTTTTGATGAGCCTAGGAATGGTTGCACTAGATTGACAGGTGCATTACATTGTGCCATTGGTCCATTCTGTGCGGGGAATGGGGGATATTGGTTCCTTTTTCCCTGGTTGGTATATGAGTGTCGGGGTGACTTTCATGATAGCTAGGTTGTAATACGTTCTAAGTAGAATCGTATGAGTATCTAGCGTATTGATTACTGTTGCCTAGGTGTTCTTGGGCCAAAGACCCGATCGAACCATCTGCAAAATTGACGTGCATGGTGATAATGCTGCCTAGGTGATCCTGGGTCAAAGACCTGATCAAACCATCTACAGAATCTACCTACCTGTTAACTCCCTCAGTACCATGCGTGTTACTGCTGCCTAGGAGATCTTGGGTCAAAGACCCGATCAAGCCGTCTACAGAATCTACCTACTTGGTAACTTCCTGAGTACCATGGGTGTTACTGCTACCTAGGAGATCTTGGGTCAAAGACCCGATCAAGCCGTCTGCAGAAACTACCCACATGGTAAATCTCCGAGTATCATGGGTGTTACTACTACCTAGGAGATCTTGGGTCAAAGACCTGATCAATCCGTCTGCAGAATCGACGCGCATGGTCACTCCCCAAATAAAAATTACTACTGCCTAGGTGACCTTGGGTCAAAGACCTGATCAAACTGTCTGCAGTAATCAATGCGCGTGATAACTCAAGAGGATGAGGCAACCAGGTTCCCCTATCCCTGGTTGGTGTATGGTGGCTTGGGGGGAGGAGAGACAAGTGGTTGTCTTTCTGGTGAGTGTTGTTCCTCCTGCATGTACAGGACGACATGAGGTTCATCTCCGACAGATTGAATGGAGGGATCCTCTTGATAGGATCGCTGGACCACGTGTAAGATGTTCCTATACCATGTTATCTCTAGAAAATGGTGGGTATAGTGTCTGTAGGTGCCACAGAGAGTGCATGCGTGATTGGTACGCAATGGTTTTCCTATACTTTTGGTGGAAAATTCCTTTTTATGGGAATGTCATTTTGAGGTGCCTGCCTCGCAGTCGAGGAGTGGTTTTAACTTGTCCAAATCCGGGCATATGTGAGTGGGGTGTCCTATGAAATCACATATAGCACAGGCTAATGACTCCTTCTTCATGGTGGGGGTCACCACTTTCTTTCCTTTCTTGGCGATTTTCTTTGTCGGGGTCATCGGTTTCACAGTGGGAATTTCCCTTGCGGGGGCGGTTTCGACTACTACCTGGGTAGGTTGGGGTTCCTCGGGACCGGGGGGCTTTAACCCAAATGCAGTGATGTTGGTAGCTGGAATTCCTAGAGGGGGAATGAGATACCATACTAGGAATGCCAATGATATATTGGGAAATACCAGTGTTTCCAAGACCTGCTGGGAGGTGAAGCCAGGAGGTGGGTAGAGGAAAGGAGTTTGGGAGGCAGCATAGACTAGGGAGGTTGCAGTAGTTGATGCCTCGGTGTTGTTACTACTTGAGTCTGTGTCCTAACTATCCTCTGAGCTTGATGTGGACATCATGCATACCGGGGCCCCTATGGCATCAGGAGATACCTCAGGGATAATACGAGGATCTCCTAAGAATGACTCTAAGATGGATGACGGTTTGAATTGGCTAGGGCCATATTCTTGATACCATAAAAGACCATTTGTGGTTGTATCTACATAGGGTAGCACCATATCTATGTTGGTCAAGGGACGCTTTTTAGTGTGCATCAGCTGGTCTACTGTGATGATTCGATCCTCGTGGGGGAACATCATGAGGCGGAAAACGAAGGATGTTATGGAAGACATGGCATACATGTAACTCCTCCCAAGGAGTATATTGTAATCCAAGTGAGTGTCCAAGACTTCGATGTCTATGTGGACCATTTTGCTAGCTAAGCAGACTGGTACATTTTTGAAGAGACCAACGGGAGTTCGGGGGCTCCTAACTTGTGCCATACATTCTTTGACATTATGCATGTGGATGCACCCTCATCAATGACACATCAGTGAATAGTGATATTATGTACTGATACTGGTATCTGGAAGGCGACCATGGAGGGAAGCCTAGGGGTGGCTTTTTCTAAGTCAAAAGCCATCATGCGCATGTCGGCAGGGTCGACGATGCCTAATGCGGAAAGTAAGGCTTTCCTTTTCTTTGGGCATGACTGTAATACCTCCAAAGCAGAAGTAGTAGCAGGTGACTGAGCTAAATCGTCTACAATGTTGTAATTGTGGGCTGCTTTGGAGCAGTTACCTGCTCGCCTATTAGGTCCTTTTACCATTGTTGGTAATGGTTCCAAAGGAATCTTTGGAATGGTTAAAGGTGCAGTTGGCGTGATCGTAGTAGCCCCTGATGTAATGGTGTTTGGTGGGGTGTCGTAGTTGCGATTTCGAGTTTGGAAAAACATTTATTCCTCAACCATGTAAATTTCATGTTTGTTTTTCCCGAAATCGTCGGGGTTTTGCTGCTGAGTGCTGACCGTTCCTTGATGGGGGAAAGGTTCTTGCATAATCACAGTTGTCTGGGAAGATCCTCCTTGTCCTCGGTTGCTCTGAAGCTTTTTAAGCTCAGGGAGTTCGGGACAGTGGTGAGTATAGTACTCGTACTCACCACATATTGAACAATAATGGTTTGCTCATAGAGGTGGCCTTTTTCCTTGATTTTGGGCATTGCTTGGCTCCTGGCTCTGATTCCAATTAGAGTTACCTCCAGCCTGGGCTCACAGTGGGCACTATTTATTGCTGCCCCCTTGTCCAGGGTTCCCTTTGGGCTTGTTTTTTACCTTTATTTTAACCACGTTAGGTGAGTATTTCTCTTGATCATACTGGTGTGGTTGATTTTGGGACGCCTGCACAAAGTTCACCTATGCATTTTTTTGCGTAGGTGGGTTATGTGCTTGGGACTGAGCATACTGTTGTCCTATGTTTTCACCTGGCCATTGAGGGGGAGTTCTTCCGTCAGTTTTTCTTCCTGCATACTAGGTCCCCTCAGCTGAAGGATAAGGTCCTCCTTGGTGATATGTTGGTGCCCTATTAGTCAAATTTTGCTGCTGCATATGATGAATTTGAAATCTAGGTTGAGACATGTTCTGGGTGGACCCATGTGTGTAACCAGGACTCTTACTGCTGCTGCCTAAGTACCCTTGGGTCATTGACCCAATAAGTCCGTCTGTAGAGTTAGACGCACCTCCAATTCTCGATAATATTGCAGGCATGGGGCATTGGGCAGGATATTGTATATGTAACCTAATTGCATGTAGATTAGTTCAAGCTATTGGGCTTTACTGATTGCGTCCTCTTCGGATGTGGGGTTACGTTGCACCACATCCTTTGAAATCTTTGCCGTCAGAGTTTTCAAGAATAAATATAAAAGGACTTTGTCGTCATGTTGTGCTTTGCATAAACTGCAACGCCGTCTCCACTCATGGAGATGTTCTGAAATGGGTAGAGGGGGATTGTCTGAAATGAGTCAGTAAATCCATTCCTGAATCGTGGTGAATGGGTAAATGAATGTATGTGAGGAACGTGGTATCAAGGGTGCTAAAGGTTCTATGTGAAGCAGGGGGTTTTTCTACGTACCATTTCACGGCCACTCCCATAAGAGTGCATTAAAACATCCTCAACCGAATAGTATCATCAATGATGTTATTTTATGAGCACCATAGGTGAAAGGTAATTATATGATTTCCTGGGTCTTCTGCTTGCTTGCCTTCAAAATTTGGCATGTCTGAAGGGAGCTTCGTGGGCATGGGAGGCCAATTAGGGTTGTGTGCAATGGGGTCATTGGTGAGCTTGGTCAAATTTGGTAGATTTAACGCCGCTAAGAAGGGTGACTGGGAGGTTTACGTCATGGAAACATGTGAAGACACCAAGTTCTAGTTAGAATGAGGGTTATTTTGTGACGTACCCTATTTTGAATTCAACTGGCTTCCCGTATGAGACGCACTCCTCTAGCCCCAAGGGACGATGGGGGAGTGGTGTGTGATGTGGTGTTGGGAAACCAACTAGGGTTCCCAACTAAGGTTGCTCTAAGAAAGGAGGAACCAAAAACTATGGCAACGTTCCATATTTGATGCCTAAATGGAGAAAGACCTGGAACCCCTCCCGGTAGTGGGGCGAGGTCCAAAAGATGCCTGGACTAACGAGGTTCTGTTGGAACCGTTTTGAGCGTCGACCAGGATAGGTTTTGGAAAATAATTTTGATGGGATCGAGTCTGTGATCACTACAAATTTATGGCCACATACATAAAACAAAGAAAAAATGAAATGAATTTTCCTTTAACTTAATCTATGTGATCAATCAAACAAAAAATGGTTTTGTTTATTTGCATGTGATACTCAAAATCCTAGAAGACTTAATATATCCTCATACACTCAAAATTAATTGGGCCTTGAGAGGATTTCTTGCGAGTGCTGGCACAGCGTCCCGTAAGAGCTAGCGATGCCCCCAGTCAGCCGAAGAGAATCAACCAAGGTAAGGGTAGAGGGTCTGGCGCTTGCCTGCACCATCACCTATAAGGTAAAGGATTCCCTTGTTTTGGCCACTAATAACCACCGTTCCATGTGAGCGTTTGAGTCTTGGGCTTCTTGGTAGTCATCTAATAGTACCGAGTATCAACCGGGTCAGGTAGCCCAAACTGATACCACACACACTACGCCTAAGCCTAACCCCCTCTGAATCGGGTCTCTTCCGCGCTCGGGTTTTATTTTCCATGGGCTGATAGGTGGATTTTAAAGCTCCCTAAAAAAAAACTTCTATGTTTCAATGTGAAGTGTGATCAAGGTGGCTTATTGGATGCCTACCCCCTTGATCCTAACTTAATCTATAAATTCTCTTGTGGCCCCTGTGGGGAGAATTTAGTGAGTTGGTTTAAGTTATTTTTAGGTGGCTTTCTTTTCTTAGTGGGTGAATGTGTGTGAGCATATGGTGAAAAATCTCATCATTAAACATATGGATATCGGTGATCCTTTATAAAATTCCCCTAGTTAAACTTTGTGATGTTGTTCCTTGCTCAAATGGAAAGCATTTGCGGATAATGGGCTGCTTCCAAATCTTCCTAGTTAGTCTATGTGAGTGAATAAAGGGAGATGGTGAATCAAAAATGTAGAGCATTCATATGCTTGTCTAGTGTCACCAACTGGTGCAAACACAACAGATATTACTTGCTCTAATTGGCGATTCAATCCTAGTCTCGCAATTTCGTAAATGCAAAAAATTAATTTAAACTAAACAATTTCTACACTAGCTTATGCATGTGTGGTCATGAGCCACTTACTTGGACTAGTTAAGCTAAGTGTGCATACCATAATGTGAAAAAAAATAAATTGTTCAGAAAGCAATGGTTAATTCACCCCCTACTTAAACTATGTGAACACTTTTTGCAAAAACCAACTTAAATGAAAACTAACTAGATGCCTACGAAAAGCAACAAAAAAAGAGTTCTCAGAAGTTGTGGGGTATCAACAAAGGTGTTGGAAGATCCATTAGGGGCTTCCCAACACACTTACAAGTAGAAAAAATGTAGAAAATAGGGAGAAAAAAGTATCTCTGCAATTTGCGTGCAAAAGCCCCTAACAGGTGCGCCTTCCTACACGCAAGTCACTCCTGAATGCGCGCAATGTGCCTCTGTGTGAAAAAACTACGAGAAAAAGTCCTGCAAGTACAAGATTAGGAGATGCCTTCTTTAGTCTGTCACCTCAGTGAGTCTATGGACTGAAAGATGGGTCAGAGGACTGTCAGCTCCACTCTAGCATAGACAAAGGGTCTCCTGCAAAAGATGGCACAACCACGTAAACTTGAAACACATCAGTGGATTCTCCAATCCTGTTGTGGTGGATTTGACACACGGGTGTACAAAATCACACAAGCTTAGAGAGTGTGGTATACTCTCTAAACTATTGGTAACAGGAAGAATGTGGGGGGAGCTCAAAAGCATAAAACTTAAATGAAATAATATGCTGAAGTATGCTCTAGTTAAAAAACTAAAACTAAAAACACAAAAGAAGCTATATAGAGAGTTCCAAATAGTAATAATGCAAACGATGGCTCGATGGTCTCTTCTTATTAAATGTTCAGAATAAAAGAAAATCTTACCCACTTGCCAAAGGGCCCCTAGGCAATGGCTCTAGGTCTTGATGCAAGGATGCTTGTCTTTCAAGTTCTGCCTCTGATGCAGTCTAACTCTCTCTCTATCTGATGTGGCGGACTAAGATGCTGGTTGGCCAACTATCGAGTCCTCTTTAGCTCTAGCTCTAAGTCACACACAATGCTGGTGTTGCTTGGGAAAATTTGGCCAGCATAACCTTGTGATCACCATTTTTTCATCTCTTGGTGGGTTTATATAGGTGAGCTTCAAATCCTCCTTCCCTCCCTTGGTACATGATGGATGGTGACCCAAGGGAGAGGTGTGATTCCATTGTGTGCTCAAATATTCTTTTGTGTGCTCACATAATGTCTAAGGAGGCATTGGTGGCTGTCCTTAGGCGGCTTTCACATGAGTAACTGTCCTTTGCTCATTGTGGTCCTGGAAAGTGACTTTTTTCCATTTCTAGGAATGTGCTCTTATCGGGCAAAAGAGCATGCAGAAGGTGCTCTTCTCGAAGGAAAAAGCGCGCATTTGAGCATTTATGACTAGTTCAAATCTAATTTTCTCAAAACCTTAGAGATTTTAAATACTTCTTGATTCCATAATGTATTCTTGTCCTGTAAATCCTTGGGCTCGACATTAATTGATGTCATCTTATGTTGTATGATTTCCAGTGTTAAAAATAGTGAATTTTGGATATAGGTACATTACTAAATGTAATGGTTTCAAATTCACACACTAAGAACTTCACTCGTAAATATCTTCTAAAAAGGACATGGTTATTCACACGATATACACCATTTAATTGCATGACAAGCAACAAGGAATCTAAACGAATGTGAAGATGAATGATGGGATGATCAAGGGAATCGACAAACAAACCTATCACTGCATCATATTCACCCTAGTTATTGGTGGCAGATCCAATGCATACGCCGTTGGAGAGGACTAACGAATGCATGGGGGTAAAAATGACCCAAGCTTCCTAAGCTAGATTCTAGGAGAAGTGACTTGCACCATCGGCATAGTCGATATACGGTGTGGATGATGGATCCATTTGAAAGGTGCCACAAGACAACAAATGAGATGATGATGAATAACGAAAGCTACCTAAATTCATGACAGAAATAAAACACGCATATCAATGGGAGATTCTATGGGTAAAATCCCTTAAGGTAGAGTGCATTGCAAGGGTTAGGAAGGAGTTGGCCTTCGAAATCCTCTAGAGTTTATGCCCCCTTGCCAAAGTACTTACTAATTATGTAAGGTCCTAGCCATAATGAGTCAAAATTCCCATGACCAAGGACATCATGAGCTTGGTCATACACTAGAACAAGATCGCCTTTGTGAAGGGTATGAGGGTGGAATTTTCGGTCATATTAAGCTTTAGTGTGCTTCTTGGCCGCTTAGATGGTTTGCAAGGTAACACAATGGCCTTCGGAAGCATGCTCAAGCATGATAAGTCTTTTTTCTAAAGGTTGGGTGTCAGGGAAAAGTTTGAAGGTTAGGTGAAGGGAGGGGATTTCACACTCGATCGGTAAGACTGCCTCCTCACCAAAAACAAGGTGGAAAGGATTAAATCCAGTGGTGGTTTTAACATAAGTGCTATAAGCCCAAAAATAAGGGAAGAGCATAAGGTGCCAGTTGGTTTTGTGCTTGTTCATTATTCGTTGAAGCATAGTTTTAATTATTTTATTGACTGTTTCAACTTTTCCATTACCTTGGGGATAATAAGATGATGAATAATGGTGCTCAAAGCCCAATAGAGATGATATCTCATGCCATATCTCATCTTCAAAATTTTGGCCATGGTAAAAGAATAATTGTTTCAGAACCCTGAATCAAGCAATAACATGGTTAGAAAAAAAATAGACGTGGTAGTTGCCGTGTTATTGAATGTTTGAATGACCTTAGCCCATTTGGTGAAATAGTCATCTGCCACAATGATATAATTGTGGCTACTAGTAGATGGAGGTTGACACTCCATAAAGCCAATGGCCCACTTATAGAAGGGACCAACTGATATGAAAGGATGGATGGGAGTGGGTGGATCTGGCACCTTTAGGGAAAATAGCTGGCAATTGGAACAATGTTTGACTGCTTCAATGCAATCACCATATAGACAAGGCCAAAAATACCCATCGTGCATTAATTTATAGGAAGTAGCCAAACCGAATAGATGGCTACCACAAGCATCGTTATGGCAGGCATTAAGGACTTACTCAACTTCAGCATGTATGAGACAATGACGGAGGACAGAATCCACATCGAGATGATAAATATCATCACCAATGAGAAGATAGTTGGGGGCTTAGTGTATGTTGTCTAGCATCACGATCCATATGGGAAGTGAAATTTTGGGGTCACAGGTAGGTGAGGATGTCACAATACCAAGGGTCATTCAAAGTAATGGAAAAAAAGTGCTCATATGGCAAATCGTCATTAACCGACAGATCTCGTGCACCAGTAGTGTAATATTGCCAATTATCCAATAGCTAGTTGGAATATTAAATTTTGTTTTTGCTTTCTTGTTTAATGAATAAGAGGATCATGGAGATCCATAAATCACCTTAAAATTAATAAAACCAATGCCAAATTCCAATGTGAAAGGAGGACATCTTGGCAGTTTAATTGAGCACCCTTATGTGTGAAAAGGGGCTGGAGCACCTTGACTGGGTCAACTTTGACCAAATCAACAGTGCTGTCATGGAGGAGTGGACATTTATGGAGGGACATCGCAATTTTAGATGAATACTCTTTGCATGGAAGTAGTGTCATAGATGAATGGGGCTTAGGGTTAGGAATCTCATCAATTATATAAGGAAGAGGATGGCACCCATATTTAATTATGTTTTGGTATATGATATTTCTAAATATATGGTCTATTTAGAAATATAGCTTTCCTCAGCTATTTAGCTAAGATTGCAGTATTGTTTAGCTTAGGGTGTTCCTGATCAAGAATCCCACCTATTTCCTTGAGAGGCCTCTAGGAATAGCTTGCACTACATTCCATCATCAGTCATTTGGCCAAGGCTTCAGTCTTAATGTACAATGTAGTTTCTGTTGAGAGGTTGTGTTGTGTTGCAGGGCAGAAGTTATGGAGGATTGATTTGGGAGATTTCTTAGCTAGATCTCATTAGATGGAGGTTCCTTTCTCTTGTGAGGCTAGTAAAGAAGGCCCTCGAGCATCATTGACACATTTGGCATCAGGCCATAGTACATTTATCCCCTACAGCGCAGTATCAATATGGATCTACGTTATTTTAGGGATAAGTTGTAGGGGTGTTTGTAGTATGTTATTTGGGAGGTGATTTATTCAGTGAAAGTGCCAACCTTTCATCCAGAGGATCCATTGGATGAGAGAACATTCATTTTCAGACCAGCTTCAGCCATTTCTCTTCAATTACTTGTTGCAGCATACTTTTAGCCCTAGGGTTGCAACTCATATTGTATTATTAGGTGTTTTTCCCGGAGACCCTTTTGGGTTCTTTTCTGGAGGTTGTATGGAGCCTAAATCTTCATTTTTGTATTTATTGAGGCATATAACAACCCAATATCTTTTTTGTACTCATTTTATGTATCAATGCTCTTAAAAATACGTTGTAGCAGTGTCTCCAACATTTTGATATAGTAGTAGGACCTTTATTGAGGGTTTTGTCTATTGGAGACTCATTATATCTTGTATTTTATACATATATGCTATTGTTATGATGAATGGAAGGTATCCATATTTTCCTCATGTTTTGATCTAATGTTTACACTGCTATTTCAATGGTTTTTCTTGATATTCCTACTTTTACCATTTGGGAATATTATAGTGGTATCATATCATAATCTTGGCTCAGCCCTTGAAAGCCAATATGTCATCAGAATAAGGAGATCCTCTCATATATAGAGAGAAGAGGTATCTCAGAAGAAGAAACTGGAAGTTTAACTATACATATGATAAACAAGACAAGGGTAAAACCCCTTATCAGGAGAAGATGAAGAGAAGGAGTATCCCAAGCTACTTCTTCAAACTATACAATACATTGCTAGAAAAATAAAGGAGATGAGGATGGATAGATACAAGGAATCCCTTAAAGGATTTCTGCATGGTGAAGGCTCCGACATTTCTCATCACTGGAGTTATCAACCAGTGAAGTAGCAATAAGTTTCCCAACGATCTACAATGCCTACATTCTTAGCAGTGGGAAATGGAAGGTTTCAAGAACAAGAAGCTCTTGAATACTCTTTCATGGAGTATGAGTCTCAATCTCGGATATTCAAAGATCACTTGAGTTTTCAAGAATTTTGTTATATCAACGACAATAGGAGACCTAGGCCTCATAATAGAGGTGGAAGATTCATTCATAATCATGATATACCCCAAACTATGGGCATATTTTTCTTACCCAACTTTGATGAGTCATAAAAATGCACTGCCAAATCATGGGTAGAGAAGCTTAATATCTACTTCCATCTGAAAAAATTACCAGAGATGGATTCCATTAAGATAGCAATGCTGCACCTTGAGGGTGAGGCACATGATTGGTGGTTCCATGGCTTGTATGCATTGGGTCATGCCAATGTGACTGCATATTTAGAGTTCACAAGGAGGTTGGTGGAGAGGTTTGATCGAAGAGATACTGAGGCACCATTCATGGGGATAGAAAAGCTCAAACAATTAGGTAATCTAGAAACATATATTTCTGAATTTCTAAATCTTTCTGTTATGGTTCCTAATTTATCTATAGCAAGAAGGGTATATATGTTCATTGATGGGTTAGCAAGACCTCTTCATGGTTTGGCTAAGTCTACCAAGCCCACTACCCTTATGACTTTGGCATGGGAGATGTCAAAGAGGAGGACAACCATATGAAAGATTATTTATATGATATATCATCAGCATTGCCACTGTGGAGGATAGATTCATATTGGAAATCCTAGCTATTGGTAGTTTATTCCAAGTATATTTTCACATGCATGATACTTGATGACCAACTTCTGGAGGAGGGATACTCAGTCCAAGATGAAGCCATATAGTATCATGGTAGGATCTTCTTATCTAGAGCTTCCAAGCTAAAGGAGAAGTTACTACAAAGAGCACATGAATATTTTCTCTTCAGCCACACTTATTCCATGAGAGCCTACAACACCATCATGGAGGGTTACACTTGGGAAGGCTTTGAGGAGGAGATATATCAGCATTTTAAAAGATGCATGGACCATGTGGAGATGGGGGAGATACATAACTTTATGGGGGAGTTATCACAACCACCTTTTTCCTCTTTTGGAATGAGAGGGGATCTATCTATGGACCACTCCATTTTTCTGAGCAGAAATTATGGTAAGGAGCATGTTTATGTGCATGATGTTTCACTTGATGATTATTTTCACTCCTTTACAATGTATATGCAGGCCATTGCTCCAAGAAGTAGCATTCTTCCATATAAACTTCATGGAAAAATTTGGGCCATAAACATTGTTGAACATGGCCACTCCATAGGAGGATATAGGGAGATGTTATATCACTCAGGGTGTACTCCAAAGGCACCAAACATTTCTCACCTTTTCAAAACTTGTGAGAAAAATATGGCAAAAAGTAGGTGATGGGGAAACCACTTACCATATCACTATCTGATGCATTCAAGAGATATATTGCGCTGGTTCCACATGTGGGACTATGACCCACCTCCATTTTTGCATATTGTTGTTTGCATGTACTTGGTTTTGATCCCATACATTGATGATATTCTTATTCTTTTTAGGGAATGATTAGAGGGAGGATGGAAGAATTGGATGTGCCCTTTGGGAGAGAGATTCTCCATTTTCATTATGCTACATATTTCAGGGAGGACATTAGGAAAACCATGATTTTTTCATTGTAACTATTGCTTCCTTGTGGGATGAGTTATTTTCATCTCATAAGAACTTGGGAGGAGCATGTCATGGAGGGATGGATTGGGAGAAACTTAGCTTATGAGGGAATATTTTCACATGGAGGTGTCACCAATGGTGGAGGGTAAGAGTTGCAGCACTCACCTTGTCAGTTTCTTGAGGAAAAACAACATTTGGGAGGGGAGGACTGTGATATTACCAATTAGCCATGAGATAGTTGGAATATTAAATTTTGTTTTTGCTTTCTTGTTTAATGAATAAGAAGATAATGGAGATCCATAAATCTCCTTAAAATGAATAAAACCAATGCTAATGTGAAAGGAGGACATTTTGGCAGCTTAATTGAGCATCCTTGTGTGTGAAAAGGGGTTGGAACACCTTGACTGGGTCAACTTTGACCAAATCAACAACGCTGTCATGGAGGAGTGGATATTTATGGAGGGACAACGTAGTTTTATATGGATACTCTTTGCATGTAAGTAGTGTCATAAATGAATGGGGCTTAGGGTTAGGAAGCTCATCAATTATATAAGGAAGAGGATGGTAGTCATATTTCATTATGTTTTGGTATATGATATTTCTGAATATATGGTCTGTTTAGACATATAGCTTTCTTCAGCTGTTTAGCTAAGATTGCAGTGTTGTTTAGCATAGCATGTTCTTGATCAGGAATCCCATCTCTTTCCTTGAGATGACTCTAGGAAGAGCTTACACTACATTCCACTATCATGAATTTGTCCAAGGCTTCAGTCTTAATGTGCAATGCAGTTTCTGTTGAGACATTGAGTTGTGTTGCAAGGCAGAAAATATGGAGGATTGATTTGGGAGATTTCTGACATAGATCTCATTGGAGGGAGGTTCCTTTCTCTTGGGAGGCTAGTAAAGAAGGCCCTAGAGCATCATTGACACATTTGGTATTAGGCCATAGTATATTTATCCCCTACAACATAGTATTAGTCTGGATCTGCATTATTTTAGGGAGAAGTTGCAGGGGTGTTTGCAGTATGTTATTTGGGAGGTGATTTATTCAGTGAAAGGGCCAAACTTTCATCTGGAGGATCCATTGGATGAGAGAACATTCATTTTCTATCAGCTTCGGCCATTTCTCTTCAATTACTTGCTGCAACATACTTTCAGCCCTAGGGTTGCAGCTCATATTGTATTATTAGGCATTTTTCCCGGAGACCCTTTTGGGTTCTTTTCTGGAGGTTGTATGGAGCCTAGATATTCATTTTTGTATCTATTGAGGCATATAACAACCCTATATATTTTGTGTACTCATTTTCTATATCAATGCTCTTAAAACTGCATTGTAGCAGTGTCTCTAACATTTTGATATAGTAGTAGGACCTCTTATTGAGGGTTTTGTTGATTGGAGACTCATTATATCTTGTATTATGCTTTGTGGCCCATTATTTTATACATATATGCTACTGTTGTGATGAATGGAAGGTCTCCATATTGGCCTCATGTTTTTATCTAATGTTTACACTGTTATTTCAATGATTTTGCACTATATTCCTGCTTTTCCCATTTGGGAATATTACAGGTAAGCAATTCAGAAATGAGTTCAGCAAGGGCTAAACCTTTCTTACTCTTGGGTGTGACAAATTCAAGATCAAAATCCTGAAGAATAATGATCCAATGGATGTACTTCCCAATGATTATTTTTCGACTCAATAGGAAATCCATAGGGTTGGAATTGGTCACGAACTTGGTGGAACGCATAAGGATATAATGGCGAAGCTTTTGGACAAAGAACACAACAGTCAATGCCAACTTCTCTTCATGTGAGTAGGACACAAGGTGACCTACAAGTTTCTTACTAACATAATAGATAACATTCTCGTTTCCAGTGTCATATTCTTGAATAAGGACCCTGGCAACCGAATGGGTGGAAGCGGAGATGTACAGGATGAAATCCATCTCAAAGTTAGGAGGACTAATCAAGGGAGCGGAGATGTACAAGATGAAATCCCTCTCAAATTTAAGAGGAATAATCAAGGGAGCGAAAGTGAGAGCATGTTTAAGGGCATCAAAATACTATTGAGAATATTTATCCCAAACAAATGGAATGTTAGATCGAAGGAGTCTTAGAAACCCATGCACGTTGGTGGCATAGTCAGGGACGAACCGATGAAGGAAGTTGGCTTTGCCTTGAAGGATTTGTAACTGGTGCAAGGTATAAGGAATGGGAAACTCAAGAATGGCTTGAAATTTGAGGGGGTCAAGCGTTATCCATATTTGGATACAATGATGCCAAAGAGACGGTCAGCGGGAACGAAAAATACACACTTACGCGGGTTGAGGCAACTATTATACTTGTGACATCAGATAAAGATGGTACAAAAATCATGAACGTGTTGCACGTGATGCCTAGAATGAGCAGTGAGGTTTTCAATATAGGAAAGGATAATATGAGACAAATCATGGAAAAAATATGACATGGACCGCTGGAAGGTGGCTCTGACATTCTTTAGGTCGAACAGCATGACCCTATAAGAAACATTTCCCCACAGACTAATGAAAATAGTTTTTAACTGATCAACATGACATATAACAATTTTTTTGTACCTGAAGAAACCATCCATAAAGGATAGAACCTTATGCCCCGCACACTCATCGATGACCTGGTCAATAAACACTATGGGGAATTTTTCTTTGGGCAAGCTTTGTTCAAGTCGCGAAAGTCAGTGCAGCCACAGATGGTGCCTTGTTTCTTGAGAACGGGAACTAGGTTAGAAACCAAAGTGGTGTATTCAACGAGATAGATAAAACCAGCCTTCTTGAGCTTATAGATTTCGGCTTTGATAGCCTCTCATCTGGAAGGATTAACGGGTCTCAAATTTTGACGGACATGATTGGCATCAGTCCATGTATCAATATGGTGTTTGACCATGGCAAGATCAAGTCCAGGCATCTCTGAATAGGACCAGGAAAAAACATCACGGAATTCCTTGAATAGATTAGTGTAAGCCTCAATTTCTTTCGAGGTGCACTATGCCACCAAGGTAATGTTTTCTTCTACCCCTGGTTTATTGGAAATGTTAATTTTAATGGTAGGAGAGATATTGGCCATATTAATTTTTCAAAATCATCTGGTGTAGGAATGGGATTTCTAGACCAATCAACCTCATCATGGATGAAGTATTTAGACTCCATAGCATATTGGTCATGGGATTGTTGTGGAAGGAAGTACGCACGGTGGTGCATATCATCCCAGGGAAATTCAAGGGTGGTCATCGCTTCCATAATGCCTTCATCATAATGAATTATGGGAGGACTGGCAGAAGAAAGACCACATGATGCGGTAGGGCTACCTAATGCATCACCATGAGAGATATGGTTCACATAAGCATCACTACGAAGGGTAGATGAAGATCTAGTAGATGAAACATCTACCAATGTTGAGCCCAGGGTGATCCCCAAAGGAGGTTCAGTCGAAACAGAAGGGGATGCCCCAAAGTGTATTCCATCGTGGATCTCATGGATGACGATAGATAGAGAATAGTGGCCAAAGGGTCTATCATCTCGACATCAGGGGGAGGTATCAAAATGGGTGCAAACATTTCCTCTGGCTCTTCTGAAGCAGAAATCACAAGTAGAGGAGTATAGAATCCACTACGAGCGGCCTCTATTTGGCGAATAGCCTCAAGGGTGTCACAAAAGTTGTCAAGACAAGGGCAATGATGGGAATATTGGCCATAAATATCACACAAAGCACATGGGTGTTTTTTGCGCAACTATTTGAGTTTCTTAGTTGAATCGGGTAGGGTAACATGGACCTCTAGGATATCAGATTTAGGAAGCATCTCGTTCACCACGGGTTTAAGATGAGGAAGCTCAAGAAAATTATGGGTCGCATGCCCAACAACATCACACAAAGTGCATGGAGGTGACTGATTTGGAGGCTTAGGAGGAGCTTGAGTTATTTGGGGGGGATTTTCCTTAGGTTCCTTCTTTTTTTCTTTTCCTCCCTCCCAGATTCTTTCGCAACAAGAGTGGGTTCCTGTTGAGGTGGTTGAGGCACTGAAGCAAATTGAGGGGTCATAGTGACTGCTTGGACCAGGGTAAAAGTGGTATAAGGTTTGAGCTAAAAAGGCAAAGTGTTTGCTGGGGGATAAATGTACCAGACTGGGACCCCCAGGGTCAAATTAGGAAGACTCAACGTAGCCATAACAACCACTAAAAATACTCCAAAGGGGGGAGCTAGAAATGATATTTGACTGGAAGGGTAATGGCCTGGTAGAATGGCTCCCAAATGGTTAAGGCTAAGGGGAACCATTGCTGGTTAAAAATGTTGGAAAAGACACCAATACAAGAATAAGGTCCTTGAGGAGAAGGTCCTGAAGGCTCCGTCAAATGACCACCAACAAGTTGTGAAGGTGTTGGCTGCTGGCTAGTCGGACTGCACCGCTTGTGGCTAGCCCGAGACGCTTGCATCATGAAAACATTCGACGAGATGGGGTCAGTGATAAGAGGGGGGTGACCAAGGAATGAACCAACAAAGGTGGAATATTTATATACTCCTGGTGAAACAATGGTTAGAGGTGCGAATGATTATTTATCAGCCACCAAAGGTGGAATATTTATATACTCCTGGTGAAACAATGGTTAGAGGTGCGAATGATTATTTATCAGCCACCGAAGATATGATAAACTCAGGGGAGGTCTGAGACTTCGGTTCATAATATGTCAACTGATCGATGGTGACGATGTTTCCATTGTGGGGAAATCACATATTATAGTGAATCGCAAATGCGACAGCTGACATCACATAGGTATATATATGACCCAAAAGGATATTATAATCCAAGGGGGCAACAATGACTTCATTCTCAACAAAAACAATCTTGCCCGCAAGAGTGAAAAGACAATTGTGGAACATGCCAAGGGGCTGAGAAGGGTGGCCATCCCAAGCACGCAAAGTGATGGCGGATGGGGCTAATTTGGGAGATCCAAGTTTATTCCAAACATAAGAAGACATCACATGGGTGGATGTGCCCTCATCAATGATATATCGCGAAACATTAGCATTATGAATCTTGACTGGTATTTGGAAAGTGACAGATGAAGGTAAGGGGGGATGCTCTAATTTGTCAACATCAAAGATGATAAAACGATGATATGAAGGATCCACAGTGCCCAAAGAAGATAGTAGAGCTTTTCATTGAGATGGGCACGACTGGAGGACTTCCAACATTGACATGGCAGCAGGAAATTGCGCCAAGTCATCTACTATGATGTAGGTGTGGGTGGCTTTGGAAAAAGAAACATTTCAGTGTAATGGCCCTTTGGGGATCTTGTGAATGACCTCTACCTAAGGCTAAGGGATTTTTAAGGGAGAATTTGGTGTTTAAATAGACTCTATGGAAACTTTGGTTTGGGACTCGGTTACAGACGTAGTAGGTGGATTGTCATATTAGTGCAACCCGACCTGAAGGTTGACATCGGCGGTATTGACCTCTTTAGAATTAATCCTAAGAAGCTTGTACTTAGGGGTACTAGGCTGTGAAGGTTGTGGGGTGGCCTGACCTTGAGGGGGTTGGGTAGCAACATGTACTTGCTAAGGGAAAGGATTATTGAACACAACCGGTTGACCTAGCACAGCATTTGGAGGAACTGAAGCAGTTGCTTTCTTTCCTCTAGATGTTGCTTGTGCTTCCCAAAATTAGCGCATCTGTGGTAAAAGGGGACAATATGATTATAATGCCCATGGACACCACAAAAAGAAAAAGGTTTGTTCATATGAAGAGGCATGTTCTACTTAGGTTGATCGCCCTATTTTTGGTTTTTAGTGTTAGGTTGGTTCCCTTGGGGTGTGTTTGGTATATTACCTTGGCGCACTTGATTACCTTGCACTAGTTGGTTTTGGTTTCCTTTCCCCTTATTAGTTTTCTTTGAATTAGGAGAATTATTCGCACTCTGTTATGCATACACCTAACCCTAAGGGGGAGGTGGCTATTGTGGCGGAGGTTGAGAAGGCACGGGAGGCTGGGGTGCTGATGTAGGAGGAGCCAGAGCACCATGCTCTAGATAAGGATAGAAACGAGGTTGAGCAACATTGGGGTAAACCGGTTGAGCAACAACTGGTAAACCGGTTAAGCAAAAACTGGCCCTGGCATCGGTTGGTGTAGTTGGGAAAATACTAAGGCGTGCTTTGACCTAGATACATACTGCTGAGAGGGTGATAAGTGTTGGAGGATTTGGTACCTCCCTAAGGAAAACCATAACCCATGGAAGGATTAGTATACAGATGTGAAATATATCCAACGATATCATCAGTGGTGTGAGATTCCCCTGGTGCGTTGGCACCACTAGGTCTAGGAAGATCCAGTAAAATGGTATAAACATAACCAGACTAGGCATTGATTAAGTCATATTTCAACATGACTTGGAGAGCTTCTTCCTTGGTGTGATGAAAGTGAGACGCGACATATTTACCAATAGAAGGAAAAAGCATTCTAAGAAACCAATCCATATAGACATGGTCGTCGAATGTAGGAGCTTGACACAAGCTCCTCCTTCTACTCTATTCTTGGACATGGTAAAAAAGGTAGGTGGCGGAATTTTGACGGAATGCGGTCAATAATTCAGTACCAGTATCATATCAGAGAGGTAGCTAGAAGTAGGACATAAAATCTTTAGTAAGTCTCACAAAAGTGGAATGAAAGGCAGCAGCCTGGTCGACATACCACTTGGCAGCTTATCCAGTGATCGTACATTGGAATAACCGAAGGCAGATGGAGTCATCGGTGTTAGAATTGGATGAACACCACATGTGAAAGGAGCGGACGTGATTAGTAGGGTCCTCTCCAGCGTTTCCTTCAAACTTAGGAATGTTAGAAGGAAGCTTATTTTGCATAGCAAGCCAACTTGGATTGTGGAGTGTAGGGTCGTTGATCAACTCACTGAAATCGGGAAGGCTTAAACTTGCCATAAAATGTAGCAAAGGAGTATCCAGGATGGTTCCAGTAGCGACTCCACTAGAAGTGGCTCTAGCATTAGGGTCAGGGCCACCACCAGCTTGAGGACTAGCACCTACATTGGTGCTTGACATGATGACAATATGAGGTGGAAGGGAACCGAGTTCGGAATCAGAGGAAGAACCCGATGAACGAGAATCAGAGTCTATATGGGGACTTGGCAGAGGACTAATTCAGATCCTACATGGTGGATTAAGTATTCCTAATGGAAACCAAGGGTGAATGCCTTAGAGTCTCCAAGATAAACACCTTGGGGTACAATGATGGAAAGTCACAGATGACATGAAAATGGTGAAGAGTGATAAAAAAGGGCTTAGTGAGGAAGATAAATTAATTACGATGTTTATGTATTGGCTTGGCAGTGTAAATAGCGCTCTTCGATTTGGGTGTGCATGTGTGAAAGTCGTGTGTTAATTTTAGTTAATCCCAGATGGTTGTATAAAGAAAAAGAAAAAATGTTGAAGTATTGTAAATAAAACTGAAAAGACAATAAAATAAATAGCTACATATGCATAAATTTAACCCAAAAGAAGGCTTCCCAAACAACTAGTCTAAATGGCAGGTGAAATTGACTCAAAACAAACAAGACTAAAAAAATATCTAAGTTCTAAGGGACAGGGATCTAATGACTCAGACCTACTGGAAAAGGTGCAGATAATAGCAAGAAACCAGAGGCGAAAAATTGTTGCAAAATAAGAGGCAAAAGGTTAAGACCCTAGGGGAAACAAGGGAACCCTCATGGAGAGACAAAAAAAAACTCAAGAGGGGTTTTTGGATGGAATAATAACTGATCAAAAGGGACCTAAAAGAAGGATAGATAAGACCCTAAACAATGGTTGAAAGCGTTGCAAAATCTTAGAC
Source organism: Pinus albicaulis (assembly GCA_034641835.2). Classification (NCBI taxonomy): domain Eukaryota; kingdom Viridiplantae; phylum Streptophyta; class Pinopsida; order Pinales; family Pinaceae; genus Pinus; species Pinus albicaulis. Next base: position 458,269,240 of record CM076572.1, read on the forward strand.
TACCTACTCGACTAGACCCCTCCTAGAAAGGTGGAAGTGTACTGAAACCCTAAGGGGTTTGGTTCTACTTCAGGGAGACAAAATGAGCATATCCAGGGCTAAGAAGGGTTGAGACAGAGGTTAGACAACCCAGAACAGTACTTGTGGCAAACCCTAACTGTCACAGAAAAAACTCAGGAAAAGGTTTCAGCTCGTAGGTACTGACCTGTAAACTGTGGAAATCGCAGTTTTTGGGCTAACAAGTGTGATTTCACGCAGAAATCACAGGTTCTGGGCAATGTGAGTTCTAGATTTTGGATCTTCGAGTGGCAGGTTGCAGAAGAAGTTTTCGTCTCTAACGCGGCTAATACATGTTACCTGCGAAAAACATAAAAAAAAACACGAAGTTGGAATTTTTATTGTTTTAGAGCATAAAAGTTAAAAAACAACATCAAGAGACTGAAAACAGCTGAAGAAAAACCCTAGTTACTGAAGATGTTGGTCATGCATGGATCTGAATAAACAACAGTGGAGTCACCAATTTCTAGCGTAAATTATTAACGCAAGTGTATGAAAATAGCTCACTTTAGCTACGCGTGACAAAAAACCATAACTACAAATATGGTTTCTTAACTTCTTTAGATCTGCAAGTGATAGTTAAAAAAAATGCTGCCAAAAGCCCAATCTATGTAGTAAAAGTAGTTAAATTATGAAAAGAATAATAAATGCTCCATAGATCTAATGGACAAGACAAGAAATAAAGAAATTTATATGTATTATAACACTTGGGAAGGGAACAAAGAATGATGTTACCAATCCCCCTCAATGGGATGGGTTCTTGGCTGTTCTCAATGCTTCAAATCCAGAAGTTTCTCACTCTAGATGGTGTAGAAAACCCAAAATGTGTTGAACTCTATGGGAGTTCAAGAAGCAAAGAAGGTAGTAGCAGCAATGAGAATGATCAAAGCGTGACAATGAAAGTGATAAAAGTGAATAATGAATGGAAAAACCTCCTATTTATAACAAAATATTAAGTCATCCTCGATAATGGTGAATAATAAAATATTATTAACCAAGATCTAGATCTAACCGCTTGGAATATTTTATTTTATTTTGTTGGAGGGAAAATGTATTTAAATTGGTTAAATACCTTTATTTAAAAATAATAAACAAATAAATTATTTATTTATCATTTCAAGAATGGGGTTAAGGAATAATTAACAAATAATGATTTGTTTAATTATTTCTAGGTGATTTAGTCAAATTTAACAAGGAATAATCACTAAACAATGATTTAATTAATTATTCCTAGATAAAAATAAGAAAAATAGTGATTTATCTAATTATTTCTCATAATTGGGTTAAATATGACCAGAAATATTATTTAAATAGTGGTTTAATTAATTATTCCTAGAGGAAAATCAAATAAATAAGGATTTATTTAATTATTCCTCATGGGATTTCTTGTTTGAACCATAAACAACTTAATAAAGTACGGTTTATTAAATTTTTTCTTATAGTGAAAGAAATTTTACTATGGTAAAATTGGTCTTACATGGTGTACTTCAATCCATCTAACTGTAAATGGTTAGATGACCAAAATTTTCGGTAATACCTACCCAACAAACCAATCGTTTGTATTTTTCCAAGGCTCGATGCTGTCAATCTACTTTGGATAATGCATCCCATTCCAATTATTCATTTTTTCCCTTTATTTTTTTTTATTAGAGCTAAAAGACGCATGTACCTTTATTTTATCTTTCAATTGATTTATCGTACAATCAGCCCATTAAACATATCATCTAACCCATAGATGATGTATTTAATTTTACCAATTCCTCAAGCAATCTCCCTGCCCAAGCAACTCGAATCTGTGTCCCTTTCTCTTAAGCTTTTTTAAATAATTACAATTATTTACAATTGCGGGGGGGAGGAATTAACCAGGGGCTGTCAAAAATTGACTTATCCATTCTATATCTATTTACTAAAATGATATGTGGTTATGGCCTTTATTTTATTTTAATACATGATGCTTTACTTACTCGTTGACTTTCAATATGTCATTCCTAGCTTGAAATACAATATGTCTGATATTTTTTCCCCTCAAAGAGCTATATTGAAGGTAAGGTCTTCACCCTTGATTTCCTCCACTCAATTCAAAATCAGAGAGTTAATTTGATTATGTCATGAGGCCTCCACTTAGTCAACTTGTGTCATAGGACCTAAATTTGTGAGATATTAAATAATACCTCTAATATACCTTCATTTTTTGTATATTAAGGAATACCTCTAATATCAATAGGTATTAATAAGAAATTCCCAAAATTATTTGTTGATCTCCCCTCCCAATACATACTTTTAATAAAAATAACCTCTAGTTTCAATATATATCCCTTATTTTTACCAAATACCCTCTTTTATATCCCCTAATACCTAGAAACCCAACCTACCGAAATCTCCCCCACTCAACACCTACACTATATTGGCTCTATTTTTCATGTTTTTAAAACCCCCTTTATGAATTAACGTGATAAGATATTGGTCAAAAAGGCGAAGCCCCCATGGATTATGTTTTCCCCTCAAATTTCTATGCTGATGCCTTGTTATATTTCTATTTCTTCTATATTATATTATAGAAATATTCTAAGCTCAATATTGTCTTAAAGCACAATTACATATATAAAGGCACTTAAAAATCATGGGTTTCTAAAAAATGATCAAATTTTCACCTAATTTATGAAATAAAACGTAATTATGCTGAAAATATTGGGTTTATGAAAATATCACAGATTTCATAGTTATTGTAAATTTCAAAGTGTAAAAAAAGACAAGGTTTTCATAAATATGTAGGATATGTATTGGAAATGTATGGGTTCATCAAGTGATTCCATCCCTCCTCCCTTTTGAAATTTATTTTGTTTCAAAGCCTCTCCCTTATGTAATTCACACTAAATTTCCTCACCCTCTCTCACCCATGGATGGGTGGGTGTTAAAACCTTAGCCCTCTCAATGTTTGGATGAGAAACTTTTAAACTTGACCCTTTAGTATTTAGAGTGGTTTGGTTAAGTTCCCTCACCCATACACTCCCTCACCCACAAAAGGGTTTCACATTCAAACTCTTCCCTCCTTAATGGTCTGTTGAGTTGCTCGTAAACTCACACTTGTAGTTGGGTGAGTAGTGTTATCACTCTCCCCAACCTGCTAAGGCTGACAATAGGATTGGAGAAAGGTAACCAATGACCAAATTTTAGGTTAGGTGCCTAACCCTACCCGGACTAGAGAGGGCTCTATGTTTGTCACATTAAACAGTCAAATGAATGGCTAAGTATTATAATATTTTGGGCTAGATATTTAGATTTAATAAATAGATTTTGTTTTATGTTTTGAATGTTGGATAGGAAAGTCAGTGAATGGACTGTAAATGAGATTTTTAGGTCTGAACTTCGAGGTGAAACTGTAGATAGCGTGTGAGGAAATATAGGTATTTTGGAAACATATTAATTAGTCATTGAGTATAGGATTAAGATGGATTAGAGTTTGAATGAGCAACGAGGTGAATTCATTCAATTTAAGAAGCAAATAAACATAATATGGTGAATCTTGTCTAAAATAGAGCATGCATAAACATGAATTCTGCTATCAAACTTACATGATAGACATATATGAATAAATAGACATGGTATTACGCATAATATGATAAGAAAACATGAGAAACAAATATGTTCCAAAGCATACCACAAGTATCTCAGCACAATTCCTGCAAATTTGTCTCTGATTTCATTCCACAAGTTGGTTACAGGAGCTCCACTATAAAATATGAGACTATCCAACCCAAAAAAAGACAAAAGGGAGTATACTTATACAAAATATAGAATATGACACCTCATCGGGTCGAAATCCCATCCAAAATGGATCATAAATGCAAAAGATGAGTCATTTCCTAGTTTCTAGGGAGGTTAGAAACCATTCCCTGAAGTTTAGCTACAAATGAGGAGTGTTTGTCCCTTACGTTAATTACAAATTCCATCATAATAGGAACCAAAAAATAACCCAATAACTCTAATGACAACTCATAGACTTGAATTTGTGACCATTCCTTAGCTTGACAAGAGTCCTGAGGGAATCCAATGCTGATATGTGACAATTCTGACTGAAGATTAAAAAAAAAAAACAATTTGCAGAAGCATAACAAAACTTTGGAGGCACTTTTTAGGCACTTTGAGAAGTCCAAATTCACTTATGAGAAAACATTCAACTAGCCTTGTGTGTCCAGTTTCCATAACATCTTGAATTTTTCAAATGGACCACGGGAATGCCTTCAAAAATCCATTATCCCAGAGTCACTCAAAAGCATAGCAGAGGGCCCAAAAAGGAGGCAGAAACATGAAAAATAGGTGGGTTTTGAGATTTTTCTCCCAAATTGTATCTTTTCATGCTACGAGGGTTACTAATCCATGATGTACTAATAAAACTACATCCATACATGTAAATAAATAACCATTTGGATGCCTCCAAAACAAAAAGTCATAAGTGTCTGTTACCCTTCTGTAATGAGAAATTTCCAGAATTCTGCAAAAAATCATGTAAAATACCAAAATTTCTCCAAATATTTCAAAATTGATTATTTGACACCTGTAAGAGATAGGATACACATCTAAAGAAGTTTCAACTAATAAATCCAAGTTTTCCTTCTCCTTGAGCTTCATTTGCGCCTCTTTAAGCCTCTTTCTCACTTGTTTCAGCCTTATTTGAGAAATGGTATCTCTGGTATGATAATGACTTGTCATGTGCCTTTGTAGCTTGTTATCCTTTTTAGCCTTCTTCAATAGTTTCTCTAGATGCTCATTAACTCTTGATAACCAAATCTCTCTATCCTCATTGATCTCCAAGGCAATGAGCTCATCAAATGTCAACTCTTCAGATTGACAAATTTGTTGTTTCTCTCACTCCTGTGCCCTTTTTAGGCCTATTGTTCTTAGTATTTTTGTATGTGTTTTAGCCTCCATCTCCTGTGTTTTATCAAAAACAACAGTCTTCTTGCATTTACCTCTATTTTCCTCCATGTCTAATTTGTACTTACTTTGTAGGAGCTGATTCACTTGCAATTGAAAATTTTCCCACTCAAGGAAATTAATTCGAGATTAGGAAATGGATAACGCCTCTTTCAACTCTACAATATCTTTATCTTTCTTTTTGATGATGTATTCAATTGATTTGATCTCCTCATGCTTTGATACCTCATGATCAAAGGCACTGACTCATCATGTTGATGCAAAAGAGGTTGCTCCTCTATCTGACATTGCTCATCTGTTAGAAAATTATATATTACAGAGCAATGCAACACATAAAATATGTGGAAAACACAAGCACACAAAACACATAAAACCAGAGAGACATAGATATACGTGGTTCACCTAGTTTTGGCTACGTCCACCCCGAACAGCCAGTCCTTCCTTTCTATTATCCAACAAAATGAAGATACACAACCTACAACAGATCCGTTGTAATATCCTTTGTTCTCTCTCACAGTCTCCCTATATGTTTCTCACTCTGAGAATACACATAAAATACACATCTGCAATACAATACCCTCATACAAGTGAGGGGTTTCCTTCTAGGGAAAAAAACCCTAAACTAATCATTACTTCTACCGTCAGATCATCCGCCTAATGAACGACCCAGATTGACTAGAAATTACTATACTTTTACAAGGCAATTTTACATGTGTTTTTAGCTTCAGGTACAACATCCCCAAAACCCCCCGCTAGAGGGGGGGATCCATAAAGTCGCAGCCAACCCCCCTGGACCCCCCAGATAGCATTTAATTACGGGTGGCATTGCCGCCCCATTAAGGTACATGGGCCCAACGTTGTGATACAAAATAAACAATATAATCAGGCTTCACACCCAACAATCTCCCACTTGGAGATTGATTGTAGCAACTCCACCTCTACTTCATTTGTTGGACAATGAATCCACTTTGGACCTAACTGTTTCTCATCTTCATCATCATACTTGAAGACCAATTGAAACTGAGCATATTCTCAGTTTCTCCCTGGTTACAACTTTTGTTAGCATATTTGCAGGATTTTGGCTAGTGTGTATCTTTTCCAACTTCAACTGTCCATCTTCCAATACTAACCGTATGAAATGGTACTTGAGCTGTATGTTTTTAGTCCTAGAATGAAATGCTAAGTTCTTTGCAAGATGAATGGCACATTGGATATCACTGTATAACGTGCCCATATCATGCTTCTTACCCAATTCATCCGTAAACATTTGTAACTAAATCATTTCTTTACTAGGCTCTGTAGCAACAACATACTCTGCTTCTGTTGTTGAAAGTGCAACAACACTTTGGATTTTTGAAACCCAAATGACAGTTGTTCCACCTACAATAAATACATATCATGTAGTACTCCTCCTGTTATCCCTGTCACCTGCCATATTTGCATCAACATATCCCTGTAGAGCTATGTTTGAACCACCAAAGCATAATTCTTGATTTTTGGTACCTCTCAAATATCTGAGAATCCATTTCACTGCCATCCAATGTTATTTCCCTGGATTGTTCATGTACCTACTTACAACTCCCATTTCATGTGCAATATATAATCAGGCCTTGTGTATACCATTGCATACATTAAGCTTCCAACTACTGATGCAAATGGAACTTTAGACATATAATCCATTTCTTCTTGGGTCTTGGGGCACATCTCCTTACTAAGTTTGAAATTTCTAGAAAAAGGTGTACTAACTAGTTTTTCATTCTACATATTAAATCTTTTCAACACCTTTTGTATGTAATCATTCTGAGACAATGTTAATTTGCGATTTTTCCTGTCTCTAGTAATTCTCATACCAAGGATTTGTTTTGCAGCTCCCAAATCCTTCATTGCAAATGAATTTGCCAATTTTCTTTTGAGCACATTTTATTTCCTGCATGTTAGACCCTGCAACAAGCATGTCATATACATACAATAACAATATAGTATATATTCCATCATTTTGATTTTTTAGATAAACACAATGATCAGAGTGACATCTAGTATAACCTTGTTCAGACATGAACTTGTCAAATTTTAGATACCACTGCCTTAGAGCCTGTTTTAAGCCATACAAGCTCTTATTTAACCTACACACTAATTTTTATTTCCCTTTGACCTCATATCCTTCTGGTTCCTCCATATAGATCTCTTCATCCAAATATCCATGGATAAAATATGTCTTTACATCTAACTGTTCAAGATGTAAATCTTCTGCTACTACAAGACTTAAAATAGTTATGATTGAAGTCATCTTAACAACAAGAGAAAATATTTCATCAAAATAAATACCTTTCTTTTGTGCAAACCCCTTCACCACAAGGCTATATTTGTACCTCAGTTTTCCTCCATATTCTTCCTTCAGCCTGTAAACCCATTTATTCTGCAATGTTGTATTACCTGCAGGCAACCTGACTAAGTCCCAAGTCTAGTTATGTATTAAGGAGTCCATCTCTTCTTCCATGGCTAGCTCCCACTTCTTCCTGGTTTCAACCTGCATTGCTTCTTCATAACATTCGGGTTCACCAGAATCAATCAACAATAAATAATATAATGAAGGAGAGTATCATTCAAGGGATCTACTTATTCTAGTAGATCTTCTAACACCACTTTCAGGTGTTTGAGGTGCATGTTTCTTTTGTGGTGGTTTCTATTGTTGTGGTTGTTGATTATTATTATATTCAGGCACCTTTACTTTTTCTGCGATCTCATCAAGAACTATTTATTCTTTGTTTTATTTTTCTTGTTTATTTTCCTACAATTGATTCTTATACAAGACCTTTTCATTAAATATTACATCTCTGCTACTAATGCTTTTGTTATTTTCATAATCATATAAGTGATAATCAAAATCATTAACACCATATCCAATAAAAGTACATTTATTTGATTTTGCCTCAAGCTTTGTTCTGGTTTCTTTGTTAATATGGACAAAGGCCTCACAGCCAAAAGGCTTTAAAAAGAAGTAGTTTACCTTTTTACCTGTCCATGCTTCCTCTAGAATACCACCATCCAAGGAACTTGAAGGCCCTCTGTTTATGAGATAAACAGAATGATCTACAACATCTTCCCAAAATTGTAAAGGTAATCCTGCATGCAATCTCATGCACCTTGCATGATCCATAATTTTTCTGTTCATCCTTTATGACACACCATTTTATTGTGGTGTTCTTGGAACTATCTTATCTCTGCGAATTCCATGCTCTGAATAGTTTATATCAAAATATTTGCTGCAATATTCACCTCCATTGTCTAATCTGGGACACTTCAACTTCTTTCTTGTCTCAATCTCAACCAAAGCTTTCCATTTCTTGAAAGTATCAAATACATCAAATTTATTTTGAATATAATAAATCCAAGTTTTTCTAGTTGCATCATCAATAAAAGTAACATAATAATGAAAGCTACTGAGAGATGATACCTGAGAAGGTCCCCATACATCCATATGCACAAGATCTAATTTTTCACTCATATTTTCTTTCCCAACTCCGAGAAATCTAACTCTCTTATGTTTTCCATAAATACAATTCTCAGAGAAATCCAAATCAACATTCTTCAAACCCAGCAAAAAATTTCTTGAGTGAAGAATCTTCATCCCCTTCTCACTCATGTTTCCGAGCCTATGATGCCATAATGCATCTGCTCCTTTGGAAGTTAAAGAATTAACAGAGTTAGAAAAACCATTGCATAAATACAATAACCTTTTCGCCTTTTTCCATTACTAGGGCTCCTTTGGTGACCTTCCAAGTTTTATCTATGAAGGTTGTCACACAATCCTCACCACCTAACTGCCCTGTTGAAATCAAATTTTTCTTTAGATCTGGAACATGCCTTACCTCCTTTAATAGCCATTAGTTTCCATTCTGCTGTTCTACAAGAACCTTACCCATTCTAACAATTTTACAGGGTTTATCATCACCCAAACGAACTTGTCCAAAATCTCCTTGAACATATTCATGAAAATATTTCTTATCAGGTGTGGCATGGAATGAGGCCCCTGAATCTAGCACCCAGGAATCAGTAAAATTTTTGAAAGAAAGAATCAAAGCATCTTGTAACACATCACCTATCATATTTGCTTCATGATTTTTTTCTTGTTGTGTGTCTCCTTCTTTTCCCTTCTGAGATCTACAATATTTCTTTAGGTGTCCTTTCTTCCGCATTTCTAGCACACTATCCCCGATCTGGACTTGGATCTACCTTTCCTTGATTTACTGCGATATCCTAAGCTCTTTCCTCTTTCCATTTTTCTCCCCCTAGACTCTGCACTCAAAGCATTACCCGATGTCTCATCGGAGCTTTTTCGTCGCATTTCCTCACTAAGGATATCACCAACAACATCATCGAACTTTAAAGTACTAGATCCAGAGACAGAGTTACTAATGGCCATAACTAAACCATTCTAGCTTTCTAGCAATGAGAACAGAAATAAAAGAGCCCAAAATTCATCATAAAATTTTACCCCTATATAACTTAACTGACTGGTAATTGTATTAAAATCATTTAAATGGTCTGCAACAGATCCACCTTCCAACATCTTCATATTAAATAAAAGTTTCATAAGAAATACCTTGTTTGAGGCCGAGGGTTTTTCATATAGTTTCGCCAATGCCTTAATCAAACCCTCTATTGTTGTTTCCTTCGAAATATTGAAGGCTACCGATGCCGCGAGGCACAACCGTACTATTCGAGTGCCTTCCTATTGAGAATCTCCCATTCTGCGTCTCTCATAGTCATTGGCCTCTTTGTTTTTTCGCTCAATGGTAGGTACAGATATTTCTGATACAGATAATCTTCCATCTGCATCTTCCACAGTGGGAAGTTTTGGCCATTAAATTTGTTGACCCTAAATTTATTATCTTCCTCCATTTCTCTCACTCGAACCAAGAACCCTTCTTCCTGCAATTTTATCAGCGAAATAGACCTTCGACTCTGATACCAGTTGTTAGAAAATTATATATTACAGAGCAATGCAACAAAAAGCTTATGCGGAAAAAACAAGCACGAAAAACACATAAAACCAGAGAGACATAGATATATGTGGTTCACCCAGTTTGGGCTATGTCCACCCCGAACAACCAGTCCTTCCTTTATATTATCCAACAAAATTAAGAGACACAACCTACAACAGATCCACTGTAATATCCTCTGTTCTCCCTCACAGTTTCCCTATCTATTTCTCGCTCTAAGAATACACATGCAATACACAGTCACAATACAATACCCTCATACAAGCGAGGGGTTGCCTTACAGGGAAAAAACCCTAAAATAAACATAACTTCTACCGTCAGATCATTTGCCTAATGAACGGCCCAAATTGACTAGAAATTACAATACTTTTACAAGGAAATTTTACATCTATTTTTAGCTTCGGGGGCAGCGCCCTCGAAAGGCCTCCATAAAGTCGCAGCCGCACCCCCCCCCCCTCGGACGCCCTAGGAAACGTTTAATTACGGGCGATGTTTCCACCCCATTAAGTTACAGGGGTCCAATGCTGTGATACAAAATAAACAAGATAATCAAGCTCCACACCCAACATCATCATGGGTGCCAAGTGTAAGAAAGATCCTGGTAGAAATAGGCACACAAAATTGTCTCCTCCCTCTCTCATATGTGCGAGAAAATCCCACAACCCTAGGGACATATGAAAGCTCAAAAGGCATGCTAGAAGAGCCAATCTCCATTGGCTATGGTTTTGATGTAATAGGTAAGATAGAAATCACTGTTGAAAATCTCTCCAATAAGTCTTCCCATGTCATGTTTATGGAGGACAATTGATGAAGCACAATGAGATTAATTAGGCCATGATGAAAGAGACTAGTATGATGATATTCCCTTCTTCTTTGAACCTTCTCAACCATCTTAATCAAGCTCCTATATAAATAATGAGGCAAATCAAGTGTTTTGACTCTGGTAAAATGCATCAAAAGCCTGATGTGATACATATATAGCCTGGAGAATCTTCCTTTGCATGTAAAGTACTTCATTATAAACATCATCAGAGGAGCATACCTGTTTCTGAAATTTTTGAAAGGAAAATTAAATTCAAGATCATTTCTAATATGAGGCTTTAGGAACCGCTTGTATTTTTCAATGTCTAGGTCCATACCCTTGAACCACTGCTCTCCATGTGAGGGGATACCTGTAGCTGAAGAAATTAGGTCATATAATAAGATTATATACATACCTGAAAGAGTGACCTTTCCCATATTGCAGTTGGTTGCAAAAAGGTTGGACAACTAAAGATGATACACTCCTTCCATAAGCCTTTCACAAAATGTTAAACACTGAATTATTTGAAAGCACCTTCTTGCCTATGGTGAAGCATTAATCTCATGCATGGTGAATGGATCAAGCCTAATATGTCACCCTAATTTGAATCCCTTCTTGTCAATTTCCATGGTGTTTGTCACTGGAACGATGAAAACCCTAGGGTTTCAATGAAATGAGTGAATGAGAATGGAAATTTGGAAAATAGAGTGTAAGAAGGTGTGAGTTTGCTGGATGAAATGGAGGGCCTTGAAGATGAGAAAAATTATAGAAAAGTTTGAGTAGGTATTTTTGTGTGTCAGCTTCATGTTGAAGGTGGAATGAGAGAAAATGGATGAGTGGAAGGTGTCAAAATGTCTAAAACACAGGAAATTCCCAATTTTGACTATGAGAATAGCCTATGTAATAGTAGTGTAAGTTTGTGAGGTGAAATAGGGGTAATAGGGTTGAGAAAAAAATTATAAAAAAAAATCAGTGAATAGGATGTTTTCTTGTCTCCACAATGAATGTGGAATGAAGTAAAATGGAAGAGTTTAGGTCATTCAAAACCCTAAAACACAATCATTTCCCAATTTTGACTATGGGAAAAAACTAGTGAAGAAGTGTTTTTGATTTTTGAGGGTCATGGATCTTGATAAAAGTTTTGATAAAATTTCAGTGGGTAGGCTGAAACCTTAGCTCCACACTGCAAGTGGAATGGGGTCAAATGGATAGGTTTAAGTCCTTTAAAACCCTAAAATATAGTCAGTTATGTTTTCACTATTTTCACTACTCTCATTGTGTAAAATAACATTAGATTAGGACTTTATTGTTTTTGACATGTTTTGGAGGGTACTATGATAGGAATGTAGATGGGCATGGTGGTGTATGAATTTAGTTTGTGTGATAGGTTAGGGTTTAGGTTGAATAGGGTAGGTTAGGGTTTAACAAAACAAATTTTTTTATATGAAGACAGTGGAGACATGGAGAATACTTTAAAAGACATGAAATGACTAAAAAAATTATTCAAATTGTGAAAAAGACAAGCATTAGGTGATTGCTTACCTTATGGAGAAGCCACACCAAGGAATGAGATCGAGCTTGAGATTTTGGAGGGTTTTTAGGCTTAAAAAACACCGAAAAGCGTAACCACATGAGTGTAATAGCTGGAAAGCGTTACCACAAGAGCGTAACAACTGAGTTTTTCTTCACACAGGAGCGTAACACTTGTGCCAGATACACCACCCAGAAAAGTAACATTAGTGTTTTCTTCATACACAGAAGCATAACACTTGGCTTTTTATCACACACAGAAGCGTAACACTTGTGCCCGACAGTGACCAAAATAGAAGCATAACACTACCTTTTTCTACACCACAAAAACGTAACAAAAGGTGTTCTTTGAGGGTTGTAAGAGGGTTTTGTGAGTGTGGAAGGGTAAGTGAAGTAGAGAAACATTTCTCTCACACTCACATGAAAGGGTAAAAATTAAAAATGAAGTTTTCTCACCCTTTTATAAACTTTGATGACCCTTACCTTTTGCCATAACATTTATAATGAATTTTTGCTCCTTTTACACTTGAAAATTGACATTTTTCTCCTTTGAGTGAGATGAGAGGATAGAGTTAACCTTGTTTGCATTCTTTGACAATTTAGGTGACCTTCTTTGGCATTTTAAATGAGACATTGAGACAAAATTTCTCCTTTGCATGAGAGAACAAGATTATTTTTGAAAACTTTGAAATATTTCGTCTTTGGACTTTCACATTGGATAGTGAATCTTGAAAACCAGATAGATGTCTTTGAATCTTGAAATGACACTGTTTTGTATTTGACTAGGAAAATAGGTCAAAATGACCTCCCTTGGATGATCTGAAATGGGTGGTTGACTTGTTATGCTATACAAGCACCTCCCACTCAATTAAAACAAATTAAAATCTTGCTTATACATGCATGTGCGGAATTGCATACTTGAATCAGGTGTATGTATTTTAACTGTTTTAAAGCTTTATGTGTTAAGAATTAAACATTTTTTTTCTAATTAAAAGCATGTACATCAAGCATAAATTGTAGAAAATCAATCATCAACACATAACAACAAACATAATAAAGGATTTCACCCGTATGTCTTGGGCTACGTCTCCTTGAGCCTTCGTCAATTGACTTGGCTCTTTGGGATTAAGATGGAAAATTTATTTTACAAGTTACTACTCAACTCCAATGATTGTTTAAACTGTATCAATGTGTTTAGAACACCATCATACCCACAGATTGATTGCTAACTCTCTGGAAATGGAACTAGGCTCCCTTGGGCTTGACCTCTTCTATCGGTGTCCTTAAGATTCCCTGAGCTTATCTGTGGCACAAAATCTCTTAGAAGTCCTCTTTTGTCACTAAAACCTTTTATACGGTCTCCAACATATATCATTCATCCAAAATAGACCTTTCATTTACTCAAAATGAGCTCTGGGTCCCCAATCTATGCCTCCCACACCTGATGGCACTGGGCTCCTTCAAAATTACTTGTGCCTTCTTCAGCTCTAGAAGTCTCCAAATTATTCTGAAAATCCTTCCATTGGATTTAAAATTTCCAATATAGTCATAAATTACTATTCACTTGCTGAAATTGGCCTTTCGCTACTCTGGTTATGCCTCCAACACCTGGTGGCACCCTGTGGCTCTTAGCTCACTGAAAAATTCTCTCTAGCATCTCAGCCTTTAGATGTCTCCAAATTATTCTAAAAACCCCATCATTGGATTCATAAGGTTCAATATAGTCAAAATATACTATTGGTTTGCTGAGAATGGCCTCTGACTGCCTTGGTTAGGCCTCATTCTCCTGCTGACTCTTGGTGGCCCTAGTGGCCCTTGGAAATTATCTAAAGAAAAATGACACTCAGAAGTCCTCAGCTGGCTTTACAAACCTCACCAATGGCTCTATAATTATCCAATTAGCTAAGAATGACTCTTCATTCACTCAGAATGGTCAAAAATTGGGCCTCCTGCACATTTTCCTAGTTACACCTAGAAAAACTCCACCAAAAGTGGAGGACTCCACTTAATTGGAATCAAAATAGTGATTCCGCCCTAATTAGCATGCCTGCCAGATTAAACTTCTGAAATAAATATTACAATAAATTGTTAGTGGTTGAGAGGCCACATGCCAACCCCAAACCACAGCTTCCAAACTGCAACCATCAGCGGAACCCACAGCCACAACTGTGGTTTGATAACGTTGAACTGCAGCTTAACAAAGACCTATTTAATAAACCACACAGAGTCAACATAAAATGTAGCCATGTGAACACATGACACAAAACTGTTGCGTAGACTGTGGGAGGTTACACCTTAACCGCGAAGTTGATGTTTTAAAACATTGCAATGTGGCCAGGTCAACTGAACCATTACGGAGACGGTCGGAGGTTTGGATTATCCGCAGAGGAGTTTTCAATTACTGTCTGTCATAAAATTTATGTGTGACCACCCACAGGTACCGTTGGTGGGTTGGGACCACTGGCGGTCCCCAACCCCCAATCTCTAATGCAATGAACTATATCATAAACCTGACCACTATGGTGGTTAAGACTCAACGTGCAGAGCAGGTAGTTAATTCATGTGCTTGGTGGGCAGGAGGTTTCGTGCTCAATTCCTATGGACTCCCAAAATTTTAATACACCACTGTAGGGCCACGTGGCAGCCTCAAGGTTGGCTGCGTGGCAACTTTTCATTGGCTCATCCCACCGTACATCAAATAAAAATTCGACACTTATCAACATCTAATTGGCTTGGAAGGAATATTCCAGGAATACTCCCTGGAATATTCTTTCTTGCTGACTGTTCAAATGCCTAGTCAACCCTGGTCAACTGTCGAAATTTATAGTTTACTAAAATTTTAAAAATGTGATAACTTCTTCATACATTGTCAGTTTTTCGAACCGTTCATAGCGCTAGAATCAAGAAAACGAGATCTATTCGTTCACTTAGGTTTGACACACTTTTGAACACCTTGAAATTTGAGCTATCACTTAGGCCCTGATCCCATTCTGATCACTCCTCCCCATTGGGAATCTTTTGGACCCCAAAATACTTGATTACTTGTTCAGTAGATGAGGGAACAACTCCCTCACCTTTCTAACATCCATCCACTTTGCCTTGCTTGGCTTAGTGCCTTGGATCCCAACTCGAAGGTAGTCAACACTTCCCCTCTTAGATGCTCTTGTCCTCCTGTCAAGAATTGCATCTTCCTTGAGCACATCCAGAAATTTTGGCAAGAAATATTCAATAGAAGGTAGTTGGACATCACTTCATTGATCATTGATCAAATGTGGCTCATACAAACGTAAGTTTTCAACATTAACAACTGAATACATTTTCATATGTACAAAGGAATGTATATCTTACTGGGTCAAGAAATCAAACCACTTCTTACCAAGCCATTTCCATGGCGATTTTTCCTTCTGAATACCTTCTTCTTATGAATCATCTGGACTCACATCAATGATGGAATCTTTGGTTCCATTTGCGCCAGCCTTTTTATCTTCTTGCTTCAAATGCTTGGGATGATTGGTTGGATGCACTGTCCAACATTGGGCAATGAGATGTCCCTTCTTCTGGCAATGTGTGCAAATATTTTTGTTTTTCTGTGCAAGTCGCCTTCGCTTTCACTGTTTCTTGTATGCCTTCATTCTCTTCCAGCATTTTTAAACTTCATGGTTACACAAACCATAATAGGAAAAACAAATCTTTCTCCCATTTATGCATGCAGATTTTTCATGCTTAACATAATCATAAACAACTTGACTATGGGAAAAATTATATCTCAAATGTTTCTTTGCATGTCCATATTTTTTACCTTCTTGAGGAGATGAACCTGAAGAGGTTCCAAATTTCTTTTGAAGAACAACATCAACGTTCATGTCTTGATAGCTATCAGAACTCTCTTGCTCACCATAAGCTGCATGTCTACAAAAATCTTGCTGCGAAATCGGTTTCAAACAATGGCAATCATCTTGAATACAAAATTGACATGTTTGTGGGTTTGAACTTGCAGCAAAAGTTCTTCTTGGAACTATCTCAAGTGCCTTCATGGATTTAGAGTTTTCGCCATAAGATTGAACATAGCCTAGACCAAACTTCTTAGACCTTCCCTCAACCATAATAGGCTCAATCATGCCTTGTGCATGTTTTCCTAAACCCTTGCCTTCATAACCCATTTTTAACATCAATTTTGACCCTATACCTATAGTGTGTTTTTCAAATGAACCTACACATATTTTTGAAGAGGAATTTGAAGACCAATTTGAGTGATTTACCTATGCTTCAAGCATGTGTTTATTTTAGGCCTCTTGGGCATGATAGAGTTGCATCTCCATCTCATGCATTCTTTGAAGAAGTCCTTCTTTCTCTTGCTTTATAGCAACCAATTGCTCATGAATTCTAGTTCTTTCCCTTACATCTTCACATAGACTTTGCACCATATCCTTCAGGATGTAGAAGTCCTGCTTATTCTCTTTATCAAAGAGTCTGGCAAATGAGGAGGATTTTGAAACCTCACTTAATGAAGTTGTCATCACTATGTAAATAAATTAAATAACTTCAACAACAATTCACAAATCTTCAAAAACAATTGACAAAGCTTCTTAAAAATTTGGCTATAGATTCAAGCTCTTCTCTGTAGCTTGTATCTCTTCTTCAAGCAGCCTCTTTTGCAAACATTCCCTCTTGTGCTTCAAGAGTTTCCTTGAGGTCCTTTGGGTAAGGAGAATTCTTTCAGCCTTCTTCCTTCTTGTACTCTTCTGGACTTAACTAGCAGTAGCTCCCCTTAACCTCTAGCAAACTCAAACTTGTAAGCATTAGTCAATTTGAAAACAGTTAAATTCTTTGCACTATTAAACACCTTTCAAGTCAAACAAGAAAGCAAGAAACCTAGTGCGCTGATACCACATGATCTGAAATGGGTGTCTGACTTGTTATGTTATGCAAGCACCTCCCACTCAATTAAAACAAATTAAGATCTTTCTTATACATGCACGTGTAGAATTTCATACTTGAATCAGGTGTATGTATTTTAACTGTTTTAAGGCTTTATGTGTGAGGAATTAAAAATTTATTTTTTCTGATTAAAAGCTGGTACATCAAGCATAAATTGCAAAAAATTAATCATCAACACATAACAGAAACATAATAAAGGAGTTCACCTGTATGTCTTGGGCTACATCACCTTGAGCCTTCGTCAATTGACTTGGCTCTTTGGGATTAAGATGGAAAATTTCTTTTACAAGTTACTACTCAACTCCAATGGTTTTTTGAACTATACCAATGGGTTTATAATACCCATCATACCTGTGGATTGGCTGCTAACTCTCTGGAAATGGACCTAGGCTCCCTTGGGCTTGACCTCTCTTGTCGGTGTCCTTAAGCTTTCCTGACCTTCTTTGTGGAAAAAAATCTCTTATAAGACCTCTTCTATCCTTGAAACCTTTTCTATTGTCTCTAGCATATATCATTCATCCAAAATATACTGTTCATTTACTCAAAATGAGCTCTGGCTCCCCAATCTATGCATCTCACACCCGGTGGCACTGGGCTCCCTCAAACTTCCCTGTGGATTCTTTGGCTCTATAAGTCTCCAAATGCTTTTGAAAATCCTTCCATTGGATTTAAAATGTCCAATATAGTCATAAATTATTATTCACTTGCTGAAATAGGCCTCTGGCTGCTCTAGTTATGCCTCCAACACCTAGTGACACCTTGTGGCTCTAGGCTCTCTAAAAACTTCTCTGTAGCATCTTGGCCTTCAGAAGTATCCAAATGATTCTACAAAACCCATCATTAGATTCTGTTGGGGTTCCCATGTTTTGGCAGATTTGGCAATACCAAAAGATGAGACAACATCAGAACCACTTTGGGGCCCTAGGATCTAGCCCTCCTGGACCCGGAGAGGGATCTCTCCAATAGAGCAAAGAATGATATGTCTTTAAAGCTCGAATTGAGATATTAGGCTAGTTATGAAGCACAGAGGGGGGTTTAAAGTGATTTGGTTGAAGGGTTGCTGGGTTGGTTAGGAGATCATAGACTGGGAAAGTAATGAGAGAAAGGAAACAAAACAGCAGGAGGCTTCAGCAAAGAGGATAGGCCAAGACAGTGCCATCCATTGGGCTATGGAGTCATGAAAGGAAATTACATGCAACAACTAGCCAAGGCTTTCAAAGGGAAAGTCATCTATACTAAAGGATCTTTTTAGATAGATGATGGGATGGAACATTAAGGAGGAAAGTGAAAGAAGGAAAGCAACCAATTTTCTGTCTATAGATCAGGTCAGAGGTCATTTAACTCCAGACCTGCTTGGACATACTCAAAGGAAACTCTCAAAGAGACAAAGGGGCAGCTTATAGATCAGACCAGAGGTCATTTAACTCCAGGTCTGCTTTAGCAACTCCAAGGGAAAACAAAGATAAGATAAATGAAGGGATCTTAGAAAGGTAAGCTGGTCGTGCAAGGATCCTAGTGGACAGGGCTAACACTTATCCCCAGTGCTCCCAAACTTTCCAGCTTAAAACCCCTCAAGAACATCTAAGAACAGCTTCAACCAATTCATACATCAGCCAGCAGGCAATAACATCCACTGCGCTGGTTAAATCAACTGAAAACAACTCTCAGATAGCACATCTAGCGGAAAACATAAAGGTAGGGAGAGCAGACAGCATAGGGCACCTAACACGGGTGAATCCTATACCATTATTCTGATGCCTACCAGCAGAACATGAAACAATATGAAAATGTAAATAACAGAGTTAAGAAAAACATCACCAATAGTAATAGACCAGGATCCTGTGAAATGTGCTTTGATTAATTGATGCAAAACCAGTCATGTACAATAAGCTCAATGGCTAATACAGTCCCAACTTCTCCTCCCAGCCTATTACATACAAACTACTTTGCAACTTCCTCCCAAGGCTGTTCTAACAGTCTAACTGAATCCCTCTAACAGAAGATGCCCAGCAAGGCAACAACAACCTTTACAATTCGTTCTCAGGGATTTTATAGGAGAAGAGAGAAAATAGAGGTAGATGAACATTGAATTGATCTCATTAAGACAGAATCGGTGGAAGTGCACGCCCATACCGCTTAATGGCAAAATGCAGCACTGTGTGTACTCTGTAGGCTGTTTTGGAGATCTCTATCAGGTCGATTTTGACCTCGAATATTTCATTTGGAGTCCTTCGGTTGTCTGGAACTCTGTGCTGCCATTCTAAATAAATGAACTGGATGGAAGTCTGCAAGGCCCTCCATGCTTCTTTAATGCTGCCTGACTATCTTTTAAGAAGCTCTTTCAGTGTTCTTGACTTTCCTGGCTTCGAGAAACATGGAGGACGCTGCGGGAAGGTGTACCTCAGGAGGAAAATGTCCTGCTGTTAGGTAGCGCAATAATGGCTTACTGGTGTGCTCATTGGTCTTCAAACAGTGCCTTAAGCCTTTGACCGCAGGATTAACACGTTAATCTTCAATTACAGGCTTGGATCCTCCTCAAATCCTGCTCTGCTATCTCGTTTGGCCGCTGAATTGGCCTCTCTGTACTATCTGCACACTTTAAAATATACTTGTTTAAAGCCCGGGCAGTGGTGGCGGAATGCTGTGGAGGCGGAGGAATGGTGGCAGAATAGTGGAGAATCAATGAAAAGTATGCAAAGTGGCGGAGAAATGATTAACACTATGAAAACCCAAAGATTTTTGTTTGGGCGAATTACATAGGGAGACACGAAAAACAATAGACGGAGGCGTGAATGTGGGACCCGGCAGAGGCGGAGGGCGATTGAATTCGAGTCGTCAGATCTGGGAGGAACGGACGGCTATGATCAAATCACACGATCTTAATCGGAGGTCGGAGCGGGGAGCGATCGCAACGCACAACACAGAAGTTCCGATTGCGATTGAGAGGGGGGACGCGATTGAGCGACAACCGTCGATCTCGGATCTGAATCAACGGCAGGGATGCAATCGGAGGGAAAACGGAAGAACCTGCGATCAGCGATCGGGAGAGGACTTGCGATTGTGCGATGACCGTTAGATCTGAAGGCCAGATCAATGGCTCAAATGTAATCGGAGGGCCAGTGCGATCGGGGGATCGGGAGTTGCGATGGCCGTCAGATTTGCGGGAGGATGGACAGCTACGATTTAATCGGGGCGGAGACAGGAAGACTTGCGATTGACGATCGGGAAGGGGTCTGCGATTGAGCGCTAACTGTTGGATCTGGGATCATATAAACGTCTCACAATCCATCGGAGGAGAAAACAGGAAGCGAGAAGGGAATGAAGCGATTAGCGCTGGGCCGTCGGATCGCGGGGCAGATCAACGGCGAGGAACGCGATCGGAGGATCGCAATCGGAGGTCGGGGCAGGAGGCTTGCGATCAATCGGAGGTCACACACAGAATGTTGCGATTGCGATTGAGCGGGGGGCTGTGATTAGCGCCCAGCCGTTAGATCTTGTGACAGATCGACGGTTCACAACACGTCGCGAGACTTTGTGTGATAAAACGATCGCATCGGGGATTTTGCGTTTACAAAGGAATTTGCCTACTGCCGATAGCTCCGATTGCGATTAGCACTTGGGACTTAAGCGCTTGGTCCCAGCGCATGGGCATGTGTGGGAAGTGGTTTGAAAGGGGCTGGCGGAAAGGGGCTAGGCCTATAATAAGGTCGGGAAGTGGGTTTTTTACCCCTTTTAGTGGGTTTTAAGGGATTTAAAGGGAAACGATAAGGGGAAAAAGAGGAAAAAGGCTAAACAAAGGGTAAGAGGGGGAATTTAAAGAGTATTTGAGGGGTAAATGGGGGAAGTAGAAGGGGAGACAAGGGGAAAGAGGATAGAAGCTAAGTGAGGAAGAATAAAGGGGAAAGGAGGCCTTTGGGCATTTCTTCACATAACAGAGAGGCTTTAAAAGGGGAACCAGCAGAGGGGATTTGATCAAAGGATAAAAGACACAAGGAGGCTTCAAGGAGACTGTGTTTTCATAGGAAATGCATTCCTTGAAGACTCAAAAAAAATTTAGCCCCCTATTTTCTTGTCAAAAAATTTATAGGGGGGCTAACAGTGGCTCCACATGGGGATGGATTCTTCTTGAAGGGGCCAAGAAACCAGAAAATGATCTCTTGGTGTAGGCCAGATGCCTGCTGCTTGAACCATCCTTTTCTTCTCTGATTTTGGCTTCCACAAACTGTGAAGACAACATATCAGCAGTAAAATTATCCCACACAACTACCTACCCACACTACAGTCCTAACATTTTTCTTCTTGGGTGCATTTGGACTTGCAGACCCTTTTACATCATTAATTTTTTCAAACAGGAAAAAATAAACCTATTCTACTTCTACCCTTATTACTCCATGAGACCAGATTATACTGTTGGTCTCATATGTTTCTCTACCTACACTACTACCTGCTAGGATTAGACTGTCTAGCAGGTTTCTTCTCTACATTCTAAAACAAAAAATGAAATAACTAACTACATGCTCATAGACTGAGCTTTATTGAGCTTTCCTACCTACCCTACCCTAACTGAAAAAACTCTGATGGTTTAGGTGATGTAGTAATGCCAATGCAGCCAGTCAAGTAATAGCAAAAAAGGATATGAGCACTGACTGCCTGTCAGAGATAACCACAGGGTGCTCTGCATGTGGTCCTTCAAAACTGAAGTCACCATCAGTGGTGACCAATTCTGATGTATTTGGCTCTTGCAAAAGATTGATGCTTGTGGAGCTGAGCCAATCAGGGCCTCCATGTAGTCTGCCACAGGGTCAACAAACTCATGATGTAAACTTTTTTCTTCAAGGCCTACCACGACTGATAGGCGGTCTGCATCCTGGGCAGCTTCAATCACTGCATCTGCAATGAGGCCTTTGCAATCACACTCCTCCTCTTCCTGGTTGGGAGTATTTGGCATATGGGCATCGACCAGGAATACCTCCTCTTCCTCTGGATCAAGGCCGAGACGCCTGTGGGGAAAGAGATCTCGCTCATCTTCAATGAAGCTTGAGCTAGAGGGCTCATTATATTCAACAGTGCTGTCCTCTAGTACCACAGGTCGATTCTGCTGCAACGGGCTAAACTCTGTGAAAAAATCGACATATTCTTGAGTGGGGGCTTCTTTGATTACCTTAATCCCTTCGGGAGAAGGCTCTGGATATTCGTTCCGCTCAAGACTTCCCTCATCTCTTTTCTCCTCGTCCTCTGCGCTGAAGAGCTGCTGGCCTCTGTCTACTTGGCAAGTATAATTGATATTCGGATATAAAGTAGATAGAAGATTCAATGAATCTTCGTCTGCTATCATGCTTTCAACACTTTCTCCATCAGTATCATAGATGGCCGGCATTAGCTCATTATTTTCTTGAAGTTGATGGTCGTAGTCTTCCTCCCATGAGACCTCTGATGATGGCCGTGCAAGCTCGGTTTCCCTTTGGAAAAACTCATCGTCAGACTTATCCACATCAGAGAAATCATAATTGTAAGTATTGTCACCCATCAAATCTTCAGGGCTCTCAGGAATTCTTTCTTCAAAATACTCTGCAAGTTCATTTTCTGATTCAAGCTCTGGTTCATCATACATGCTTGGCATGTGACTTCTGTCTTGCAGAGATCTGATTTGTCTTTCTTGAGGACAAGGAGCAGGTCTTTCCCAATCATCCTCTCTGGTTTCAGCCTCATCTTCTTGCTCCTCTGCTTTCAGCAAGGAACTGGCAGCCTCTATCAGTCTTTCCAGCTTGTTCTCTAAAGAGATATGCGCTATTTGCTCTGTTCGGTCCTTCCTTGCTGCTTTTAATCTCTCTTCCCTGCACTGTATGTTGTATTCGACAGTGATTGCTATATCCTGCATTTCCTCCAGGCTCAAAGGCTCTTTTTTCCTGATATGGAATTCCACCTCGGGGTCAAAAGAACTTGGATAGTTCAATAAAGCCCATCCCAAAGGTGGTTTTATATCAGAAGGCATTGCATCATATACCTTATTGAACCTGGCTGAAAACTCTTGCACTGTCTCTCCTAGCTGCCTTCTCAAATTTTGATATTCTTTTAGGACGAGGAGAGCATTCTTCGAGGCCGCCCATCTATCAAGGAAAACTTGAGAAAACTTATGGAAGCAGAAAATGCTTGCTTCTGGAAGGCCTTTGAGCCAACTCTTAACATTTCCTTGTAACGACAAAGAAAACATCCTAATGCACACATCATCTTCTTCTATTTCATACAGCTCAAGTAAATCCTCCAGATTTTGAACATGTTCTTCAGCAGAGGACCCTTTATTTTCCCCATCAAAATGAGGCAGCTGGTTTATTAATTCTGTAGGCAGGGGTTGGAAGAAGAGAGGTAAAACCAGAGGCTTATATCTTTCTATGACCTTTGTAGGTGTGGGTGATGTAACAATAGGCTCATGGCTGCTTGAAGCGTCTTGAAGAGTGGGAGATACAACATGAGCTTCTTGTTCCACCAGGTTTTTCACAGGAGTATAGGTCTGCTCACGGTCTAAAGACTGAGGCTTGAGATCTTTCCCATACTCATCATGGGTTTCATCTTTGTACACTTGATTAGGCTTAAAGTAGGACAGAACATAGTGATAGACAAAAAAAATGAATCCTTTAAACCAAATCCAACCAGTATGTTCTACCCTTCCATGAGGTCTGGCCATCTTTCAGGTTCTTCCCCCAGTGGAGTCTTCTATGATTATGGAGTGTGGAGTCGCCAGGTGGATGATTATGAATGTTTGGAGCTGGATGCTGTCCACCATCAGCAATGAAAAGCCAATCTAGAGACAAAGCAGTTCTTCCCCAGCGGAGTCGCCATTATGTTGGGGTTCCCATGTTTTGGCCAGATTGGCAAGACCAAAAGATGAGACAACATCAGAACCACTTTGGGGCCCTAGGATCTAGCCCTCCTAGACCCGGAGAGGGATCTCTCCAATAGAGAAAAGAATGATATGTCTTTAAAGCTTGAATTGAGATATTAGGCTAGTTATGAAGCACTGAGGGGTTTTAAAGTGATTTGGTTGAAGGGTCGCTGGGTTGGTTAGGAGATCATAGGCCGAGAAAGCAATGGGAGGAAAGGAACATGGCAGTAGGATGCTTCAGCAAAGAGGATAGGCCAAGACAGTGCCATCCATTGGGCTATGGAGTCATGAAATGAAATTACATGCAACCGCTAGCCAAGGCTTTCAAAGGGCACGTCATCTATACTAAAGGATCTTTTTAGATAGATGATGGGATGGAACATTAAGGAGGAAAGTGAAAGAAGGAAAGAAACCGATTTTCTGTCTATAGATCAGGTCAGAGGTCATTTAACTCCAGACCTGCTTGGACATACTCAAAGGCAGCTCTCAAAGAGACAAAGGGGCAGCTTATAGATCAGACCAGATGTCATTTAACTCCAGGTCTGCTTTAGCAACTCCAAGGGAAAACAAAGATAAGATAAACGAAGGGATCTTAGAAAGGTAAGCTGGTCGTGCAAGGATCCTAGTGGACAGGGCTAACACTTATCCCCAGTGCTCCCAAACTTTCCAGCTTTAAACCCCTCAAGAACATCTAAGAACAGTTTCAACCAATTCATACATCAGCCAGCAGGCAATAACATCCACTGCGCTGGTTAAATCAACTGAAAACAACTCTCAGATAGCACATCTAGCGGAAAACATAAAGTTAGGGAGAGTAGACAGCATAGGGCACCTAACAAAGGGTGAATCCTATACCATTATTCTGATGCCTACTAGAAGAACGTGAAACAGTATGAAAATGTAAATAACAGAGTTAAGAAAAACATCACCAATAGTAATAGACCAGGATCCTGTGAAATGTGCTTTGATTAATTGATGCAAAACCAGTCATGTACAATAAGCTCAATGGCTAATACAGTCCCAACTTCTCCTCCCAGCCTATTACATAAAAACTAATTTGCAACTTCCTCCCAAGGCTGTTCTAACAGTCTAACTGAATCCCTCTAATAGCAGATGCCCAGCAAGGCAACAACAATGTTTACAATTCGTTCTCAGGGATTTTATAGGAGAAGAGAGAAAACAGAGGTAGATGAACATTGAATTGATCTCATTAAGACAGAATCGGCGGAAGTGCACGCCCATACCGCTTAATGGAAAAATGCAGCGCTGTGTGTACTCTGTAGGCTGTTTTGGAGATCTCTGTCAGGTCGATTTTGACCTCGGATATTTCATTTGGAGTCCTTCAGCTGTCTGGAACTCTGTGCTGCCATTCTGAATAAATGAACTGGATGGAAGTCTGCAAGGCCCTCCATGCTTCTTTAATGCTGCCTGACTATCTTTTAAGAAGCTCTGTCAGTGTTCTTGACTTTCCTGGCTTCGAGAAACATGGAGGACGCTGCGGGAAGGTGTACCTCAGGAGGAAAATGTCTTGCTGTTAGGTAGCGCAGTAATGGCTTACTGGTGCACTCATTGGTCTTCAAACAGTGCCTTAAGCCTTTGACCACAGGATTAACACGTTAATCTTCAATTACAGGCTCGGATCCTCCTCAAATCCTGCTCTGCTGTCTCGTTTGGCCGCTGAATTGGCCTCTCTGTACTATCTGCACACTTTAAAATATACCTGTTTAAAGCCCGGGAAGTGGTGGCGGAATGCTATGGAGGCGGAGGAATGGTGGCAGAATAGTGGAGAATCAATGAAAAGTATGCAAAGTGGCGGAGAAATGATTAACACTGTGAAAACCCAAAGATTTTTGTTTGGGCGAATTACATAGGGAGACACGAAAAACAATAGACGGAGGCGTGAATGTGGGACCCGGCAGAGGCGGAGGGCGTTTGAATTCGAGTCGTCAGATCTGGGAGGAACGGACGGCTATGATCAAATCGCACGATCGCAATCGGAGGTCGGAGCGATCGTAACGCACAACACAGAAGTTCCGATTGCGATTGAGAGGGGGGACGCGATTGAGCGACAACCGTCGATCTCGGATCTGAATCAACGGCGGGGATGCAATCGGAGGGAAAACGAAAGAACCTGTGATCAACGATCGGGAGAGGACTTGCGATTGTACGATGACCGTTAGATCTGAAGGCCAGATCAACGGCTCAGATGTAATCAGAGGGCCAGTGCGATCGGGGGATCGGGAGTTGCGATGGTCGTCGGATCTGCGGGAGGATGGACGGCTGCGATTTAATAGGGGCGGAGACAGGAAGACTTGTGATTGATGATCGGGAAGGGGTCTGCGATTGAGCGCTGAACGTTGGATCTGGGATCAGATCAACGGCTCACAATCCATCAGAGGAGAAAACAGGAAGCGAGAAGGGAATGAAGCGATTAGCGTTGGGCCGTCGGATCGCGGGGCAGATCAACGGCGGGGAACGCGATCGGAGGATCGCAATCGGAGGTCGGGGCAGGAGGCTTGCGATCAATCGGAGGTCACACACAGAACGTTGCGATTGCGATTGAGCGGGGGGCTGCGATTAGCACCCATTCGTTAGATCTTGTGACAGATCGACGGTTCACAACACGTCGCGATACTTTGTTTGATAAAACGATCGCATCGGGGATTTTGCGTTTACAAAGGAATTTGCCTACCGCCGATAGCTCCGATTGCGATTAGCACTTGGGACTTAAGCGCTTGGTCCCAGCGCATGGGCATGTGTGGGAAGTGGTTTGAAAGGGGCTGGCGGAAAGGGGCTAGGCCTATAATAAGGTCGAGAAGTGGGTTTTTTACCCCTTTTAGTGGGTTTTAAGGGATTTAAAGGGAAACGATATGGGGAAAAAGAGGAAAAAGGCTAAACAAAGGGTAAGAGGGGGAATTTAAAGGGGATTTGAGGGGTAAATGGGGGAAGTAGAAGGTGAGACAAGGGGAAAGAGGATAGAAGCTAAGTGAGGAAGAATAAAGGGGAAAGGAGGCCTTTGGGCATTTCTTCACATAACAGAGAGGCTTTAAAAGGGGAACCATCAGAGGGGATTTGATCAAAGGATAAAAGACACAAGGAGGCTTCAAGGAGACTATGTTTTTAGAGGAAATGCATTCCTTGAAGAGTCAAAAACAATTTAGCCCCCTATTTTCTTGTCAAAAAATTTATAGGGGGGCTAACAGATTCATAAGGTTCAAGATAGTCAAAATAGACTATTGGTTTGCTGAGAATGGCCTCTACCGCCCTGGCTAGGCCTCATTCTCCTGGTGGCTCCTGGTGGCCCTAGTGGCCCTTGGAACATCTCTAAAGAAAAATCACGCTCAGAAGTCTTAAAATGGCTCTACAAACCTCACCAATGGCTCCAAAATTCTCCAATTAGATAATAATTACTCATAATTCATTTAGAATTGTCGAAAATTGGGCATCCTACACTTTTTCCCAGTTACACCTAGATAAACTCCACCAAAAGTGGAGGACTCCACTTAACTGGAGTCAAAATAGTGATTCTGCCATAATTAGTGTGCCCGCCATATTAAATCACTGAAATAACTATTACATAAATGGTTAGTGGTTGGGGTGGCCACATGCCAACCCCAAACCACAGCTTCCAAACTGCAACCGTTGGCGGAACCCACGACCACACATGTGGTTTGATAAGGCTGAACTATGGGTTAAAAAAGACCTGTTTAATAAACTGCGTTGAGTCAACATAAAATGTAGACACAAAACTGTTGCGGAGACTGTGGGAGGTTACGCCTTAACTGTGGAGTTTATGTTTTAAAAAATTTCAATGCGACCAAGTTAGCGAAACCGTTACGGAGACTGCCGGAGGTTTGGCTTATCCGTGGAGTAGTTTGCAATTATTGTCTATCGTAACATTTATGTGTGACCACCCACAGGGACTGCTGACGAGTTGGGACCACCAGCGGTCCCTAACCCCCAATCTCCAATGCAATGAACTATATCATAAACCAAACCACAATGATGGTTAAGAATTAATGTGTAGAGCGGGTGGTTAAGTCGTGTGCTTGGTGGGAAGGAGGTTTCACGGTCGATTCCTGTGGACTCCCAAATTTTTAATACACCACTACAGGGCCACATGGCAGCCTCAGGGTTGGCCACGTGGCAACTTCTCATTGGCTCATCCCACTATAAATCAAATAAAAATTCGACACTTGTTAACATCTAATTGGCTGGAAGGAATATTCTAGGGAATATTCCAAGGAATATTCTAGGAATATTCCCTGTAATATTCTTTTTTGCTGACTGTTCAAATTCCCAATCAACCATGGCCAACTGTCAAAATTTGCAATTTACTGAACTTTTCAAAACGTGATAACTTCTTCATACGGTGTTAGTTTTTCGAATTGTTTGCAGTGCCAGAATCAGGAAGAAGAGATTTATCAAGTCGCTCAAGTTCGGCACACTTTTGAACACCTTGAAATTTAAGCTATCACTTAGGTTATAATCCAATTCTGATCATTGGAGCTCTGACAGTGAATGATGAATTTTTGTTCTTTTAAAAGAGACAATGAGACAGAGTTCAATTTTCATGAAACAGTGAGATAGAGATGAGATGTTTGAAACTTTTTTGAAACTTGAGCCATATGAAACAAGAAATATGGCTTTATTTGAAATTCGTAAACTTGCTTGATCCTTCATTAGGGTTTTATGAATGGAATGGAGGGTTTATGCCTTATGTTCAGTGAAAATTTGAAGATTTTTCCAAAGGTAGGGTTGAACCTAGACTTGACCTAAATGAAATGAAATGACATAACCCTAGACCTATTGAGTGATGATGATGGAGATGGTGACCTTGAAACTGATGATGGTGATGACCTTGAAAATGGTGATGATAAATGAAATGGAGGAGCATAAAAAATGATTTAGACCTCTTTAATGACCAAAATTATTTTCTGATAATTGGTTCAAAAAAGTAAAAACATTTGACCTATGACTTTATGGAAAACAACTAAAAGAGTTTTTTGATCACTGACATACCTGAGCTAACAAGCGGGTTGATTCTCTACCCCACCATAACTACTTGTAAGATGTTCATTAAACATAATCATTTTAGCTCATGCCTGGGAATGATGTGGTTATGCCTCTTGAATTTTTTGCTCCTAGTATGTACTTTGCATTTGCAATGGGTATGGTAAATGATGAATCACATTAAAAATAGTTAGAATACATTGTGGAGTTGGAAGAGCATCATGTTATTACACTGTTCAATTAGACAATAGAAAATTAGAAGCAAAAGGATTGCCACAACCATAATATTCATTCTAAGATGATGGAACCTAGATCTTCGTATACTATAAGATAGTAAGTATTGGAAGAATCCAAGAAAACTAAAGATGGTGTGTATAGGACCATTCCAAATTGCATGCATTACAAAGGTTGTTGTAGTGAATTTCATGAAGTTAGATGGCCAAACAATGAAGGGAATAGTGAATAGTAATCAATTGAAATTCTATTATGGCCCTTAGGGGCAACAATAAATGACTAAGGCATACATCTATATTATAGTAGAATTTTGGTACTTTAGATTGTTATTTCTTCACTAGTTTTTGGTTGAGTATAGGGTTGCAAAGTATTTGTATTATGTTAACAATGATTTCAATTGTCTATTATAGATGGAGTTAGTTGTTATTTTTCAAAGCTTTGCTATCAAGTGCAATTTATTGCATGGTAGTTGGTCAAATAATGAACACAAGAAATTGGAAATTTAAGAGATGAGTTTTCCCTTTTAATACAATGGATGGGCGTGATGAGAATGAGGCAGTGGTGGTCGCATGACATTAGAATTAAAAGGATATCATGGTACAAAATATAAGGAAATGATGGTAAATATGATTCAAGGTAGAAAAATAACACCTTGAATTTAAAATACCCATGTTGAGCATTAAGGATAATGCTTCCTGAAATCATAAGTAGTGGGTAGATTTTTTGGAGTCAATCAATTGTTGGAGTTTCTATAAGTAAGAAGGAATGAGTTGGAGGTAACACAAGTGTTTCCAAAGTTCGTAAAAGATTCAAAGGATTGGAGGGTTACAATATGCAAGTTTGAGAAAAATGGCATTTTCATCTAATCCCAAAGCCTAACCAAAGAAGAAGGCCCACAAGGAAGTGGGGATTTCAAATATTGAGGTCCATGAGAGAGTACCATTGTTGAGCCGCTACTCAATAAATTTTGCATCATAGGGTTTTAAAATTTTGATCTATATGATGCTACCCACTTTTCATATTTTCAATTTGATTTCTATGTTGAAGTTAAAACATTGGCTAATGGTATTGTGACGCTTGAGTTGAAATTTTGGAAACAATGGTTATGTAAATATGGCATCATGACTTTATTAAGTGTGCCTCATTTTGGACAGAGTGCATCCATTTAATATTATGTTAGGTTTCTTCTCAGTAGAATACATGGAGGCTACTATGGTTGGACAAATCATATATGATTGACCTAGAAATTCTAGATGAAGTTTTTAGATTGCTACGAGAAGGAGAGGATGCATTGAAAGCAATGATGATCTATGACATCACCATGGAGAACATTATCAGAAATATGGAACACACTAGGGTACTTATGGTGTTGTGATTTTTGTAATTCAAGATTTAGAGGTTAGATTTACTTCATAATTGTTAACATGCAATATAGTTAGGAAAATCCAAAAAGATGAATGCCCATGAAGTCCATCCATGTAGTAGAGTAGTGTGTGTCAGGTATCAATATGCCTTGGCAAATTTATCTCTAGGAAAAATTTCTAGAAAATTGTTTATAAATGGAAGAGTACAGAAAGTATTTGTAAGTTGTTATGGATATTCCACTAGATAGTTCATCCCAACCGATCTTATAAAAATAAACTAAAATCTATAATGTGAAAGTTAAATTTCTTTATATTCCAAAGTTGTTAATTACAATTTCATTGTTTATGGATGACATAGATAACATGTAAAAAAATTATTGTACAACAAAATACAATCACACACCAACCATAATAAAGACAAGTTCTCTTAAAAACATTTATCAGTATATAATATTAATTTATTTAATCTTATTAAAAAATTAGTTGTATAGTAAAAAGTTGAAATAAAAAATTAAGTATAAGAGTTTTTTAATATAACAAAATTAACTATTTAATTCAAAAAGTGTTTGCTCATCCATAAGATTTTGAATATAGGTAATTGGTTAATTGGGTAAATTATTAAGACACTTCTTGATATCTCATACTTTTTGAAATAAAAAATATCTTAAAACACATACACACATTTATTATCATTTTAAAAAAAATTAAAAAAAAAAATCAAGTTTTTAATAAATCATATGTATTTAAAACATTTTATGATTTTAAAATAATTTTAAAACTCAAAAAATATTTAAAACATGATAAAAACCATTAAAAAAAACATCCAAACCCATTAGTAAACTCCAATTTAAATTATGTGAACCAATATTTACTAATTAATTATTATGTGTAGTTTACATCATTAGCTTAATGAAATGGTATTTTAAAGGGAGGAGCCTTTAAAGTCACTCTACATTAAGATAGGGATAGGGTCTTCCATTTCCATATAAACAATAATATTAAAATTAATCATTTTACCATCTCGTAAGAGAGTACGTACAAATATAAAATGACATCTAAGACATTCACTAAACACAATGAAGTCAACTATAATGAAAATAATTATTGGTTTTGTTATTAAATATAATACAATTATTTATTAACTTTCATGTTTGTCTATGGAATATCTTCAATCCCCAGTGGCAGCCACTGCTTATATTTTTATAAGCATGGCTCCCTGCTGCTGCTACTACTGACACTGTAGAAAATCATGCAAAAGTTGCTACGTTAAGGGACTGGTCCCTCTTTCATGAAGGTACCAGGAGCCGTGTGTAAGTCGACAGATTGTGACGCTGTAAGTAGGTTTGTGTATGGATTCATGTATGGGTTCGTGTAAAGGAATTTGAGAGATCAAAGACAAAGAAGAGACTTAACAAGGCCAGTCAGCTTGTTGTTGCTGTTGCAAGCTTCGATTTGAAGCCCCTGCGTAAAATTGGTATCAGAGCCAGAAAGGTTATCTGGTTCATGAAAGGTTAGTACTCAAGATCATACTCTTTATTTAAAAGATGGACTCATTTATAAAATCTATTTCTTTCCGAGAATTAGATGAAAAAGAAAAAGCTGAAGAAAATCCCCTTAGGGATATGTTTGCTACTGCAACTAGTAGAGTTCTAAATTCTTCTGATTTAGAATATGAAGAAACTAAGCCATCTACAAGATGGAAACTTCCAAGTATAAGCACCTCAAAAGTATATGCAGATTCTTCAGCTTTTCCCAGAAGGTCAACCATTGACAGAAAAAGGATTGAAGAAGCCTGCCGAAAGTCTTCTCTGTATAAATATCCCCAATCTGTAGATACTGCTTGTTCATATTTTGTTTCTCAAGCTTGTAAAAATATTTCTTTATTTGAGTTTTCCCAGATTGTAAATTTCAATTTGGTTCAAGTTTGTTGTCTAGAATGCAAAAGCCTTGTCAACCTCAATAGTGTAGCCGATCTTGTCATTCATGAAAATCATCATCTTAGAACGGGTGAAGCCCCAGCTTCTACTTCTATTAACCTGTGTCCTAATCCCAAGTGTTCTGACATTCCTTTTCCTCATGAGTCAGACCATGTGTTGATGATGCATGAATTACCTTCTTTGGAAAATGAAGATCCAAGGTTGAATGAAATGTTCAGTAGGATGAGACCACCAAATATACCCAAATATGGTCTTGGCTATCTGGAACAAATGAATGATTTAATTCCATATGACTGCAAAAAGCCATCAGTCATGGAGATGCATAAATTCTTTACTATTATGGATGGATGAAAAAAGCATAAAGTACCAACCCAGTGGATGAAACAAATGTTAAACTGGGAAATCTACACCCATCCTGAGGCTGAATCTTTTGGCCTCACACATTCAAGTGAACAAAAAATTAGATTTTCAGAAGAATGGAAAGAGTATATGAATAGAACAAACATGTGGATATATTTCTATTCATGGAAGAAAAATAAACAATATGAAGTTGTTTTGATGACTGATACTTCAGCATCTACCATTTCTCAACATTCTTGGTCAGCTTTAGATGGTAGTCAGATTGAAACTACTACTACCTTTCCTCCTTACAAAGGAATCATCATAGGAGAAGCATAGAACAAAAAAAAATCCATTCCCCTAGTGTTAAAGGATGATAATGCTCTTGGTATTGACGACAGAATACAGAAAGCAAGTGAGCAGTTAAATTGGTCAAATACTGTTATCAAAGGTCTTGAAATGAATTTTTCCAAGACTGTCTTTGTTAAGGAACATAATGATAGAGTTCAAGTTTCTGTAAATGATGTGAATAATACTTTAAATGATATTCATTATTATTCTTCTTTTTTGAAGTTATATGCTAAAGACTCTCTATGTAAGATAGAGGAAGTAGAGTGCAAATTTGTACAGGAAGCACACTCTACCTAGGGTCTTATTATGGAATTATCTAATAAGTTTGATAAGTTAAATCTTTAAAAGCTTGATAAGCTAGTTCCAGCTTCTTTCATTCATAAAAGGAATGTTCATATTCAGAAGCCCATCAGTTCTACTCAAAATTTTCCTCATCTATTTCCTAAAGAAGTTGGAAAGTATTCACAAAAGAATTTTGTAGAAAAAGTTTCTCTTGCTTCCCTGTTTAAAGAGTCAGGTAAAGAATCTGATAAATAGTCAAAAACTCAATTTCTCCCAGTTTATGAGCCTCTTGAGAGCCAGTACACTAGATACTTAGCCCCTGACCTCAGCAGAATGGGTAAACTTCCAGAGTCTCATAGATTCTATCCTGACTGTCACAGAGAGTGGAATGTTGATAATCTCAGCATGGGACAGATCAAACAAATGATAGACTTAATTATCACTGAGTATAAACTCATGTGTCTTAGAGGGAAAACTGAGGTAGAAGCATGCAAAACACTCATACAATGTTTTACTGAAACATTGTTAAGATGGTGGGAAGTAGAAACATCTCCAGCATTGATAGCAAAAATGAAAGCTGAAATCCTAAAGGATGAAGTCAGAGATGTAATTTTTAATTCTGATGGCACACCTACAAATAATATGGTTGGAGCTGTAACCTCGATCATTGAGAATTGGTGTGGTACTGAGTCTGTTGTTATAGACAAAAATGAAATTATTTTTATGAACTCAACATGTATGAAGATGAGCCAATACAAATATTTACATAGAGATTGGATGCAAAGGGTATTCATTGTCAAAGATCCAAAGAATCTCTTATGGAAATAGGTGTATCTTGTAGCCCTTCCTTCAAAACTAGTTGACTTTATAAAGCTGCAAGAATTCTTCCAGTTTCATTTTGAAACTTACACCTGGGGTGAGATTTATTCAGTCATTACCAAAGCATTAGTTAGTCTGTGCACTAGCTCTAAAATGAACAAATATCTAGAGAAAATTTCAAGATTTCCAGAGAGTAAGTCTATTTGTAGCAAATATGGCATTACAGTCGATGATCCCCTAGTCAAGAAAATAAAATAAAAAATAAAGGCCAAAAAGGCTCAGAAGCAAGAAAATTTCATCAGTAGAAATAGCAGGAGAAGAATCCCCTCCAGGCCATCACAGAAAAAGGGATATTATAAGTATGTCCCTAAGGCACATTATTATAAGCCATCAGACATTCATCTTAAAAGCCATAAGAATGAAAAAATGAATCAAATCACATGCTGGTTGTGTGGTAAGCCTGGCCACACTGCAAATAGATGTCCTGATGGTGATGAATCAAATAAAAATAGAGGTCAGAAATCTCAACCTCTAAACAAAGGAAAGATAGTGGTAAAATTTGAAGACAAATGCAGAAAGTGTGGGTCTCCACACCATAAAACAGAAAACTGTCCAAGTCTGGTAATTCAACAACAACAGGTTGTTGATTATTATTCTGATACTTGCGGCACATCCTCCTCTTCCTGTTCCTCAGTTGAAGAACTACAAGCTCATTTACAATGTTTCTGTTGAGATTCTAGCAATTGCAATTGTAATTACTCTTCTGATGATGAATCTGACTCTTCATCTGATCTCTCTATAGAAGAATAGTTCAATTCTAAGCTTAAAGTTCTTATGGCCCAGACAGATGATGATGAGCTAAAAATTTTTTCTCAAATTCGGGAAATGGAAGAATGAGATCTGAAGAATAAATTACTTGAGACATTCATGTCACAAGTATCATCCACCAGCAAAAGTGCCAGCAAAAATTCGCTCTTCATAGAAGCATATTTTGAGCGCAACACAAAGGCCTATCAATGAGATCAGCTGCAGAAAAAATTTCATTCACTCACTTTGGGGGAGGTGAGTAGAGAAATACACATGCTTAAATCTGAAATATCTGTTATGAAATCCCAAGTTGAAAAATTAGAAAAAGGAAAACTGGAAATGGCACAACCTATTTCTGGACATTGCACCAACTACACTCTGCACAGTGCACCATTCACAGAATCTAAAGTTGAAATCCTTTAAGGAAAACAAGATCCTACATTAGGATTCAGAGAGATGCGTGTTTTGGCAATAGAATATCAACAAAATCATGTTCATGTAAAAAAATGTATTAAAGGAGAAATGTTTTCTCTTACAACACTTCTAGATTCTGGTGCAGATGCTAACATTTTTAATAAGAAGGCCATCCCTTCCAAGTATTGGGTTTCATCCTCCAGAAAAATAATAGGGTTAGGAG
This sequence comes from Pinus albicaulis, assembly GCA_034641835.2. Taxonomy (NCBI): domain Eukaryota; kingdom Viridiplantae; phylum Streptophyta; class Pinopsida; order Pinales; family Pinaceae; genus Pinus; species Pinus albicaulis. The sequence goes on from CM076572.1 coordinate 458,305,168, forward strand.
AGAAAACCCTCCAATATGAAGTTCCTAAGGTTGCTATCTGTTTTGACACCCATTGTATCAAATTGAAATTTGCAGTAGGAGACATTCCTATGGACTGTATTTTAGGAAATTTCTTCCTGGCAGCCGTTGAACCACATGGTTCAATCAGATTAGAAAATAACCGGGTTGGTTATTTCATCACTGTACCTACCTCAAGTGGAGAATATAAAAGAATTGATATGCCCTATATTTCGAATTCTAGGGTGTCCACCATGGTACAGGCCATGTAGGAGCTCAAAAAGGCAGAAACAAAATCAATAGAGCACAAGGATCTTAATTCCACCATCCATATAGGGGAGCAGTTAAAAATCCCTAAAATTCAGAGAAAAATCTCTGAAATAAAAAATAAAATAGAAGAATAATGTTGCTCAGAAGAACCCAATGCCTTTTGGCATAGAATGCAACACTTTGTAGAACTTCCCTACAAATCTGAATATACAGGCAGACCCTGTAAATCCAAAGCTATTCCCATGAACAAGGAATACAGGTACTTATGTGAAAATGAGATAAATAATATTTTGAGCAGAAATCTGATCAAAGAATCCAATAGCCCATGGAATTGCTATGGATTCTATGTAAATAAAAGATCTGAACAAATCCAAGGAATCCCAAGGCTAGTAATCAATTACAAGCCTCTGAACTCAGTCCTAGCTGATGATACATACCCGATTCCTCATAAGGGAGCTCTGTTGGGAAGAATATCTGTTGCCAAAATATTTTCCAAGTTTGACTTAAAATCAGGGTTTTGGCAGGTTGCAATTGCAGAAAAAGATAAATTCAAAACTTCCTACAGCATCCCAGTAGGTCATTATGAATGGAATGTCATGCCATTCGGTCTCAAGCACACTCCATCAAAATTTCAGAAGGTTATGGATTCAATATTAAAACCTTACTCAGATTGGTTTCTTGTCTATATAGATGACATTCTTATTTTTTCTAAAAATATTCAGGACCACTTTAAGCATATACAAATTTTTAAAAATTTGGTCAAGCAGAATGGTCTGGTACTCAGCAAAAAGAAGATTGAAATATTTGAGACCTCAGTGAAATTTTTGGGACATATGATCCAGAATGGGAAAATATCCTTGCAAAGCCATGCAATGGAATTTGCAAACAAATTTCTTGATGTTCTTCTTGATAAAACAAAAATGCAAAGATTTTTAGGATGCTTAAATTATGTTGGAAATTTTCATCAAGATTGCGCAAAGGACAGATATATGTTAAACCAGAGATTAAGAAAAAATCCTTCTCCTTGGTCAAGTGCTCATACAACTACTGTGAAAAATATAAAAGCCAAGGTAAAATCTCTGCCAATCTTATATGTTGTTGATGACAACTCTTCAAAAATTGTTGAATCAGATGCAAGTGACATTGGTTGGGGAGGTGTGCTGAAGCAAGAGAAGGACGAAATAGAGCAGATAGTCCAATTCACCTCCGGAACCTGGAGCCTAGCAGAAAAAAATTATTCTGTAATTGAAAAGGAGGTAAAGGCCGCATGGAACTCTATTGATAAGTTTTCAATCCATCTTGTCAATAAGAAATTTTTGTTAAGAACTGATGCATCGGCCTTGAAGAAATTCCTTACAAAGGACATAAAAAAGCTTGGTGAGGCTAAGCTTGCAAGATGGCAAGCCTTGTTCACAAATTTTGACTTTAATGTAGAACACATTAAAGGTACAGACAACCACTTGCCAAATTTCCTAAGCAGGGAATTTATCCAGCCACAAGAACAAGAGCACGTTATGGTGATAGTAACTGAATGGGACTAGATCCACCAAAGAGATATCTTGAGATCTATCCCAGAAGACAAAAAATGTACAGAATATAGAGATGAATTGAAGCCAACATGGCAACAAAGAAACACCAAAGTTCTGGATGCAAATCTATAGAATCATATTGATCTTATGCATCTTGTCCCAGAATGTCTAGTGTATCCAAAAGGAAGCAAATGGATACATGACATGGTATACTCAAAAGGCATGACAGCCTCCCATGAGGCCGAACAGTCATTAGCAAATGACATTCTAGACATCTCTGCTATCTGGTCAGAAGGAGGTGATAGATGTAGAATCTGTCATAATTATTTGGTCATAAATAGAGCCAGAAATCCTGAGTGGACATGGACCAATTTCAATCAATGGCCAGGAAATGATCTGAATCTAATATTTCCTGACACTATCTACAAATTCTCAGGATATAAAAATTTGTGGTGGGATATTTTGAATAAATATGGAAAGAATGAAACCCACTACACCAAACTAAAATTTGGTGCAACATGGATTATGCAGAGCAACTTGCAGCCTGACTGGCTACAAGATTGGTGGAATGAGTATGGAATCAACAGAAATTCCATAGACCCTATGTTTTATGAATCCTATTTCTAGAATGAATGTACATGGTGCATTGAAAATGGAATTGGTGAATGCTTTTGTTAGTGTCAGTCTAGTCATACTTCCATCAGTGATCAAAGTTACTCTTTGCATTTGCATATTAGGAGTCCCATAATATTCAATTTCACCGTTCCGCTAGGTCATGGATTCATTGATGGTAGTAATTCTTCATCATTTTTCCCTCATGTGAAACTTGTTGATTTTCCTCTCTATGGTCTTCAATCATTATTCACTTTCATTCTTAAAATCATATTAGTAGGTCATAGGATGGGTCTCATTAGTTTCTAGGGTCTCACCATGGTCAAATTAATGAGTCAAATGTCAGTAAATATCAACAAGGTCATGAGGAAGCCAATAAGCTCAAAGTCACAGCACCAGGAAGAATTAGAGAGACATTTTATTCAGTTTGATGTAATTTTCACATCAAAACCATGTTTTGAGGTGAAAACATGATATTTTTCCTTTATTATTATTCATTATGTAATTTTATATCATCATATGTAATAAGTTAGAATTCAGAAACTGCTATCTCCACAAAGTGATGTCCCTGCCTTCAAAAGAGTTTTCTGCAGCATGTTCAGTGCCAAATCATCCTCCAAGTAGATCCATCACAAAGATCCCGGAAAGATCTTTCCAATGGTATACTACACTCTCAAAACTGACTTCTGGATTGAAATTTATGCTTAAGTGAAGTAAAAGTCCCCTATATCCTCAAAAGAAATCCCTTTTCCCATCCTTCCCTTAAACTTTATATTATTAAAGTTTAATATTTTCTTTATAAATCCACTCCCCCCCCCCTCTGATTATAAAATCGCATTATTATATTAAATCCAATCCCAAACCACTTCCCCTCCATCCCCCGTTGAAAACCTTATGATAAAAATTTCGAAGGTTCATATATATATACCCCCCCGCCATTCCCAAACCACTTCCCCACCATACATCATAATATAAAGTTCAAAGGTTTTATTATAAAACCTCGCCGACCATCCCATCACAAATCGCAATATTTGAACGATGCTTCCGATTGGCCAATCGCAAAAACTATGATGCAATTGTGACGTTCGATAGCCTACCTCCGATCGCATCGCACCATTTAAAGTCCATCGTCGATTGAACCCTCCCCACTACAAAACTCCGATGCGATTGATCGCAAGCCACTCCTCTGATCTCCCGATCGCATCGCAATTTTTATATTCAGTGTTTTAAACTGCTCCCCACCCCGATGCGATTGTGATTGGTCGACCCCACCACAGTTCCTTTCGCCTTTTCCCAATTAAATGGGTTTTCTCCTTTGTTAATGTAATAAATCGATTTTTCAAAATATTTCAATCGCATCGCATTATTTCCTTCTACCACGGCACTTTTCTCTGCTCCCTCCTCAGATTCTGATTACTATGTGGACCCCATCTCCCTCCCCTTTTCCCATTCAAATTACATTTTTCCCTTCATGTAAGGCATTATTTCATTTCATTTATGTTTCAACAACATTAATAAAAAGTCAGTTTTCTTCAAAACGACAAATGGAAAGCGAAACGTCAGAGGCCGAGAACCAACGTTGTAACAGTCACATCTTCAGTTACGATTCAAAGGATCTATGCTACAGGTTTCGCCTCCTCATTGGTTATCAACAAATTTAAAATGTAATGCAGCTTTTCCTTTCGGAAAGATTATTGGCTCTTGTTTTCTATCTTTAGTTTTCAGTTCTTGAGCTATTATAACAACTCCTCTTTCTGTCGATCTATATTCCCACAAATCGGTTCTATTTAATGTAATTGTAAATAATTTGTAAGCGGTCTGAAAGTCTGAGGTCTGAAAACTCAGAAGTAGGGGAATAGTGTGGCAGTGAGCTCTGCGCTTCGTTGTACAGTTTGGCAGGGAATTAATAAAGTGATGTAGCTCTGATTTGTGGGATTCATGTGGTATGAGTTTTAGCATATGTCCCTCCTTTGTGTTTCATATGTACATTGTTATGTTTCACCATTCATTCATAAACATTTCCAGTTGAATGTTTTCAAGTTAGAAAGGTAGAATCCATTTTATATGCTCTGCCTTGGGGAATCATTCATACTCTATGTGTTTTATTCTGTTTGAAAAGGGTCCATTTATTGTGACCTTTTTAGCTCCTCACTAGTCTTTCCATCCCATCCTCATTAAATTTTATTTGCTAAGTTTCCTGCCTATCTTGCCCCATGAAACACCCTGTGTCTTGATTTAATTCCCGGTTTCAGCTGTCCCATTTTTTTCCCACACATCCCCGGAAATTCATTTCATTTTATTTAAACCTTTTATCCCTATCATTTTACCTAGCTTAATATCAGATTTCTATTGCACTTTATTCAATATTCTTTTACGGAGAGAGCCCTCTCCTGTCCTTGTAGGGCTAGCTACAAGGCTGAGCATGGTTTAGTTGTTACCCTGATTTGCCTTTTTCAGACTGGGGTCCAATTCGGGTGCTAACATCTTTGGCGACCATACTGGGGAATACAAAGATCATATCTAAATCCCCGATAAAGAATGACAAAGTATCATATCTGATTGATGATGGTGAACAAACAATCAGATGCATATAAAAGTTGAATATTTCACCTGGCAACTCCAACTCAATGTAAAGACTCCACTGGAGGACTGACTCTTTCCGTGGGAAAATGGAAGGACCTTACACAAAGTTCAGGTATCCAAAGTGGAATGGTATTCAGGATCCAATCTGCTTTCTGGTAAATTACTTCTTTGCTTTTCCTGAAGCTATCCTGAAAGTTTTTCAGAATTTGTCGTATGATAAAGGTGATCAAAATCTTCACTCAACCTGTTCAAAAAGTGTAAATACTGAGTTTTCCTTTGATCTTGGCCTCCATCTTTTTCTCAAATATTATGATGACCATCTTCGAAATGATCAGCCTAAAGAGACCAAAACTGATCTCGTAGCTCCTGTATATACTCCTAGACCTTCTATAGTCCTGGATAGGTATAAAACTCTTGTTTTACCTTTTGTAATCCATGTTTTCCCTACAAATTATTACCTATATTTGCCGAGATTTGATGGTGAATGTAACAATTTCAATGTTGAGAAACATGTGCAGAATGTTGAGACTTTCCTAGAACTTTTTGAGGTTGATGAAGAAGATGTTAGTATTAGGATTTTTTCTCTTTCTTTGCAAGGAAAAGTCAAGAGTTGGTTCAAAACCCTGCCTGATGCGAGCATCTCAAAATTCCAGCAGTTCGTAAAAGTCTTCCTCGATAGATGGGTGGTCAGACAGAACCCTTTTCTTATTTTAGACGAGTATGCCCAACTGAAAAGACAGTTAGGGGAGACAATACAACAGTTTTCTGCTAGATTCAATCGAATCTATTATGCGATACCTGTCAATATAAGACCCCCTCCTGGCTCGGCTCTCTTACATTACCCAGGCGTTTTTTATCCAAAAATGGAGTTTCAGCTGAGAGAAAGGAACTTAGAAACACTTGAAGAGATACATAACAGTGCAATAGATGTAGAAGCTAATCTGTTGATCAGAAGAGCAAAGCTAAAGGAAGAAGAAAAGAAGAATGTTGCAGAGCACCTGACACCTTCAGAGGTAAAGCTTGACCTTTTGGTAAACGAAGCGAAAAAGATGGTGCGGAAAATCACTGCCAGGAATGAAATGGATGTTCAAGAAAAAGTGGCTGATCCAAAACATTTTCTTTCTTATCCCAGTTATCATCCATCTAACAATGACTATGTTATAGAACATCTCGGAGATGAGAAATCTCTTGATACGACTTGTATGCTTGATGATATGTTTTATGTTGATGATTTACCAAAATTCGATCAATACGATGATGATTATTTTTTCCAAACACAAGCTAGTCTTGCAGCACAATCAACTGCTAATTTGTGGGAGGAAGTTCCGTTTCAATAGCTTGAAAATAGTAATCATCCGATGCATATCATCCAGGACAGTGATGAGGAAAGTCTGGAAAATTGGGAAGTAAGTGAAAGATCTTTGCCTCTTTGTTTCACTTCAATTCAGTTCATCAAAGATAACTTTCATGCAATTAGAAATCAACAATCTCTCAGTTTTAATGTTGAGGTTGAGACAGATAGTGAAATTCTTGAGCAAGTTGTTTATGAGAAATCTTCCCCTGAAACGACTGATGAAATCATCTGTGATATAAAACCCTCCCCAGCTCCAAATTTGCAGCCACCAAACGCAATTGAAGTTCAGATTATAGATGAAGGATTGGAAGCTAAAACATATGATCCAATGATGCAAGAGGATTCTGTACCCTTATGTTTCGAAGCATTTCAGTTTATAAAGAATAATTTTCGTAATATCTGTAAAAGAAAAGTTGAGCAGTCTGTAGAGTGTCATGCAGATACGTCGCAACAGTCTTTTCAAGTTTTCTATGATCCTATTGCTCATGTGTTGGATGATGTTTGCTGTAAAAGTCCTTCTCCATTGGCTAACCATGTGCTAGAAAATAATGTTGACAATAATTTTACTTGAAAGTCGACTTCATTGTCTTGTTCATCAGATGTTTCATTACAAATCCCATATCAATATTTGCAGTCATATAAGGAGACTAATGAAGAATATTTTTGTTTTGTTCCTAATCATCAAGAGGGATTGGTTATTCACGAAATTCAGGATCCTTTTAACAGCCTGCTGCAGTCATCAGAAAGAGACAGCTCAGAGGTTAGGAAAAGTCTAAGATCAAGGTATGGAGATTACCTGGACCAGAGCAGTGATGTATTAAGCGAAATCAATAGCTATTCTTATGAAGATCCTTTCGCAGTATTCTTGAGGTCATCCGGTCAACTCAAAATTTTAAAATTTATCAAATTCAACCTGATTCTAAGCTTCCATGGGAGTTTCCTTTTAGCTCTTCTCTCTACTTGCTCATTAGAAAGCACTTGGCGAGAATTCAAATAGCAGCCAAGATGCTTACATGGTTGCATTGGTTGTTCCATTTCACTTGATCAGGTGGTGAATGCAACAATTAAAGTAGGTTTTGATGAATAAGCTCAATTATGAGCATCTTTATAGTTTGTCAATTTTGTTTTAGTCATGTCTTAAGTCAGTTTGGTTTTATTATGGTTTTTTAGTCTTAGCCTTCAGTCAGAGTCAGTATGCATTGTATCTTGTTTCAGTATTTTCGACTCCATGCCCAATGGATAAGGCTACTTGGTCTACGGTGTTCTTGGCACCTCCAAGGAGATACCATCCCCATTGGAGCCAATGTTAGTGTCAGTCTAGTCATACTTCCATCAGTGATCAAAGTTACTCTTTACATTTTCATATTAGGAGTACCATAATAATCAATTTCACCGTTCTGCTAGGTCATGGATTCATTGATGGTAGTAATTCTTCATCAGTTTTCCCTCATGTGAAACTTGTTGATTTTCCTCTCTATGGTCTTCAGTCATTATTCACTTTCATTCTTAAAATCATATTAGTAGGTCATAGTATGGGTCTCATTAGTTTCTAGGGTCTCACCATGGTCAAATTAATGAGTCAAATGTTAATAAATATCAGCAAGGTCATGAGGAAGCCAATAAGCTCAAAGTCATAGCACCAGGAAGAATCAGAGAGACATTTTATTCAGTTTGATGTAATTTTCATCTCAAAACCATGTTTTGAGGTGAAAACATGATATTTTGCCTTTATTATTATTCATTATGTAATTTTATATCATCATATGTAATAAGTCACAATTCAGAAAATGCTATCTCCACAAAGTGATGTCCCTGCCTTCAGAAGAGTTTTCTGCAGCATGTTCAATGCCAAATCATCCTCCAAGTAGATCCATCACAAAGAGCCCAGAAAGAGCTTTCCAACGGTATACTACACTCTCAAACTAACTTATGGATTGAAATTTATGCTTAAGTGAAGTAAAAGTCCCCTATATCCTCAAAAGAAATCCCTTTTCCCATCCTTCCCTTAAAATTTATATTATTAAAGTTTAATATTTTCTTTATAAATCCATTTTCCCCCCCTCTGATTATAAAATTGAATTATTATATTAAATTCAATCCCAAACTACTTCCCCTCCATCCCCTGTTGAAAACCATATAATAAACATTTCTAAGGTTCATATATATATACCCCCCCGCCATTCCCAAACCACTTCCCCACCATACATCATAATATAAAGTTCAAAGGTTTTATTATAAAACCCCGCCGAAAATCCCATCGCAAATCGCAATATTTGAACGATGCTTCCGATTGGCCAATCGCAAAAACTCCGATGCAATTGTGACATTCGATAGCCTACCTCCGATCAATACGATGATGATGATTTTTTCCAAACACAAGCTAGTCTTGCAGCACAATCAACTGCTGATTTGTGGGAGGAAGTTCCATTTCAACAGCTCGAAAATAGTAATCATCTGATGCATATCATCCAGGACAGTGATGAGGAAAGTATGGAAAATTGGGAAGTAAGTGAAAGATCTTTGCCTCTTTGTTTCGCTTCAATTGAGTTCATCAAAGATGACTTTCATACAATTAGAAATCAACAATCTCTAAGTTTTAATGTTGAGGTTGAGACAGATAGTGAAATTCTTGAGCAAGTTTTTTATGAGAAATCTTCTCCTGAAATGACTGATGAAATCATCTGCAATATAAAACCCTCCCCAGCTCCAGATTTGCAGCCACCAAACGCAATTGAATGTCAGATTATAGATGAAGTTTTGGAAGATGAAACATATGATCTAATGATGCAAGAGGATTATGTACCCTTATGACTCGAAGCATTTCAGTTTATAAAGAAGAATTTTCGTAATGTCTCTAAAAGAAAAGTTGAGCAGTCTGTAGAGTGTCATGCAGATACGTCACAACAGTCTTTTCAAGTTTTCTATGATCTTATTGCTCATGTGTTGGATGATGTTTGCTGTAAAATTCCTTCTCCATTGGCTAACCATGTGCCAGAAAAGAATGTTGACAATAATTTTATTCGAAAGTCGACTTCATTGTCTTGTTCATCAGATGTTTCATTACAAATCCCATATCAAGATTTGCAGTCATATAAGGAGACTAATGAGGAAGATTTTTGTTTTGTTCCTAATCATCAGGAGGGATTGGTTATTCACGAAGTTCAAGATCCTTTTGACAGCCTGCTGCAGTCATCAGAAAGAGACAACCCAGAGGTTAGGAAAATTCTAAGATCAAGGTATGGAGATTACCTGGATCAAAGCAGTGATGCATTAAGTGAAATCAATAGATATTCTTATGAAGATCCTTTCACAGTATTCTTGAGGTCATCCGGTCAACTTAGACTTTGAAAATTTATCAAAATTCAACCTGATTCTAAGCTTCCATGGGAGTTGCCTTTTAGCTCTTCTCTCTACTTGCTCATTAGAAAGCACTTGGCGAGAATTCTAATAGCAGCCAAGATGCTTACATGGTTTCATTGTTTGTTCCATTTCACTTGATCAGGTGGTGAATGCAACAATTAGAGTAGGTTTTGATGAATAAGCTCAATTATGAGCATCTTTCCAGTTTGTCAATTGTGTTTTAGTCATGTCTTAAGTCAGTTTTGTTTTATTATGGTTTTTCAGTCTTAGCCTTCAGTCAGAGTCAGTATGCATTGTATCTTGTTTCAATATTTTCGACTCCTTGCCCAATGGATAAGGCTACTTGGTCTACGGTGTTCTTGGCACCTCTAAGGAGCTACCATCCCCATTGGAGCCAATGTTAGTGTCAGTCTATTCATGCTGCCGTTAGTGATCAAAGTTACTCTTTGCATTTGCATATTAGGAGTCCCATAATAATCAATTTCACCATTCCGCTAGGTCATGGATTCATTGATGGTAGTAATTCTTCATCAGTTTTCCCTCATGTGAAACTTGCTGATTTTCCTCTCTATGGTATTCAGTCATTATTCAATTTCATTCTTAAAATCATATCAGTAGGTCATAGGAGGGGTCTCATTAGTTTCTAGGGTCTCACCATGGTCAAATTAATAAGTCAAATGTCAGTAAATATCAGAAAGGTCATGAGGAAGCCAATAAGCTCAAATTCATAGCACCAGGAAGAATCAGAGAGACATTTTATTTAGTTTGATATTTTTCCTTTATTATTATTCATTATGTAATTTTATATCATCATATGTAATAAGTCACAATTCAGAAACTGCTATCTCCACAAAGTGATGTCCCTGACTTCAGAAGAGTTTTCTGCAGCATGTTCAGTGCCAAATCATCCTCCAAGTAGATCCATCACAAAGAGCCCCGAAAGAGCTTTCCAACGGTATACTACACTCTCAAAACTGACTTCTGGATTGAAATTTATGCTTAAGTGAAGTAAAAGTCCCCTATATCCTCAAAAGAAATCCCTTTTCCCATCCTTCCCTTAAACTTTATATTATTAAAGTTTAATATTTTCTTTATAAATCCCTTTTTCCCCCCCTCCGATTATAAAATCACATTCTTATATTAAATCCGATCCCAAACCACTTCCCCTCCATCCCCCGTTGAAAACATTATGATAAACATTTTGAAGGTTCATATATATATACCCCCCCGCCATTCTCAAACCACTTCCCCACCATACATCATAATATAAAGTTCAAAGGTTTTATTATAAAACACCACTGACCATCCCATCGCAAATCGCAATATTTGAACGATGCTTCCGATTGGCCAATCGCAAAAACTCCGATGCGATTGTGACGTTTGATAGCCTACCTCCGATCGCATTGCACCATTTAAAGCCCATCGCCGATTGAACCCTCCCCACTACAAAACTTCAATGCGGTTGATCACAAGCCACTCCTCTGATCTCCCGATCGCATCGAGATTTTTATATTCAGCGTTTTAAACCGCTCCCCACCTCTGATGCGATTGCGATTGGTCGGCCCCACCACAGTTCCTTCCGCCTTTTCCCAATTAAATGGGTTTTCTCCTTTGTTAATGCAATAAATTGATTTTTCAAAATATTTCAATCGCATCACATTATTTCTTTCTACCATGGCACTTTGCTTCGCTCCCTCCTCAGATTCCGATTGCTATGTGGACCCCATCTCCCTCCCCTTTTCCCATTCAAATTACATTTTTCCCTTCACGTAAGGCATTATTTCATTTCATTTATGTTCCAACAACATTAATAAAAAGTTAGTTTTCTTCAAAACGGAAAATGGAAAGCGAAACGTCAGAGGCCAAGAACCAACGTTGTAACAGTCACATCTTCAGTTATGATTCAAAGGATCTACGCTACAGGTTTCTCCTCCTCATTGGTTATCAACAAATTTCAAATGTAACGCAGCTCTTCCTTTCGGAAAGATTATTGGCTCTTGTTTTCTATCTTTAGTTTTCAGTTCTTGAGTTGTTATAACAACTCCTCTTTCTATTGATCTATATTCCCACAAATCGGTTCTATTTAAGGTAATTGTAAATCATTTGTAAGCGGTCTGAAAGTCTGAGGTCTGAAAACTCAGAAGTAGGGGAATAGTGTGGTAGTGAGCTCTGTGCTCCGTTGTACAGTTTGGCAGGGAATTAATAAAGTGATGCAGCTCTGATTTGTGGGATTCATGTGGTATGAGTTCTAGCATATGTCCCTCCTTTGTGTTTCATATGTACATTGTTATGTTTCACCATTCATTCATAAACATTTCCAGTTGAATGTTTTCAAGTTATAAAGGTAGAATCCATTTTATATGCTCTGCCTTGGGGAATCATTCATACTCTGTGTGTTTTCTTCTATTTGAAAAGGATCCATTTATTGTGCCCTTTTCAGCTCCTCACCAATCTTTCCATCCCATCCTCATTAAATTTTATTTGCTAAGTTTCCTGCCTATCTTGCCCCATGAAACACCCTGTGTCCTGATTTAATTCCCAGTTTCAACTGTCCCTTTTTATCCCACACGTCCCTGAAAAATTCATTCATTTTATTAAACCTTTTTCAATCATTTTATCTAGCCTAATATCAGTCCATTTATTATATTTCATTGAATATTCTGTTACGGAGAGAGCCCTCTCCTGTCCTTGTAGGGCTAGCTACAAGGCTGAGCGTGGTTTAGTTGTTACCCTGATTTGCCTTTTTCAGCCTGAGGTCCAATTCGGGTGCTAACAACTTCCATACACCCTACCAGAGTGTGAAGGATCTTCATCATCTACAAGATACTAAAATATTAAAACAGTTTATGAGACAACATAATCAGTGGTTGGTAATGACCAAGACTAAACACAAATTTGTTCTGAATAAGTCAATGATTGTCTGGATAATCTACACCAAAGATTGGGATGATGCAACATATCGGAGGTACAAATTTCCCGGAATTCAAATTCTTGATGAGCAAGCCTATAGTGGTTCTCGTGGACTCCACTTAAATAAAGTCTCCACTTTGTAATGTCTCCCAGTCATGGGATTAAGGTGACCGGTTTTTCCTAAGGGCTTTTCTGGTAAAAAGTATCCTCTTTGTAAATTATTCAAATAGTTTTCTCGTGGGCCTTCTGTACTAAAAAATGTATCCACTTTGTTTTCTGGCACCCACATGTCTGTGTCCGGAAAGGGAATCTCTGTGTGGATTTCGCTTCGGCGTTACCCGAAAGCAATGATTCCCCTTCCACGTATTAGGTCTTGTCCGACCCGAATTGATTGTTTGCCCCCCCTCACATCTTATATAAGGAGGGTTAGGCTCATTCATTCGGTATCAGGTGATCGGGGAATTAGAGTGTGAGAAGTCTTGTGTGAGTTTTTGTTTTTAGAGTTGGAGTCTGCAATCTTCTTGCTCTGCATCTACAAGCTCTAAGCTTGATCTACTTGCATCACGAAGTTGTGACCCAAGTTTTTAAGTCGATCTGAGAAGCCTGCGCATCAGTGCGCTCAGCACTAGTGAGAACCTAAAGTGGCTAGATCTATTGTCTAGTATTGTTTATGTGTGTTATATATTCTTAGACTGAGTCTATATTCAGCTAGGAAGCCTTCAGAATGCTATATTATTCATTAAGAAGATATCACTGGTAAATGCTGGTACAGTCAATCTCGGGAAAGAATTTTGAGTCCTATAAATCTATGTAATGAGAATTTTGTGAGATGAAATAAAGAGAAAAGTTTTTCCACATTCTTGAGCATTGAAAACTTTGAATTATAATTTTCTATTAAGGTAGTATTGTCTCTCTCATATTCGTTTGAGGTTCGCCAGAGGTTCGCAAAAACTCCCAGGGACACCAAGGCTGTTGAAGGCGAGAGGAGTTGTGTGCAAGTCGACAGAGTGTGACGGTGTAATTAGGTTCCTGTATGGGCTCGTGTATGGGTTCGTGTAAAGGAATTTGAGAGATCAAAGACAAAGAAAATACTTAACAAGGCCAGTCAGCCTGTTGTTTCTGTTGCAAGCTTTGATTTGAAGCCCCTGCGCCTGGCCTTGTTAAGTCTCTTCTTTGTCTTTGATCTCTCAAATTCCTTTACACGAACCCATACACGAACCTACTTACATTGTCACGCTCTTTCATCTTACACATGACTCCTCTCCATCACGCTCTGTCGTCTTACACACGGCTCCTCTCGCCTTTAACAACCTTGGCATCCTTGGGATTTTTCACAAACCTCTGGCGAACCTCTGGAGAACCTCAAGAGAATATGAGAGAGACAAATACTACCTTAATAGACAATTATAATTCAGAGTTTTCAATACTCAAGAATGTGGAAAAAAATTTCTCTTTATTTCATCTCACAAAATTCTCATTACATAGATTTATTGGACTCAAAATTCTTTCCCGAGATTGATTGTACCAACATTTACTAGTGATAGCTTCTTAATGAATAAGATAGCATTCTAGAGGCTTCCTGGCTGAATATAGACTCAGTCTAAGAATATATAACACACATAAACAATACTAGACAATAGATCTGGCCACTTTAGGTTCTCACCAGTGTCGAGCGCACTGATGCACAGGGTTCTCAGATCGACTTACAGACTTGAGTCACAACTTTGTGATGCAAGCAGATCAAGCTTAGAGCTTGCAGATGCAGAGCAGGAAGATTGCAGACTCCGACTCTAAAAACAAAAACTCACACAAGACTTCTCACACTCTAATTCCCCAATCACCCGATGTCGAATGAATGAGCCTAACCCTCCTTATATAAGATGTGAGGGGGGACAAGAAATCAATTCGGGTCAGACAAGACCTAATATGTGTAAGGGGAATCATTGCTTTTGGGTAATGCCGAAGCGACATCCGCTCAAAGATTCCCTTTTCGGACACAGACATGTGGGTGCCAGAAAAAAAAATTGGATACCTTTTAGTACAGAAGGCCCACAAGAAAAATATTTGAATAATTTACAAAGAGGATACTTTTTACCAGAAAATCCCTCAGGAAAAACTGGTCACCTTAATCCCGTGACTAGGAGACATTACAAAGTGGAGAATTTATTTAAGTGGAGTCCACGAGAACCACTTTAGGCTTGCTCATAAAGAATTTGAATTTCGGGAAATCTGTACCTCTAATATGTTGCGTCATCCCAAGCTTTGGTGTATATTCTCTGGAAAATCATTGGCTTATTTAGAACAACTTGGTGTTTAATATTTGTCATTACCAACCACTGATTATGTTGTCTCATAAACTGTTTTAATATTTCAGTATCTTGTAGATGACGAAGATCCTTCACAGCCTGGCAGGGTGTATGGAAGCATTAAACAATTCCATTTTCAATGCACCATGTACATTCATTCTGGAAATAGGATTCATAAAACATAGGGTCTATGGTAGTTCTGTTGATTCCATACTCATTCCACCAATCTTGTAGCCAGTCAGGCTGCAAGTTGCTCTGCATAATCCATGTTGCACCAAATTTTATTTTGGTGTAGTGGGTTTCATTCTTTCCATATTTATTCAAAAGATCCCACCACAACTTTTTATATCCTGAGAAGTTGTAGATAGTGTCAGGAAATATTAGATTCGGATCATTTCCTAGCCATTGACTGAAATTGGTCCATGTCCACTCAGGATTTTTGGTTCTATTTATGACCAAATAATTGTGATAGGTTTTACGTCTATCACCTCCTTCTGACCAGATAACAGAGATTTCTAGAAAGTCATTTTCTAATGAATGTTCGGCCTCATGGGAAGCTGTCATGTCTTTTGAGTATACCATGTCATGTATCCATTTGCTTCCTTTTGGATACCCTTGGCGTTCTGGGACAAGATGCATAAGATCAATATGATTCTATAGATTTGTATCCAGAACTTTGGTGTTTCTTAGCTGCCATGTTGGCTTCCATTCATCTCTATATTCTGTCCATTTTTTGTCTTCTGGGATAGATCTCAGGATCTCTCTTTGGTGGCTCTAGTCCCATTCAGTGACTATGACCATAATGAGCTCTTGTTCTTGTGGCTAGATGAATTCCCTGCTTAGGAAATTTGGCAAGTAGTTGTCTATACCTTTAATGTTTTCTACATTAAAGTCAAAATTTGCGAACAGGGCTTGCCATTTAGCGAACTTAGCCTCACCAGGATTGTGTATGTCCTTTGTAAGGACTTTCTTCAAGGCCGATGCATCAGTTCTTAACAAAAAGTTCTTATTGACAAGATGGATTGCAAACTTATCAATAGAGTTCCACGCGACCTTTACCTCCCTTTAAATTATAGAATAATTATTTTCTGCTGGGCTCCATGTTCTGGAGGCGAATTGGACTATCTGCTCTATTTCTTCCTTCTCTTGATTCAGTACACCTTCCCAACCAATGTCGCTTGCATCTGATTCAACAATTTTTTAAGAACTGTCATCATCAACATATAAGATTGCCATATATTTTACCTTGGCTTTTATCTTTTTCACAACAGCTGTATGAGCACTTGACCAAGGAGAAGGATTTTTTCTCAATCTCTGGTTTAACAGAGATCTGTCCTTTGCACAATATTGATAAAAATTTCCAACATAATTTAAGCATCCTAAAAATATTTGGAGTTGTGTTTTATCAAGAATAACATGAGGAAATTTTCTTGCAAATTCCATTGCATGGCTTTGCAAGGATATTTGCCCATTCTGGATCATATGTCCCAAAAATTTCACTGAGGTCTGGAATATTTCAATCTTCCTTTTTCTAAGTACCAGACCATTCTTCTTGACCAAGTTTATAAAAAATTGTATATGCTTAAAGTGGTCCTGAATATTTTTAGAAAAAATAAGAATGTCATTTATATAGACAAGCAACCAATCTGAGTAAGGTTTGAATATTGAATCCATAACCTTATGAAATTTTGATGGAGCATGCTTGAGACCAAATGGAATGAAATTCCATTCATAATGACCTGTTGGGATGCTGAAGGCAGTTTTGAATTTATCTTTTTCTGCAATTGCAACCTACCAAAACCCTGATTTTAAGTCAAACTTGGAAAATATTTTGGCACCAGATATTCTTCCCAACAGATCTCCCTTATGAGGAATCGGGTATGTATCATCAGCTATGACTGAGTTCAAAGGCTTTTAATTGATCACTAGCCTTGGGATTCCTCAAATTTGTTCAGATCTTTTATTTACCTAGAATCCATAGCAATTCCATGGGATTCCTAAAATACAGTTCACAGGAATATCTCCTACTGCAAATTTCAATTTGATACAATGGGTGTCAAAACAGATAGCAACCTTAGGAACTTCATATTGAAGGGTTTTATCTCCTAACCTTATTATTTTTCTGGAGGCTGAAACCCAATACTTGGAAGGGATGGCCTTCTTATTAAAAATGTTAACATCTGCACCAGAATCTAGAAGTGTAGTAAGAGAAAACATTTCTCCTTTAGTACAAATTTTTACTTGAACAAGATGTTGTTGATATTCTATTGCAAAAACACGCATCTCTTTGAATCCTAATGTAGGATCTTATTTTCCTTCAAGAATTTCAACTTTAGATTCTTTGAAGGGTGCACTGTGTAGATTGTAGTTGGTGCAATGTCCTGAAACAGGTTGTGCCATTTCCTGTTTTCCTTTTTCTGATTTTGCAACTTGGGATTTCAGAACAAAAATTTGAGATTTAAGCATGTGTATTTCTCTACTCACCTCCCCCAAAGTGAGTGAACGAACTTTGTTCTGCAGCTGATCTCATTGATAAGCCTTTGTGTTGCGCTAAAAATATGCTTCTATGAAGAGTGGATTTTTGTTGGCACTTTTGCTAGTGGATGATACTTGTGACATGAATGTCTCAATTAATTTATTCTTCAGATCTCCTTCTTCCATTGCCCGAATTTGAGCAAAATTTTTTAGCTCATCATCATCAGTCTGGGCCATAAGAACTTTAAGCTTAGAATTGAACTGTTCTTCTACAGAGAGATCGGATGAAGAGTCAGATTCATCATCAGAAGAGTAATTTCAATTCCAATTGTCAGAATTTGAACAGAAACATTGTAAAAGAGCTTGTAGTTATTCAACTGAGGAACTGAAAGAGGAGGATGTGCTGCAAGTATCAGAAGAATAATCAACAACCTGTTGTTGTTGAATTACCAGACTTGGACAATTTTCTGTTTTATGGTGTGGAGACCCACACTTTCTGCATTTGTCTTCAAATTTTACCACTATCTTTCCTTTTTTTAGAGGTTGATATTTCTGACCTCTATTTTTCTTTGATTCATCACCATTAGGACATCTATTTGCAGTGTGGCGAGGCTTACCACACAACTAGCATGTGATTTGATTCATCTTTTCATCCTTATGGCTTTTAAGGTGAATGTCTGATGGCTTATAATAATGTGTCTTAGGGACATACTTATCATATCCCTTTTTCTGAGATGGCCTGGAGGAGATTCTTCTCTTGTTATTTCTGTTGATGAAATTTTCTTGCTTCTGAGCCTTTTTGGCCTTTCTTTTTTATTTTATTTTCTTGACTAGGGGATCATCGATTATAATGCCATATTTGCTACAAATAGACTTACTGTCTGGAAATCTTGAAAGTTTCTCTAGAGATTTGTTCATTTTAAAGCTAGTGCACAGACTAACTAATGCTTTGGTAATGATTGAATAAATCTCACCCCAGGTGTAAGTTTCAAAAGGCAACTAGAAGAATTCTTGCAGCTTTATAAAGTCAACTAGTTTTGAAGGAAGGGAAGCAAGATACACATGTTTCCATAAGAGATTCTTTGGATCTTTGAAAATGAATATCCTTTGCATCCAATCTCTATGGAAATCTTCATATTGGCTCATCTTCATACATTTCAAGTTCATCAAAATAATTTCATTTTTTTCTGT
This sequence comes from Pinus albicaulis, assembly GCA_034641835.2. Taxonomy (NCBI): domain Eukaryota; kingdom Viridiplantae; phylum Streptophyta; class Pinopsida; order Pinales; family Pinaceae; genus Pinus; species Pinus albicaulis. Next base: position 458,323,755 of record CM076572.1, read on the forward strand.
AACAACAAAATTAGTACCACACCAATGCTCAATGATCATGGAGGTTACAACTCTAATCATATTATTTTTAGGTATTCCATCAGAATTAAAAATTACATCTCCGACTTCATCCTTTAGGATTTCAGCTTCCATTTTTGCAATCAATGCTGGAGATGTTTCTACTTCCCACCATCTTAACAATGTTCCAGTAAAACATTGTATGAGTTTTTTTCATGCTTCTACCTCAGTTTTCCCTCTGAGACACATGAGTTTATACTCAGTGATCATTAAGTCCATCATTTTTTTAATCTGTCCCACACTGAGATTATCAACATTCCACTCTCTGTGACAGTCAGGATAGAATCCATGAGACTCTGGAAGTTTACCCATTTCGCTGAGGTCAGGGGCTCAGTATCTAGTGTACTAGCTCTCAAGAGACTCATAAACTAGGAGAACTAAAGTTTTTGACTCTTTATCATATTCTTTATCTGACTCTTTAAACAGGGAAGCAAGAGAAACTTTTTCTACAAAATTCTTTTGTGAAGACTGTCCAACTTCTTTAGGAAATAAATGAGGAAACTTGTCAGTAGAACTGATGGGCTTCTGAATATGAACATTCCTTTTGTGAAGGAAAGAATTTGGACTAGCTTATCAAGCTTTGAAGGTTTTAACTTATCAAACTTATTAGATAAGTCCATAATAAGACCCTGGGTAGAGTGTGCTTCCTGTACAATTTTGCACTCTACTTCCTCTATCTTACATAGATATTCTTTAGCATATAACTTCAAAAAAGAAGAAGAATATTGAATATCATTTAAATTATTATTCACATCATTTACAGAAACTTGAACTCTATCAATCTGTTCCTTAACAAAGACAGTCTTCGCAAAATTCATTTCAAGACCTTTGATAGCAGTATTTGACCAATTTAACTTCTCACTTTCTTTTTGTATTCTGCCATCAATACAAAGAGCATTATCGTCCTTTAACACTAGGCGAATGGCTTTTGCTATGTTCTGTGCTTCTCCTAGGATGATTCCTTTGTAAGGAGGAAAGGTAGTAGTAGTTTCAATCTAACTACCATCTAAAGATGACCAAGAATGCTGAGAAACGGTAGATGCTGAAGTATCATTCATCAAAACAACTTTAGATTGTTTATTTTTCTTCCATGAATAGAAAGATATCCACATGTTTGTTCTATTCATATACTCTTTCCATTCTTCTTAAAATCTAATTTTTTCTTCACTTGAATGTGTGAGGCCAAAAGATTAAGCTTAATGATGGGTGTAGATGTCTCAGTTTAACATTTCTTTCATCCACTGGGTTGGTACTTTATGCTTTTTGCATCCATCCATAACAATAAAGAATTTATGCATCTCCATGACTGATGGATTTTTGCAGTCATCTGGAAGATCATTGAATCTGGATTCAGGGATTCAATCATTCATTTGTTCCAGATAGCCAAGACCATATTTGGGCATATTTGGTGGTCTCATCCTACTGAACATCTCAGTCAAACTTGGATCTTCATTTTCCAAAGAAGGTAATTCATGCATCATAAACACCTGGTCTAACTCATGAGGAAAATGAATGTCAGAACACTTGGGATTATGACACGAGTTAATAGAAGTAGAAGCTGGTGCTTCACCTGTTCTAAGATGATGATTTTCATGAATGACAAGATCGTCTAGACTGCTAAGGTTGACAAGGCTTTTGCATTCTGGACAAAAATCTTCAATCGAATTGAAATTTACAATATGGGCAAACTCAAATAAAGAAATAAGTTTACAAGCTTTGGAAATAGAAGATGAACAAGCAATATCTACAAATTGGGGATCTTTATACAAGGAAGATCTTCGACAGGCTTCTTCAATCCTTTTTCTGTCAATGGTTGACCTTCTGGGAAAAGACAGAACATCAGAGGATTGATATTCATGGATATTGGAAGAAGTAATACTTTTTGCAGAAGGGATTTTTGGATTTGGTATTACCCAGTGTTCAAGGAAATTTAGATCTTCCCATTTGATAGCCTGGTGTTCTACCTTTTTATTTTTTGAATTGGTCAGAACAACCACACTATTTTTTGAGTCTTGACTGGGTGTATGGAGGACAGCTGGATAGAGGGTGTTTGTGTGCCTGAAGCAACCTCTAGTTTCATAATTAAACAAAAACAGGTTGTTGATTATTCTTCTGATACTTGCATCACATCCTCCTCTTCCAGTTCCTCAGTTGAAGAACTACAAGCTCATTTACAATGTTTCTGCTCAGATTCTGACAATTTCAATTGTAATTACTCTTCTGATGATGAATCTAACTCTTCATCTGATCTCTCTATAGAAGAACAGTTCAATTCTAAGCTTGAAGTTCTTATGGCCCAGACAGATGATGATGAGCTAAATTTTTTTTCTAAAATTCGGGCAATGGAAGAAGGAGATCTAAAGAATAAATTAATTGAGACATTCATGTCACAAGTATCATGTACTAGCAAAAGTGCCAGCAAAAATCCGCTCTTCATACAATCATATTTTGAGCGCAATACAAAGGCTTATCAATGGGATCAACTGTAGAACAAAGTTCGTTCACTCACTTTGGGGAGGTGAGTAGAGAAATACACATGCTTAAATCTAAAATTTCTGTTTTGAAATCCCAAGTTGCAAAATTAGAAAAAGGAAGACAGGAAATGGCACAACTTGTTTCTGGACATTGCACCAACTACACTCTGCATAGTGCACCCTTCACAGAATCTAAAGTTGAAATCCTTTAAGGAAAACAAGATCCTACATTAGGATTCAGAGAGATGCGTGTTTTGGCAATATAATATTAACAGCATCATGTTCAAGTAAAATTTTTTATTAAAGGAGAAATGTTTTCTCTTACAAAAATTCTAGATTCTGGTGCATATGTTAACATTTTTAATAAGAAGTCCATCCCTTCCAAGTATTGGGTTTCAACCTCCAGAAAAGTAATAGGGTTAGGATAGAAAACCCTTCAATATGAAGTTCCTAAGGCTGCTATATGTTTTGACACCCATTGTATGAAATTGAAATTTGCAGTAGGAGATATTCCTGTGGACTGTATTTTAGGAAATGTATTCCTAGTAGCCGTTGAACCACATGGTTCAATCAAATTAGAAAATAACCGGGCTAATTATTTCATCACTGTACCTACCTCAAGTGGAGAATATAAAAGAATTGATATGCCCTATATTTCAAATCCTAGGGTGTCCACCATGGTACAGGCTATGCAGGAGCTCAAAAAGGCCAAAACAAAATTAATAGAGCTCAAGGATCTTAAGTCCACCATCCATATAGGGGAGCAGTTAAAAACCCCTGAAATTCAGAGAAAAATCTCTGAAATAAAAAATAAAATAGAAGCAGAATGCTACTCAGAAGAACCCAATGCCTTTTGGCATAGAAAGAAACACTTTGTATAACTGCCCTACAAATCTGAATATACAGGCAGACCCTGTAAATCCAAATCTATTCCCATGAACAAGGAATACAGGGACTTATGTGAAAAGGAGATAAATCATCTTTTGAGTAGAAATCTGATTAGAGAATCCAATAGCCCATGGAATTGCTATGGATTCTATGTAAATAAAAGATCTGAACAAATCCGAGGAATCCCAAGGCTAGTAATCAATTGCAATCCTCTGAACTCAATCCTAGCTGATGATACATACCCGATTCCTCATAAGGGAGATTTGTTAGGAAGAATATCTGGTGCCAAAATATTTTCCAAGTTTGACTTAAAATCAAGGTTTTGGCAGGTTGCAATTGCAGAAAAAGATAAATTCAAAACTGCCTTCACCATCCCAGCAGGTCATTATGAATGGAATGTCATTCCATTCGGTCTCAAGCACACTCTATCAAAATTTCAGAAGGTTATGGATTCAATATTCAAACCTTACTCAGATTGGTTTCTTGTCTATATAGATGACATTCTTATTTTTTCTAAAAATATTCAGGACCACTTTAAGCATATACAAATTTTTATAAAGTTGGTCAAGTAGAATGGTCTGGTACTTAGCAAAAGCAATATTGAAATATTCCAGACCTCAGTGAAATTTTTGGGACATATGATCCAAAATGGGCAAATGTCCTTGCAAAGCCATGCAATGGAATTTGAAAGAAAATTTCCTGATGTTATTCTTGATAAAACACAACTCCAAATATTTTTAGGATGCTTAAATTATGTTGGAAATTTTTATTAAGATTTCACAAAGGACAGATCTCCGTTAAACCAGAGATTGAGAAAAAATCCTTCTCCTTAGTCAAGTGCTCATACAGCTGCTGTGAAAAAGATAAAAGCCAAGGTAAAATCTCTGCCAATATTATATGTTGCTGATGACAGTTATTCAAAAATTGTTGAATCAGATGCAAGCGACATTGGTTGGGGAGGTGTGATGAAGCAAGAGAAGGACGAAATAGAGCAGATTGTCCAGTTCACCTCTGGAACCTGGAGCCCAGCAGAAAATAATTATTCTGTAATTGAAAGGTAGGTAAATGCCGCGTGGAACTCTATTAATAAGTTTGCAATCCATCTTGTCAATAAGAAATGTTTGTTAAGAGCTGATGCATCGGCCTTGAATAAAGTACTTACAAAGGACATAAAAAATCCTAGTGAGGCTAAGTTCGCTAGATGGCAAGCCCTGTTCACAAATTTTGACTTTAATGTAGAACAAATTAAAGGTACAGACAAACACTTGTTAGATTTCCTAAGCAGGGAATTCATCCAGCCACAAAAACAAGAGCACGTTATGGTGATAGTCAATGAATGGGACCAGAGCCACCAAAGAGAGATCCTGAGATCTATCCCAAAAGACAAAAAATGGATAGAATACAGAGATGAATTGAAGCCAACATGGCAGCTAAGAAACACCAAATTTCTGGATGCAAATCTACAGAATTATACTGATATTATGCATCTTGTCCCAGAACGCCGAGTGTATCCAAAAGGAACCAAATGGATACATGACATGGTATACTCAAAAGGCATGACAGCTTCCCATGAGGCCAAATAGTCATTATAAAATGACTTTATAGACATATCTGTTATCTGGTCAGAAGGAGGTGATAGACGTAGAATATATCACAATTATTTGGTCATAAATAGAAAGAAAAATCTTGAGTGGACATGGACCAATTTCAATCAATGGCCAAGAAATGATCCAAATCTAATATTTCCTGACACTATCTACAACTTCTCAGGATATAAAAAGTTGTGGTGGTATATTTTGAATAAATATGGAAAGAATGAAACCCACTACACCAAACTCAAATTTGGTGCAACATGGATTATGCAGAGCAACTTGCAGCCTAATTGGCTACAAGATTGGTGGAATGAGTATGGAATCAACAGAACTACCATATACCCTATGTTTTATGAATCCTATTTCCAGAATGAATGTACATGGTGCATTGAAAATGGAATTGGTGAATGCTTCCATACACCCTGCTAGACTGTGAAGGATCTTCATCATCTACAAGATACTGAAATATTAAAATAGTTTATGAGACAACATAATCAGTGGTTATTTAACTGCTCACTTTCTTTCTATATTCTTTCGTCAATACCAAGAGAATTATCATCCTTTAACTCTAGGGGAATGGCTTTTACTGTGTTCTATGCTTCTCCTAGGATGATTCCTTTGTAAGAAGGAAAGGTAGTAGTAGTTTCAATCTGAATACCATCTAAAGCTTACCAACAATGCTGAGAAATGGTAGATGTTAAAGTATCAGTCATCAAAACAACTTCAGATTGTTTATTTTTCTTCCATGAATAGAAATATATCCACATGTTTGTTCTATTCATATACTCTTTCCATTCTTCTGACAATATAATTTTTTCTTCACTTGAATGTGTGAGGCCAAAAGATTCAGCCTTAGGATGGGTGTAGATGTCCCAATTTAACATTTCTTTCAGCCACTGGGTTGGTACTTTATGATTTTTGCATCCATCAATAACAGTAAAGAATTTATGCATTTCCATGATTGCTGCCTTTTTGCAGTCATCTAGAAGATCCTTGAATTTGGATTCAGGGATTAAATCATTCATTTGTTCCAGATAGCCAAGACCATATTTGGGCATATTTGGTGGTCTCATCCTATTGAACATTTCAGTCAACCTTGGATCTTCATTTTCCAAAGAAGGTAATTCATGCATCATCAACACATGGTCTGACTCATGAGGAAAAGGAATGTCAAAACACTTGGGATTAGGACACGGGTTAACAGAAGTAGAAGCTGGGGCTACACCCGTTCTAAGATGATGATTTTCATGAATGACAAGATTGGCTAGACTGCCGAGGTTGACAAGGCTTTTGAATTCTGGACAACAAACTTCAACCGAATTGAAATTTACAATCTGGGCAAACTCAAATAAAGAAATATGTTTACAAGCTTGAGAAACAAAATATGAACAAGTAGTATCTACAGATTGGGGATCTTTATATAGAGAGGACTTTCGGCAGGCTTCTTCAATCCTTTTTCTATCAATGGTTGACCTTCTAGGAAAAGCTGACAAATCTACATAAACTTTTGAGGCGCTTATACTTATAAGTTTCCATCTTGTAGATGGCTCAGTTCCTTCATATTATAAATCAAAAGAATTTAGAACTCTACTAGATGCAATAGAAAACATATCCCAAAGGGGATTTTCTTCAGCTTTTTCTTTTTCATCTAATTCTCAGAAAGAAATAGATTTTTCTGAATGAGTCCATATTTTAAATAAAGAGTATGTTCTTGAGTACTAACCTTTCACAAACTAGATAAGCTTTCTGGCTCTAATCCCAATTTTACGCAGGGGCTTCAAATCGAAGCTTGCAACAACAATAATAGGTCGACTAGCCTTGTTAAGTATCTTCTTTGTCTTTGATCTCTCAAATTCCTTTACACGAACCCATACACGAACCTACTTACACAGTCACGCTCTGTCGACTTACACACAGCTCTTGTCGCCTTCAACAACCTTGGCATCCCTGGGAGTTTTCGCGAACCTCTGGCGAACCTGATCAAGTGAATATGAGAGAGAAAAATACTACCTTAATTATAATTCAGAGTTTTCAATGCTCAAGAATGTAGAAAAACTTTTCTCTTTATTTCATCTCACAAAATTCTCATTACATAGATTTATTGGACTCAAAATTCTTTCCCGAGATTGACTGTACCAGCATTTACCAGTGATAGCTTCTTAATGAATAAGATAGCGTTCTGAGGCTTCCTGGATGAATACAAACTCAGCCTAAGAATATATAACACACATAAACAATACTAGACAATAGATCTGGCCACTTTAGGTTCTCACCAGTGTCAAGCACACTGATGTGAAGGCTTCTCAGATCGACTTACAGACTTGAGTCACAACTTCGTGATGCAAGAAAATCAAGCTTAGAGCTTGCAGATGTAGAGCAGGAAGACTGCAGACTCTAAATCTAAAAACAAAAACTCACACAAGACTTCTCACACTCTAATTCCCCAATCGGCCGATGCCGAATGAATGAGCCTAACCCTCCTTATTTAAGATGTGAGGGGGGACAAACAATCAATTAGGGTCAGAAAAGACCTAATACATGGAAGGGGAATCATTGCTTTCAGGTAACGTCGAAGCGACATCTGCATAGAGATTCCCTTTCCGGACATAGACCTGTGGGTTCCAGAAAAAAAAGTGGATACCTTTTTTAGTACAGAAGGCCCACGAGAAAAATATTTGAATAAGTTACAAAGAGGATACTTTTTACCGGAAAATCCCTCAGGAAAAACTGGCCACCTTAATCCTGTGACTGGGAGACATTACAAAGTGGAGAATTTATTTAAGTGGAGTCCACGAGAACCACTTTAGGCTTTCTCATCAAGAATTTGAATTCCGAGAAATCTGTAACTCCGATATGTTACATCATCCCAGTCTTTGGTGTAGATTCTCTGGACAATAATTGGCTTATTCAAAACAACTTGGTGTTTAATATTTGTCATTACCAACCACTAATTATGTTGTCTCATAAACTATTTTAATATTTCAGTATCTTGTAGATGACGAAGATCCTTCACAGTCTGGCAGGGTGTATTGAAGCATTCACCAATTCCATTTTCAATGCACCATGTACATTCATTCTGGAAATAGGATTCATAAAACATAGGGTCTATAGAAGTTCTATTGATTCCATACTCATTCCACCAATCTTGTAGCCAGTCAGGCTGCAAGTTGCTTTGCATAATCCATGTTGCACCAAATTTGAGTTTGGTGTAGTGGGTTTCATTCTTTCCATATTTATTCAAAATATCCCACCACAGATTTTTATATCCTGAGAAGTTGTACATAGTGTCAAGAAATATTAGATTCAGATCATTTTCTGGCCATTGATTGAAATTGGTCCATGTCGACTCAGGATTTCTGGTTCTATTTATGACCAAATAATTGTGATAGATTATATGCCTATCACCTCCTTCTGACTAGATAACAGAGATGTCTAGAAATTCATTTGCTAATGATTTTTCAGCCTCATGGGAAGCTGTCATGCCTTTTGAGTATACCATGTCATGTATCCATTTGCTTCCTTTTGGATACACTCGGCGTTCTGGGACAAGATGCATAAGATCAGTATGATTCTACAGATTTTCATCCAGAACTTTTTTGATTCTTAACTGCCATGTTGGCTTCCATTCATCTCTGTATTTTGTCCATTTTTTGTCTTCTGAGATAGATTTTAGGATCTCTCTTTGGTGGCTCTGGTCCCATTCAATGAATATCACCATAACGTGCTCTTCTTCTTATGGTTGGATGAATTCCCTGCTTAGGAAATATGGAAAGTGGTTGTCTCTACCTTTAATGTGTTCTACATTAAAGTCAAAATTTGCGAACAGGGCTTGCCATCTGGTAAACTTAGCCTCACCGGGCTTTTTATGTCCTTTGTAAGGAATTTCTTCAAGGCCGATGCATCAGTTCTTAAAAAAAATTTCTTATTGACAAGATGGATTTCAAACTTATCAATAGAGTTCCACACGACCTTTACCTCCCTTTCAATTACAAAATAATTCTTTTCTGCTGGGCTCCAGGTTCCGAAGGAAAACTGGACTATCTGCTCTATTTCATCCTTCTCTTGCTTCAGCATGTTAGCCACCTATACAATTTTTCATACCAAAAGGTGGCTAAATCATTTTTTGGAGCCTTCAAGGGACAAATTTTATAGCAAAAAGTGTTACCTCTTGAAGACTCTTGAAGGCCTCATGCCTCTATCCAAAATATTCCATGCTGTGCCCATTTTACACTTGGAAATTCTGCGTGATTTCATGAGGAAGCACTGTTGCAAAATCATCCATTCTCCCCTACTTCCACTTGAAAGAGCTAACCTCTATTTTTCTCCCCTTTTCCTCCATAAAACTCCCACCATTGGTTAATGCCATCCAATGGCCACGCTCCTCCCTGCACCCTCTGAAGCAGTAAAACCAAATAACGCAATATTTTATAATGAAGTTTTGTTTTGTGCAGGTGTTCGAATGAAAGTCCATTTTATGAGTTAAATTTTATACTTCATGATCGGTTGTCGATCACTAGAGGGATCGATAGCACTCCAATATGGTATTGTAATGTTGTTTCCCGTAGAAGCTACGAACCTTGTTCAAAATAAGAAATAAATCGGGTTTATAGTTAATAGAGCCACAATTCCTAGGTTTGAACCTGGAGTGTAATGGACCGAAGTGCATAAGAAGCAGGGTGTTAACCCCGATTTAAACCTACGTGTCAATCACTATACAAAACCAGAGCAGTTTTGATCGCACCGCCTTTGTGGGATAAGCTGTTTTCCCCATTTGATCACGATCAATGCCACAGGTCGACACGTGGCCCTGAGCGGTTTGGAGATACCGCCCTCCCCGGGCTTTAAATATCGACTGTGAGCTCAGCACGATATTGGCGTATGTCGTCTGATCTGAGGCTGGCTCATCGGACGGTGATCGCACTTAAAGAAGCTCGGAGGATAACTTAAGGTACAGCATGGGCCCATGGCCCACAATCAATCGCCCGGTGGTCCCCAACGCCTAGTCAGCATACCCGTCAGCACACACGTGGCAGCAACCGATTGGAGTGAGTCTTGTTTGGTGACTCGCATAGTCAAGAAATCCGGACCCGGGGAGCTTTATATGGCAGATTTAATAAAAATTTCAAGTCACACTTTGCCTGACATCAGCATGCCCCAAAACAGACCCGAGGAGCTTTATATGGTAGATTTCATAAAATTTCGGGTCACAAACACCCTGACGTCAGCAAGCTCCTTTTGCGACCCGAAATGGTTATGCAATTGGGTTCATCGGGATTTTGAAGTCTGGATGCATTATTTGGTAAAAAGGGGTGATTTATATGGTTTTTTCCATTATTCTAAAAAGGGCCAAAGGCTGGGGTTTAATTCTCACGCCTTCGATTCATCAAAAGGAAGCCATCCATGGGTTAATTTTCCACGTCTAGTCAATGCTTCGAAGGCATTGATGCCTCACGATCCCTGCACAACACTGCACACCAACAAAACATAGTGAATCAATTCCCAATCAAAGAGTATCAGTGTCTAAGACGGAATGCGCGAGAATGGAAGATTGAAGATAGATCTGTGGGGATTACGGCTAAGATTGATTATCAAAAGCCTAATCCCCCCAAACTAAAAACACAGTTAAAAGAAAATCACAAGTGTTTTATCAAATAGGAAATCCTCCACCACCACATCTGAGGCAAATTGATTCCTCCCAGCTACCACAGTGCCACCTGTGCCTCAAAGCATTCAAACAGAGGCCGAAGTTATTGATTGAGATCAGATATTTGCCTTAGCGCAGCCAGAGAGTTAATTCTGCAAATAAACTTAATGACAAAATATCAGCAGAGTTACTTTAACATAACAGAGAGTCTCAAAAGTCAATAAGAGCTCCTACCGAGCTTAATCTTAAATGAAAAACATTAATATAGTCAGAAACATCTGTAAACTTCTTCATTGAGCCCCCCAAAGGCTGAGAAGCCATTAAGACTGTATTAATTATCTTTAGAGTTATTTTATCATATCTCACCTCCTCATTCTTCTATAAATACTACTGGGAAAGATGAGAGAGGGGTTGGTTGCTGAACTTTGAAATATACTTGAGCTTGAAACTCCTACTTGTAAATAGTGTTCACTGGCTCTTGGAGCTCTTCTTGTGATAGATAAGTTATTATGGGAAGTGTAGATGATTTCTAAACTAAAGCATTGGACTTAAAGTTGTAACTGGTTTGGAGCATCAATACAAGCTGATATATGGTATCCTAGTCTATGTCGACGATGATGTTATTTCTTACTGTAAATTGTTATTTTTTTCTGTTTTCACTGTGTTCATATTCTCTTATAAAGAACAACATGCATAGAGTTAGGACCTACTGTATATCAGTACCCTTCTCTGACTGAAAATCTTTATCTAAATGTTTTCTTCCAATTGTGTTATTTAATAACGATTTAATTCAGTTTAAGCAGTAGGAATGCTGGCGTTCCCTCGTCCTCCTATCTTAGCGAATTGTTATTCTTGAAATTTATTTTCATTTCATGTTAAGTAGAGATGAACTAAGGAAGATATGGTGTGCCCTGGTCCTAGTTTTATCCCAAAAGACTGTCTGAAAGTTTCCCTTGGAATGTGTTAAAATTTGGCTAGTTTGAAAGTACTTACCAAATCTTAGGCCATTCTTAGTTATCATTGTGTTTGTCTTAAAATTTACCAAGTAAAGCAGAGCTAGGAGAGGATTTGTGGTGAGCCCGACCCGCTAGTTTCTACTCCAACAGTTGCCTTCAAGTTTCCCTCAGTTTTTATATGTTTTCTATTGAAAGTGTATCAAAGGCTGGCTAGTTTCAAAGTACTTACCAGATCCTGGATTTCTTTTATGTCTTTCTTAAGTGTTTTTCAAAGGATGGCTAGTTTCAAAGTACTTACCAGATCCTAGGCTACTCTTTGTTCTTCATTTGTTTAATTCCCTTTCTTGTTGTTCCATTTCATTCCATAAATCAAACTTTAAAGAGATCCTTAGACGTAGATGACTTGCCCCATGGACCACTCTTGCCTCTTGTTGTTCCAATTAAACCCTATTATGACTCCATAGCCCAATGGACTAAAACCTGCAATTATCTATCTTTTTGGCCGAATCTTGTTCTAATTTCTTGCAACTTCACACCTTTGAAACTCTTTGCATTTAGAACTTTCCACTCAAGTCATTTTCATGCTCAACCATCCAAAAAAAAAACAAACCCTCGGCCTTCATAACTAGCCTAATACCATTACCCAAAACCTTAAAGATAAATCCAATCTTTGCACTTATTGGAGAGATCCCTCTCCGGATTCAGGAGGGCTAGATCCCAGAATCCCAAAGTGGTTGAAACGATGTTGTTTCTGTGATTGGACTTTTCTAATATTTCTAATTATAGATCCCTAACATTTATGGCGACTCCACTAGGGAGTCTAAGTGATTTTCATTTCAAATAATCATAAGACATCGGAATTTCCTTTCTTTAAAATGACATTTGTTCTGTTAGCTGGTTGGATTGTTAGGCATAAAATCTCTAGCCGACAAACATTGTTTAGTGAGTAAGAAGTAGCCTTTCCAAGCACTACCAAGAAATGGTAATCATGATGAAGCTTGTTTGAATCAGTGACAAACTAGGAAAAACCTAGGATTCTCATAAGAGTTTGTCTAACCTTGAAAGATCAGCTGGCTTAGCCATAAGAGTAGACTTTCTTTGTCTCATAACTGTAGCTAAGTTTTGAAACATATTTAGGACACTCTTAACAACCAATAGGACTGAAAAATAACTCAGAAAACCCAAAAATATTTCAGATTGGTATCCAATAAACATGGTAGTGGACCATAAAACCTTTTACTTCTGAAAAGGAGCTAAAACTTCCACTTGGCGACTCCACAATCCTGAACAGACCTTAAGAATCCACTGGGAAGAACCTTTATTATCATAATACCACTTAAAACTCAGTTAGAGAACTCTATAATTAAAATTTGTGTGAAACAGATTAGTTAACCTCTCAAAAATTGTCATATCTGGTTGAAATTTTCTTGATTAGTTGGGTCTGAAAAACACAACATAGTGGCTCCTAGAAAGATTCACACTAGAGCCTATCTTGACCCTGATCCACCTGAGATAGTTGATAACCTAGAAAGTATCCTTAGGAAGTCTCCTAAGATTAAATTATCAAATGTTTTCAGATCACCCTTGAGAGCTAATTCAGTTCCCGAAAATCTTTCAACTCTACAACAATCACAAGTTGACTTAGTAAATCCATTTATAACTAGGTCTCTTGGTGATTTAGATCAGCTAGATTCTGAGTCTTCACTTTCATCTCCTGAAATAAGTGAACATCCTGGTAGTAGAGAAACAACACCTCCTGATTTACATTTCCTTCACAATTTAGGTGTCTCTCATCCAAGATCAGCTTAGCAATCTACCGTTGTTACATCCACATCTATTCACCAAAAATCCACTATCCAAACCACTCCACTTCAGCCTACTTTACCTTTTCTTAATCCACCTCTTGTAAATCCACCTCCACCACATATGATGGTAGCATGGTATGCTCCCTTAGTCCTTCCTGTACCATTAGTCAATCTTCCATAGGACTATTAGTCCAAAACTCCATTGTATGATGCTAGTAATGCTACTACTGTATCACAACATGTGGATAAGATGAATGACTACTTTGACAGAAATGAAATTGATGACGATTCTTTCAAGCTTAGATTTTTTTCTCAAAGCTTGGGGGGAGAAGTAAGAAAATGGTTTAAAGGCTTAACCCCCCATAGTATCAATGATCTCCAAGCCTTGCATCAGACTTTCTTAAAAAAATGGGAAGTGAAGAAGAATCCTCTCCAAGTCCTTTATGATTACAAGAACCTCCATAGAAACCCGGGGGAAAGTGTACAAGCTTATTGTACCAGATTTAACAGTGTGTATAATGCCCTTTCCCCAGATCTAAAACCTCCACAAGGCTCAGCTCTAAACAAGTTTCCTACAGCGTTCGACCCAAAGATGGCCTATCAACTGAGAGAGAGAGTTCCTGCAACTCTTGAAGAGATGAAAAAAGGTTCTCTTGCTGTGGAAGTCAACTTGATGGAGAAAAGAGCATGAATGAAAAATGAGAATAGAGTGTCCTTTAGAGAAGAAAATATACCCTCTACTTCCAACTCAAAGATGGAGATAATGATGGAGGAGATGATGAAGAAAATGAGCATCCTTGAGAGAGCACAAGCCAGTCAAAACCAAACTGCTCCTCAAAACAGAAACCAAAACCAGAATCAGAATTTTAGAAGGAACCAACCACCAAACAGACCTAGGGAAGATGATCAACAGATCACCCTTCCCTTTTATCAAAACTATGTGAGTGAAGTTGAGGAAATAAATGAGATAATAGAGGAAGATGATATCAACATGCTGGGGGTAGATAATGATGACTTTGAAGTCCATTATGATAGAAAACAAGGTCTTTATACACCTTATTATGACAAAAGAGATGATGATGAAAGTTATTATCAAGACATGGAAAATTTCATCATAGAGTCTCAAAGAGAATATGACCTTAGAAGAAAAACCAGTAAACAAACTCCCAACACCAAAACCTCTGACAAATATTCACAAAAAAACACTCCAACCAAGCCTAAAGTTGTCAAACAGAAGGACAAAATAGTGGCCGTGAATTATGATAATGGTAAAGAGAAAGGCACTCAAAACAGTAAAACAGAGTGCAGACCTTAGCAGTACTAACACTTCAGCTAGTACTCCTGTGAAAACCATTTTTTCAAATGTAAATAGAACAAATCAGCAAGTTGATGTTGATGATAGACTAGCAGCTAGTAAGGCTGAAACAAGTTTTTCAAAGAACCAAATTCCTTTCAGCCTAGAGCAATAAATTTCAAAGATCAAAATCTCTGTTCCCCTGACTGAGTTAGTTTCCCAAAATGTATATAGGACCCAAATTTTGAAGTCTTTAAATATTGAGGACCATAATGACATAGTCAATCTTAACGATGACCTGCCAGAGCTCATTTTTGGTCCTAAGATTGAAGGTAGATATCAAGAGGGACATGTTCCTCCTTTTTATGTAAGTTTAAATGTTCATGAAAAGATTTTGCACAACGCTATGCATGACTCAGGAGCTTCTCACAATTTAATGCCAAAAGCTGTAATGGAGAGCCTTGGTCTAGAAATCACCAGACCTTACAAAGACCTTTACTCCTTTGACTCTAGCAGAGTAAAATTTTTGGGTTTAATTAAAGACCTCTATGTTAACTTAGCCCAGATTCCATCCAAATGTTTGGTCATGGATATAGTTGTGGCTGATGTGCCCCCAAAGTATGGAATGTTTTTATCTAGGTCTTAGGGGGCTAAGCTACAAGGGACTATGTAGATGGAAATGACCTATGTGACCATCCCTGTTTTCAACCAGACAAGAAGACTTTACAGGGAGTTTCATATGCAATACACAGTTACAAGCCAAGATAGACCACAAAATTCTCCTCTGTATTCTGTAAACACAGGCCTTGATTCTTTCATTTTGTTTAATGATGAATCGTTTAGTGAACAAGTCACTCGAAAAGATTTAATGGCCAATAAAGAGGAAGAGGTAAACACAACGGAAGTGTCACAACAGTTTGATGCATTTGAAAAAATTAGAAAACCCAACACAGGTCTTGAGCTACAAGTCATACGTCCTTTGCATTTTAACCTTGACAGTCAAGAAAACATTCCTCAACTTAACGAAAAACCCGAGGAAATGAAACAATTTCAATTAAGTGCCGATATTCAAGAAACATCTGAAAGCATTTTAGCTGAAGAGGACAAACACCAAACAGGTGAAACTGAAAATAGTCCTCTGTGGAGTATGTATTTTGATGGGTTCTGCACTAGAACTGACGCTGGTGCAGGTGTCTGGATCTGCAACACTGAAAGTAACCACATATAAAGCATTTCCTACAAATTAAACTTTCAGTGTTCCAATAACATATCGGAATATGAATCCCTACTTCTAGGCCTGCGTTTGTTGAAAAAGTTAGGATCCAAGAGAATCAATGTGTATGGGGATTCAGAGTTAGTCATTAGGCAAGCCAATGGAGAATACAATGCAAATCACCCAAGACTTAGGGCCTACCGAAATGATGTCATGGGCATTTTAATTTTTTTTAAGGAGCACCAGATAATTTTTGTTTCAAGAAAAAGAAATATTGCAGCCCACAATTTAGCCTTTGCAGCTAGAACATGCTTAACGCCATATGAAACCAAATATTGCACAACTCAAATAAAATTCAGACTAGCCGTACCTGATAACAAAAATTACTGGCAAGTGTTTGACGGGGACAAACAAATAGAAGACTTCATGCAATTCAGAAATGAATTTGAACTACACAGTTCGAACTCATATTATGATATAGACTGCAGTGAAGAAAATTTTCTTGGTGAAGAAGAACCGTCTCCTAAATTTGTTAATATTAATCTACTGTCAAGAAAACTTCAAAACAAAACAGAACTGACTGCAGAAGTAGAAACAGAAGAGTTAGAAACCCTGCAGTCCAAAGATGAAATTTTGCGTAAGGGTCTGGCACCTTTAGAAGATTTGTTTGATTTTAACGATGTGGCCAGGAAGCCAAAACTGGAACCAGTAGAGACTGAAGTGGAAGAGTGAAATATAGGCAGTGAACTTAAACCGAAAATGATTAAACTGTCTAAAATTATACCAGCTCACATTAAACTCAAATACATAGAGTTGTTTAAAGAATTTTCTGATGTCTTTGCGTGGAGTTACGAAGATATGAAATCCTATGACACTGAAATAATACAGCACAAAATCCATCTCAAAGAAAACCAAAAACCATTCAAACAGAAACTGTGCAGAATAAACCCTGTACAACTCCCTTTGGTTGAAAAGGAGATTAAAAAGATGTATGAAGCTGGTATTATTGTCCCTATTAGATATTCTAAGTGGGTGTCTAATCTGGTGTCAATTAGGAAGAAAACTGGAGAGATCAAGCTTTGTATAGACTTTAGAGACTTAAACAAAGCTTCATTAAAAGACAACTACCCTTTACCTAAGATGGATCATATTTTACAAAGGGTGGTAGGGTCTAGAATAATTTATTTGCTTGATGGATACTCAAGGTACAATTAGATCTTAGTCCACCCTAATGATCAACTAAAGACAACGTTTAATACACCTTGGGGCACTTTCATATATGTGAAAATGCCCTTTGGTCTAATGAATGCTGGAGAAACTTTTCAGAGAGCCATGGACATAGCATTTTCAGAAGAACTAGGCTTCTTCATCATTATATACCTTGATGATGTCACTGTGTTTTCTAAGACAAATGAAGAGCACTTAGAACATTTAAGAAAAGTTTTCGAGAAATGTAGAAAGTTTGGAGTATCTTTAAACCCTAAGAAGACATTATTCGATCTCCAAGAAGGTAAGCTTCTTGGACACATCATTTCAGAAGAGGGTATTAAGATAGATCCCAAAAGGATTGAGGCCATATTGCAAATCTTTCATCCTCGAAACATCAAGGAGCTACAATCTTTCATTGGAAATATTAAATTTTTGAGAAGGTTCATCCCCAACTTGGCTGAGCTTAGAAATATCACAAACATGTTGAAGAAGGAGCAAGGGGTAAAATGGACCTTGAAAGCAAATAAGTCCTTTGAGCTGGTGAAAAAAACGTTAACCAAAACACCGGTTCTAATAAGTCCTGATTTTTCAAAAGATTTTTGTATTTTTTCGTTTTCATTAGAACATACCATAGCTGTTGTCCTTTTACAGAAAAATCCACGAGGACAAGAACAACCTATTGCATTCTTTAGCAAGGCATTAAGGGATGCCCATCTAAAGTATAACATTATGGAGAAGCAAGCTTTTGCTTTGGTTAAAGCTCTGAAAGACTTCAGAGTATACATCTTTCACTCACACATCATTGCCTTTGTCCCAAATTCAGTTGTGAAAGACATTCTAACACAGGACCCAGATGGTAAGAGAGGTAAGTGGATTGCTGTTATCCTTGAATATGATTTAGAGATAAAACCCACTAAACTTATCAAAGGCCAAGGTCTAGCTAGATTAATAGCTGAATCAAATTTTGAAGTTCTTGATATAAATATGATTGATGCTTTGGATGACCAAGAATGATTCTCGACTCCCATTGTTGAAGACCATTTTATGAATTCCTCTTGGTATGCTGATATTATTTATGTTTTGTTTAATTTAAATACACCTCTCGGTTTAACAAAAACAAAGGCAAGGTTCTGTTGTGGTAAAACACAACCCCCCCATTTTTGACTTGTTCACTTCAAATAATGGGGACCCTTTCTATAAAATTTTGGCTAAGCACCTTTTAGGATTTTATTTAGCTGATTATCCTATGCTTTTGTTAATTTTTCATTTTCTTCGGATTCTTGTTTTGATTGCTTTGTTAGAATCGATTTTTTATAAGCTTCCCATTGACGCTCGTTTCGCCTCATTTGGTTAACTGGTTTGAAAATGGCACTCCTTTGAAGTCCCATCATTTATCTAGTCTGGGTTAAAAATGTTATTTTTATTCTTTTTATTTATTTTTAGAGTAGCTATAGTTTAGAAAAACTTAATATTAAAAAATATATATTATTAAAAAAAAATAAAAATAAAAATAAAAATAAAAAAATTTCGGATCCGTCGCAGATCGTAGATCGCAAATTTCAGATTCGTCGCAGATCGCAGATCGCAAATTTCAGAATCCGTCGCAGATCGCAGATCGCAGATTTCAGATTCGTCGCAGATCGCAGATCGCAAATTTCAGAATCCGTCACAGATCGCAGATCGCAAATTTCAGAATCCGTCGCAGATCGCAGATCACAAATTTCAGATTCGTCGCAGATCGCAATATCGCAATATCACAAGATTGCAATTTTGCAATTTCGGATCCATCGCAATATCGCAATTTCACAAGATCACAATTTTGCAATTTTGGATCCATCGCAATTTTTAGAACATGCACATTTAAAAACCCCCATCCAAGGTTCTTGCGATATGCGATGTGTTAAATTTTTTTTAATATAAAGTTTGTTTTTTTTTCTTTTTTTGTTTCATCCCTTATGCCTCCCGTATCTCCACCTCACTCACCCTCATGTCACCCTCACCATATCCCTCCATAATCTCACGTGGATGAATTAATGGGTTTAGATTGATTTCAATGGTTTGTTTTATGGGTTTTAGGTTTGGATTGATTCCAATGGTTTGTAAATTAATTTTTATATTTTTTATATTATAATAATTATATTATAATTATAATGTTTATTATAATTTTAATATAATTTGAACTATAATATTAATCGTATGTAAATTAACGTTTTCAAATCATTTGTATATTAATTTAATTTTGTAATTGAATTAATTATTAGTTAGTTAATAATTAATTTAGAATTAATTATTAGATAATTAGAATCTAATTTAGGATTAAATTTCTAATTAAAAATTATGATTTTTAGCCCAGCAAACAGAATTTCCAGATTTATGCCAGATTTGACTCATCAACTTTGGAAGCTCATAGATTGAGTTATACTTGCCCAAATGAGGCCCAGGACGGCTCATTGGAAAGATAAAATCAAGGAGAACATTTCTGAGGAGGTTTCACTAACAGATTTGATGATTTATTGGGTCAAAAATTAGGCAGAAGATCAAGCTCCGAATTTCTAAAAATAAAATCAATTTTCTGAGTTTTGTTTTCTTCATTTTCATTTGTCCAGCCTCTTCTAATTGCATATTCATGCATCAATATTATCCTTGGTTAATTAAGATCGTTATGAGTATCAATAAGAAGTTCAAATTTCTTTTTTATTTATTTAAATAGAATTTGATTGGATTTGTTTTAATGTTAGAAATAATATTTGGATTTTATAGTTGCATCTTAATTCATTTTAATTTCTTTTTGCAGGAAAAAACAATAGAAGGGATATTGAGGAAAAAGATTTCAATCAATGAAAAAACTCCAACAATTAAATATTGGAATTTTTGAGCAATTAAAGTTGGATTGGGCTGATTTTTCTTCAACAAACTCTCTTCTAAAAATACTTTTGGGAGGATTATAAATTGCAGATTGCAAAATGTAAAAAAGGGGCTACTCTCCTCTGCAATTCCAGACTTCTAAAAGCATTTCTGTTATAGGAATTTAGAGTTGTAGATGGGGATGAGAGAAAGTTTCAGATCGGAACATTAATGAGGGTTTATTCTTTATATCTTGAATTATGCATGATGGGCAGAGTTTGCATTTCTGCAGCTCTTGTCTTGAAAGCAGATATTCAAGTAATGTAAAGTATTGTTAGAGTCCAGGATCAGATAAGCAGATTCAATTAACTGGTATTTTTGGCATTTCTGTATCAAATACCAGTTTCATTTTTATGTTAATAAAATTGTTGTTTCATTTTATTCATATTTTGGCATTTCTGTTGATATGGATAATTTGTCTCAAATTGTTAAGTATCTATGCTCTTATGAATTAAACTCTGATTTCTGAGTAACCATTACTCAGAAATTTGTCTTATAAGACTGATTTATTAAATAGTAATGTGTTGTGAATTTCTTCCACATATTATTGTTTAATTATTAGTTTGACTGATATGATAATCAATATCATTTTTGTGAATTTCTTCCGGAGTGTTGTTGATTTATTATTTTAGTCAAATGGTCTCAATAGAATGTGTTTTGGTACTCACAAATGTGAGCTAAATTCAATTTCTTCATTAGCTTGACATTAATTTAAAGCCAAACATATTTTAATCCTCATTACTTAATTATATTGCTCTTAGTTGGGATAGATTTATATCTACCCAATTGAGATAGGATTTAGATTAGTTTCTTTTGCTTGCATTATAGAATAAGTTTGCAATTAGATTAATTTTTACATTCTTTTAAGTCCTCTTCTCGAAGAGGCAAAATATTAGTTGTGGTTTGGCTGAACCCAAATCAGCTTAAGGGTCATTCTCTTGCCTGATCAGCAAGAAGAATTGATCTGATATCCCTGTCTATTGGTAGTTAATGATACATCGTAAACCAATAGCGATAAGGAAAAGGTAACTAGACCTAGTTAAACCAGTCGGAGCCACTATCATAAACGGAAAATGAGTTGTATTAAGGTCCGGACCGGGTGATTATCCCCCAATGTTGTAGCAGCGATTTTCGAGGCTTCAACAGGTTCCTAAAGTTAAAAGATGTAAACTATTGCATTATAGATAGATGTCTTTATTGGAAAAATGCAAGTGGTGTATTGCTTAAATGTTTGCCTGAGTTTGATGTAGAGAAGGTTAAGCACGAGTTCCATGTAGGAGAGTGTGGAGGTCATTTGTACTGGAAGACAACAGCCAACAAAATCTTGAGGGCTAGTTTCTATTGGCCTACTCTCTTTCCTGATATACACAAGATGATCATTGCCTGTCATAAATGTCAACTTTTTGAAGGCAAAAGAAAACTGCTACCCCTACCTCTGCATCCAATCACTGTTGAAGCTCCTTTTAAACAGTGGGGACTTGACTTCATAGGAGAAATCCATCCACCATATTCTTCTCAACATAGATGGATTCTCACTACCACAGACTATTTCACTAAGTGGATAGAAGCCATAGCTTGTAGGCAAGCCAATGATTATGTTATTACAAAATTCATAGAGAATAATATTCTCTCTAGATTTGGTTGTCCTACCAAGATCATCATTTATAATGCAGCAGCATTTGGATCGAAGAAGTTGGTTGAATTCTGTCACAGATATCAGATAACATTGGGGCATTCCACGGCCTATTACCCTCAAGGTAATGGACTTGCAGAATCCTCAAACAAGAGTTTGGTGAAAATAATCAAGAAACTGTTGGAGGACAAAAAAAATTCTTGGCACACAAAGCTAGTTCATGCACTTTGGGCTGACAGATTCACTTTGAATAAATCTATTGATATGTCACCTTTCCAACTGGTGTATGGTACTAATGCAATTTTTCCAACCAACCTTGGTGTACCGGTGATGAATTTGATTCAAGATTTGAAAAATGAAGATAATGACATGATCAGAAGAGTAAATCAGACCATTCATCTTCAGCAAACCAGAGAGGAGGTTTATAACAAAGCATTACAAAAGCAGGACAACATTAAAAAGCTTTTTGACAGAAGAAAAAAGGCCAGCAATTTCAATATTGGGGACAAGGTTTTGAAGTGGGACTCAAGGAGGGAAGACAAGGGAAAGCATGGAAAATTTGACAACTTATGGCTTGGCCCTTATTCTATCCATTCAGCTGCTGGTAATAATGCCTATTTTTTGCAAGAGTTGAATGGAGCAGAATTGTTTGGGGATCCTATCAATGGCAGGATGCTTAAGCATTACTTCTCTTGATCCATGATTATGTTCTGAAAGCCTTTTTATCTTTTTTCTCATTATAAATACTTCACCCATCATTTCATTCAAAGTTATAAAATTCAAAAATAAAAAAAACAGAGAAAGAAATAAAAGAGGGTAGACTGTAAAAACAAGAAAAGTACAACCCCATACCAAAAAAGAGAAACAAATCTGAAAGTGTGCAAGCTCAAATTCCACTCCTAAATAACACACTTCTAGTTAGTAAAACAACCTAATGTAGACTAATTATCTTCAAATTTTCTACTAATAGGATAGTAAATTCGATTTTCCAAACTATTTAATCTTGGCTTATCAGTAGATAGTTTAGGATAGAAATTAAAGGTTCAAACATGCGCAAAATATGAAGCTAAGTTTCCAAAGACAATAACTCAAATCTGTTTCGAATTCTGAGTAAAAAAGGATGTAAATCGGGTTCCAATTAGCTCAAAATATGAACTAGTTGACAAAGGAAAGTTAGCTCAAACAAAAGTCAAAACAGAGATGTAAAAAAGATGAAGGAAATGCTTTGAAATCTTAGATCCTAAGCCTTCCATTTTGTTTTAATTTTCAGCAAAATGAGATCTATGTGTAGCTTGTTTTTTATGCCATAGATCAACAACAAGTTAGACTGTTCAATCATGACTTGTATGCTTTAAAATTTCTGTTTTAGAATTTAGTGAATAAAATCTGTTGGACAATTTAATCCCAACAGATGGTAGTTTAGGTAGAGAATCATATGGACTCAACTGTTCAATCTGAGTCCATGGAGAAATAAGGAGTAGAAATAGATTAGATTTCCTGCTTTCAAAAAAATAAAATGTTGTAAAAGAGTTTTCCAATCCAAGTGCATTCTAAAGAAGAAAAAATGTTAAATCTGTAGGATTGGGTAGGTAGAAAGCTTGTTGATGAAAGATCCATTGTTTTTATGGCTGCTAATATATTTTCAGAGAAAAATAAGATCCTTCGAGGAAAGAAAGGCAACCAAATGGATGAGGCGTTGATCAGCCTCCCAGAGAATTCAAGTCTGAAGTTCTTGATGCCTTCAAGAAGGCACCATCCCCAAGTGGAGCCACTGTTAGCCACCTATACAATTTTTCATACCAAAAGGTGGCTAAATCATTTTTTGGAGCCTTCAAGGGACAAATTTTATTGCAAAAAGTGTTACCTCTTGAAGATTCTTGAAGGCCTCATGCCTCTATCAAAAATCTTCCCTGATGTGCCCATTTTACAATTGGAAATTCTGCCTGATTTCATGAGGAAGCACTGCTGCAAAATCATCCATTCTCCCCTACTTCCACTTGAAAGAGCTAACCTTTATTTTGCTCCCCTTTTCCTCCATAAAACTCCCACCGTTGGTTAATGCCATCCAACGACAATGCTCCTCCCTACACCCTCTGAAGCAGTAAAACCAAATAATGCAGGATTTTATAATGAAGTTTTGTTTTGTGCAGGTGTTCAAATGAAAGTTCGTTTTATGAGTTAAATTTTATACTTCATGATCGGTTGTCAATCATTGGAAGGATCATTAGCGCTCCAATATGGTACTGTAATGTTGTTGCCCGTAGAAGCTGCGAACCTTTTTCAAAAGAAGAAATAAATCGGGTTGATAGTTAATAGAGCCACAGTTCTGAGGTTTGAACCTGGAGTTTAATGGACCGAAGTGCATAAAAAGTAGGGTGTTAACCCCGGTTTAAACCTACATGTCAATCACTATACAAAACTGGAGCAGTTTTGATTGCACCGCCTTTGTGGGATAAGCTGTTTTCCCAATTTGATCACGATCAATGCCATAGGCCGACACGTGGCCCTGAGCGGTTTGGAGATACCACCCTCCTCGGGCATTAAATATCAACTGTGAGCTCAGCGCGATATTGGCATACGCCGTCCGATCTGAGGCTGGCTCATCGCATGGTGATCGCACTTAAAGAAGCTCAAAGGATAAATTAAGGTACGGCGTGGGCCCATGGCCCACAATCAATCACCCGGTGGTCCCCAACACCTAGTCAGCATACCCATCAGCACACACACGGCAACAACCGATTGGAGCGAGTCTTGTTTGGTGACTCGCATAGTCAAGAAATCCGGACCCGGGGAGCTTTATATGGCATATTTCATAAAAATTTCGGGTCACACTTGGCCTGATGTCAGCACGCCCCAAAACGGACTCGGGGAGCTTTATATGGCAGATTTCATAAAATTTCAGGTCACAAACACCCTGACGTCAGCAAGCTCCTTTTGCGACCCGAAATGGTTATGTAGTTCAATTCATCAGGATTTTGAAGTCCGGATGCATTATTTGGTAAAAAGGGGTGATTTATATGGTTTTTTCCATTATTCTAAAAAGGGCCGAAGGCCGGGGTTTAATTCTCACGCCTTCGATTCATCAAAAGGAAGCCATCCATGGGTTAATTTTCCATGTCTAGTCAATGCTTCGAAGGCATTGATGCCTCACGATCCCTGCACAACACTGCACACCAACAAAACATAGTGAATCAATCCCAATCAAAGAGTATCAGTGTCGAAGATGGAACGTGCCAGAATGGAAGATTGAAGATAGATCTGTGGGGATTACGGCTAAGATTGATTATCAAAAGCCTAATCCCCCCAAACTAAAAATACAGTTAAAAGAAATTCACAAGTGTTTTATTAGACAAGAAAGCCTCCACCGCCACATCTGAGGAAAATTGATTCCTCCCAGCTACCACAGTGCCAACTGTGCCTCAAAGCATTCAAACAGAGGTCGAAGTTATTGATTAAGATCATATATTTTCCTCAGCACAGCTAGAGAGTTAATTCTGCAAATAAACTTAATGAAAAAATATCAGCAGAGTTACTTTAACATAACAGAGAACCTCAAAAGTCAATAAGAGCTCCCACCGAGCTTAATCTTAAATGAAAAACATTAATACAGTCAGAAACATCTGTAAACTTCTTCATCGAGCCCCCCAAAGGTCGAGAAGCCATTAAGACTGTGTTAATTATCTTTAGAGATATTTTATCAGATCTCGCCTCCTCATTCTTTTATAAATACTACTGGGAAAGATGAGAGAGGGGTTGGTTGCTGAACTTTGAAATATACTTGAGCTTGAAACTCCTACTTGTAAATAGTTTTCACTGGCTCTTGAAGCTCTGCTTGTGATAGATAAGTTAGTCTGGGAAGTGTAGATGATTGCTAAACTAAAGAATTGTACTTAAAGCTGTAACTGGTTTGGAGCATTAATACAAGCTGATTTACGGGATCCTGGTCTATGTTGACGGTGATGTTATTTCTTACTATAAATTGTTACTTTCTTTCTGTTTTCACTATGTTCATATTCTCTTATAAAGAACAACATGCATAGAGTTAGGACCTACTGTATATTAGTACCCTTCTCTGACTAAAAATATTTATCTAAATGTTTTCTTCCAAATGTGTTATTTAGGAATGGTTTAATTCAGTTTAAGTAGTAGGAATGTTGGTGTTCCCTCGTCCTCCTGTCTTAGCTAATTGTTATTCTTGAAAGTTATTTTCATTTCATGTTAAGTAGAGATGAACTAAGGAAGATATGGTGTGCCCTGGTCCTAGTTTTATACCAAAAGACTGTCTGAAAGTTTCCCTTGGAATGTGTTAAAAGCTGGCTAGTTTGAAATTACTTACCAGATCTTAGGCCATTCTTAGTTATCTTTGTGTTTGTCTTGAAATTTACCAAGTAAAGCAGAGCTAGGAGAGGATTTGTGGTGAGCCCGACCTACTAGTTTCTACTCCAACAGTTGCCTTCAAGTTTCCCTCTGTTTTTATATGTTTTCTATTGAAAGTGTATCAAAGGCTAGCTAGTTTCAAAGTACTTACCAGATCCTGGATTTCTTTTATGTCTTTCTTAAGTGTTTGTCAAAGGCTTGCTAGTTTCAAAGTACTTACCAGATCCTAGGCTATTCTTTGTTCTTCATTTGTTTAATTCCCTTTCTTGTTGTTCCATTTCATTCCATAAATCAAACTTTAAAGAGATCCTTAGACATAGATGACTTGTCCCATGGACCACTCTTTCCTCTTACTGTTCCAATTAAACCCTATTATGAATCCATAGCCCAATGGACTAAAACCTACAATTATCTATCTTTTTTGCTGAAGCTTGTTCTGATTTCTTGCAACTTCACACCTTTGAAACTCTTTGCATTTAGAACTTTCCACTCAAGCCATTTTCATGCTCAACCATCCAAAAACAAAACAAACCCTCAGACTTCATAACTAGCCTAATACCATTACCCAAAACCTTAAAGATAAATCCAATCTTTGCACTTATTGGAGAGATCCCTCTTTGGATTTAGGAGGGCTAGATCCTAGAATCCCAAAGTGGTTGAAATGATGTTGTTTCTATGATTGGACTTTGCCAATCTTGTTTATTACAGAGCCCTAACACAACACACCTCCCCAACCAATGTCGCTTGCATCTGATTCAACATTTTTTGAAGAACTGTCATCAGCGACATATAAGATTAGCAGAGATTTTGCCTTGGCTTTTATCTTTTTCACAACAGTTGTATGAGCACTTGACCAAGGAGAAGGATTTTTTCTCAATCTCTGGTTTAACAGAGATCTGTCCTTTGTGCAATCTTGATAAAAATTTCCAACATAATTTAAGCATCCTAAAAATCTTTGGAGTTGTGGTTTATCAAGAATAACATCAAGAAATTTTCTTGCAAATTCCACTGCATGGCTTTGCAAGGATATTTTCCCATTCTGGATCATATGTCCCAAAAATTTCACTAAGGACTGGAATATTTCAATCTTCCTTTTGCTAAGTACCAGACCATTCTTCTTGACCAACTTTATAAAAATTTGTATATGCTTAAAGTGGTCCTGGATATTTTTAGAAAAAAAATAAGAATGTCATCTATATAGACAAGCAACCAATCGGAGTAAAGTTTGAAGATTGAATCCATAACCTTCTGAAATTTTGATGGAGTGTGATTGAGACCGAATGGCATGAAATTCCATTCATAATGACCTACTGGGATGTTGAAGGTAGTTTTGAATTTATCTTTTTCTGCAATTGCAACCTGCCAAAACCCTGATTTTAAGTCAAACTTGGAAAATATTTTGGCACCAGATATTCTTCTTAACAGATCTCCCTTATGAGGAATCAGGTATGTATCATCAGCTAGGACTGAGTTTAGAGGCTTTTAATTGATTACTAGCCTTGGGATTCCTTGTATTTGTTCATATCTTTTATTTACATAGAATCCATAGAAATTCCATGGGCTATTGGATTCTCTGATCAGATTTCTGCTCAAAAGCTGATTTATCTCCTCTTCACATAAGTCCCTATATTCCTTGTTCATGGGAATAGCTTTGGATTTACAGGGTCTGCCTGTATATTCAGATTTGTAGGGAAGTTCTACAAAGTGTTGCTTTCTATGCCAAAATGCATTGGGTTCTTCTGAGCAGCATTCTGCTTCTATTTTATTTTTTATTTCAGAGATTTTTCTCCGAATTTCAGGGGTTTTTAACTTCTCCCCTATATGGATGGTGGAATTAAGATCCTTTAGTTCTGTTAATTTTGTTTCAGCCTTTTTGAGCTCCTGCATAGCCTGTACCATGGTGGACACCCTAGGATTTGAAATATAGGGCATATCAATTCATTTATATTCTCCACTTGAGGTAGGTACAATGATGAAATAACTAGCCCGGTTATTTTATAATCTGATTGAACCATGTGGTTCAAGGGATTCCAGGAAGACATTTCCTAAAATATGGTCCACAAGAATATCTCCTATTGCAAATTTCAATTTGATACAATGGGTGTCAAAACAGATAGCAGCCTTAGGAACTTCATATTGAAGGGTTTTCTCTCCTAACCCTATTATTTTTCTGGAGGCTGAAACCCAATACTTGGAAGGGATGGCCTTCTTATTAAAAATGTTAACATCTACACCAAAATCTAGAAGTGCTGTAAGAGAAAAAATTTCTCCTTTAATACAATTTTTTACTTGAACATGATGTTGTTGATATTCTATTGCCAAAACACGCATCTCTCTGAATCTTAATGTAGGATCTTTTTTTCTCACACTCTAATTCCCTGATCACCTGATGCTGAATGAATGAGCCTAACCCTCCTTATATAATATGTGAGGGGGGACAAACAATTAATTCAAGTCGTACAAGATCTAACACGTGGAAGAGGAATCATTTATTTTGGGTAACGCCGAAGTAACATTCGCACAGAGATTCCCTTTCCGGACACAGACATGTGGGTGCCAGAAAACAAAGTGGATACGTTTTTTAGTACAAAAGGCCCACGAGAAAACTATTTGAATAATTTACAAAGAGGATACTTTTTACTGGAAAAGCCCTCGGCAAAAACCGGTTACCTTAATCCCGTGACTGGGAGACATACAAAGTGGAGACTTTATTTAAGTGGAGTCCACGAGAACCACTTTAAGCTTTCTCATCAAGAATTTGAATTCCGAGAAATCCGTACCTCCGATATGTTGCATCATCCCAAGCTTTGGTGTAGATTCTCCAGAAAATCATTGGGTTATTCAGAACAACTTGGTGTTTAATCTTTGTCATTACCAACCACTGATTATGTTGTCTCATAAACTGTTTTAATATTTCAGTATCTTGTAGATGACGAAGATCCTTCATAGTCTGGCAGGGTGTATGGAAGCATTCACCAATTCCATTTTCAATGCACCATGTACATTCATTCTAGAAATAGGATTCATAAAACATAGGGTCTATGGAAGTTCTGTTGATTCCATACTCATTCCACCAATCTTGTAGATATTCAGGCTGCAAGTTGCTCTGCATAATCCATGTTGCACCAAATTTGAGTTTGGTGTAGTGGGTTTCATTCTTTCCATCTTTATTCAAAAGATCCCACCACAGATTTTTATATCCTAAGAAGTTCTAGATAGTGTCAGGAAATATCAGATTCGGATCATTTTTTGGCCATTGATTGAAATTGGTCCATGTCCACTCAGGATTTCTAGTTCTATTTATTACCAAATAATTGTGATAGATTCTACGTCTATCACCTCCTTCTGACGAGATAATAGAGATGTCTAGAAATTCATTTGCTAATTATTGTTCGGCATCATGGGAAGTTGTCATGCCTTTTGAGTATACCATATCATGTATCCATTTGCTTCCTTTTGGATACACTCGACGTTCTAGGACAAGATGCATAAGATCTATATGATTCTGTAGATTTGCATCCAGAACTTTGGTATTTCTTAGCTTCCATGTTGGCTTGCATTCATCTCTGTATTCTGTCCATTTTTTGTCTTCTGGGATAGATCTTAGGATCTCTCTTTGGTGGCTCTGGTCCCATTCAGTGACTATCACCATAACGTCCTCTTGTTCTTGTGGCTGGATGAATTCCCTTCTTAGGAAATCTGGCAAGTGGTTGTCTGTACCTTTAATGTGTTCTACATTAAAGTCAAAATTTGTGAAGAGGGCTTGCCATCTGGTGAACTTAGCCTCACCAGGATTTTTTATGTCCTTTGTAAGGACTTTCTTCAAGGCAGATGCATCTGTTCTTAACAAAAATTTCTTATTGACAAGATGGATTGCAAACTTATCAATAGAGTTCCACGTGGCCTTTACCTCCCTTTCAATAACAGAATAATTATTTTCTATTGGGCTCCAGGTTCCGGAGGTGAACTGGACTATCTGCTCTATTTTGTCCTTCTCTTGCTTTAGCACACCTCCCCAACCAATGTCGCTTGCATCTGATTCAACAATTTTTGAAGAAATGTCATCAGTAACATATAAGATTTGTAGAGATTTTACCTTGGATTTTATCTTTTTCATAGCAGCCGTATGAGCACTTGACCAAGGAGAAGGATTTTTTCTCAATCTCTAGTTTAACAGAGATTTGTCCTTTGCGTAATCTTGATGAAAATTTCCAACAAAATTTAAGCATCATAAAAATCTTTGGAGTTGTGTTTTATCAAAAATAACATCAGGAAATTTGCTTGCAAATTCCATTGCATGGATTTGCAAGGATATTTGCCCATTCTAGATCATATGTCCCAAAAAATTCTGAGGTCTGGAATATTTCAATCTTCCTTTTGCTAAATACCAGACCATTCTTCTTGAAACAATTTATAAAAAAAATTATATGCTTAAAGTGGTCCTGAATATTTTTAGAAAAAAATAAGAATGTCATCTATATAGAAAAGAAACCAATCTGAGTAATGTTTGAATATTGAATCCATAACCTTCTAAAATTTTGATGGAGCATGCTTGAGACCGAATGGCATGACATTAAATTCATAATGACCTACTGGGATGCTGAAGGCAGTTTTGAATTTATCTTTTTCTACAATTGCAACCTGCCAAAACCTTGATTTTAAGTCAAACTTGGAAAATATTTTGGCACCAGATATTCTTCCCAAAAGATCTCCTTTATGAGGAATCGGGTATGTATCATCAGCTAGGACTAAATTTAGAGGCTTGTAATTTATTACTAGCCTTCGGATTCCTCGGATTTGTTCAGATCTTTTATTTACATAGAATCCATAGCAATTACATGGGCTATTGGATTCTCTGATCAGATTTCTGATCAAAAGCTGATTTATCTCCTTTTCACATAAGTCCCTGTATTCCTTGTTCATGGGAATAGCTTTGGATTTACAGGGTCTGCCTGTATATTCAGCTTTGTAGGGTAGTTCTAAAAAGTGTTGCTTTCTATGCCAAAAGGAATTGGGTTCTTTTGAGCATCATTATGCTTCTATTTTATTTTTGATTTCAGAGATTTTTCTCTAAATTTCAAGGGTTTTTAACTGCTCCCCTATATGGATGGTGGACTTAAGATCCTTGAGCTCTGTTAATTTTGTTTTAGCCTTTTTGAGCTCCTGCATAGCCTGTACCATGGTGGACATCCTAGGATTTGAAATATAGGGCATATCAATTCTTTTATATTCTCCACTTGAGGTAGGTACAATGATGAAATAATCAGCCTAGTAATTTTCTAATCTGATTGAATTGTGTGGTTTAACGGCTACTAGGAAGACATTTGCTAAAATACAGTCCATAGGAATATCTCCTACTACAAATTTCAATTTGATACAGTGGGTGTCAAAACAGATAGCAGCCTTAGGAACTTCATATTGAAGGGTTTTCTCTCCTAACCATATTATTTTTCTGGAGGGTTTAACCCAATTCTTGGAAGCGATGGCCTTCTTATTAAAAATGTTAACATTTGCACCAGAATCTATAAGTGTTGTAAGATAAAACATTTCTCTTTAATACAAATTTTTACTTGAACATGATGTTGTTGATATTCTATTGCCAAAACACGCATCTCTCTGAATCCTAATGTAGGATCTTGTTTTCCTTCAAGGATTTCAACTTTAGTTTCTGTGAATGGTGGACTATGCATAGTGTAGTTGGTGCGGTGTCGAGAAACGAGTTGCCATTTCATGTTTTCCTTTTTCTAATTTTGCAAATTGGGATTTTAGAATATAAATTTCATATTTAAGCATGTGTATTTCTCTCCTCACCTCCCCCAAAGTGAGTGAAAAAACTTTGTTCTATAGCTGATCCTGTTGATAAGACTTTGTGTTGCGTTCAAAATATGCTTCTATGAAGAGCGGCTTTTTGATGGCGCTTTTGCTGGTGGATGATACTTGTGACATGAATGTCTCAATTAATTTATTCTCCAAATCTCCTTCTTCCATTTCCCGAATTTGAGCAAAAATTTTTAGCTCATCATCATCTATCTGGGCCATAAGAACTTTAAGCTTAGAATTGAACTGTTCT
This sequence comes from Pinus albicaulis, assembly GCA_034641835.2. Taxonomy (NCBI): domain Eukaryota; kingdom Viridiplantae; phylum Streptophyta; class Pinopsida; order Pinales; family Pinaceae; genus Pinus; species Pinus albicaulis. The sequence goes on from CM076572.1 coordinate 458,355,871, forward strand.
TCTACAGAGAGATCAGATGAAGAGTCAGATTCATCATCAGAAGAGTAATTACAATTTCAATTTTCAGAATCTAAACAGAAACATTTTAAATGAGCTTGTAGTTCTTCAACTGAGGAACTGGAAGAGGAGGATGTGCTGCAACTATCAGAATAATAATCAACAACCTGTTGTTGTTGAATTACTAGACTTGGACAGTTTTTTGTTTTATGGTGTGGAGACCCACACTTTCTGCATTTGTCTTCAAATTTTACCACCGTCTTTCCTTTTTTTAGAGGTTGAGATTTCTGACCTCTATTTTTCTTTGATTCATCACCATCAAGAAATCTATTTGCAATGTGGCCAGGCTTACCACACAACCGGCATGTGGTTTGATTCATCTTTTCATTCTTATGGCTTTTAAGATGAATGTCTGATGGCTTATAATAATGTGGCTTAGGGAAATACTTATAATATCCATTTTTCTGAGATGGCCTGGAGGAGATTCTTCTCCTATTATTTATGTTAATGAAATTTTCTTTCTTCTGAGCCTTTTTCGCCTTTCTTTTTTATTTTCTTTTCTTGACTAGGGGATCATCAATTGTAATGCCATATTTTCTACAAATAGACTTACTGTCTAGAAATCTTGAAATTTTCTCTATAGATTTGTTCATTTTAGAGCTAGTGCACAGACTAAATAATGCTTTGGTAATGACTGAGTAAATCTTACCCCAGGTGTAAGTTTCAAAAGGAAACTGGAAGAATTCTTTTAGCTTTATAAAGTCAACTAGTTTTGAAGGAAGGGATGCAAGATGCACATTTTTCCATAAGAGATTATTTGGATCTTTGACAAGGAAGATCCTTTTCATCCAATCTCTATGGAAATCTTCGTATTGGCTCATCTTCATACATTTCAAGTTCATAAAAATAATTTCATTTTTGTCTATAAAAACAGACTCAGTACCACACCAATGCTCAATGGTCATGGAGGTTATAGCTCCAATCATATTATTTTTAGGTATGCCATCATAATTAAAAATTACATCTCCGACTTCATCCTTTAGGATTTCAGCTTCCATTTTTGCAATCAATGCTGGAGATCTTTCTACTTCCCACCATCTTAACAATGTTCCAGTAAAACATTGTATGAGTGTTTTTCATGCGTCTACCTCAGTTTTCCCTCTGAGACATGTGAGTTTATACTCAGTGATAGTTAATTCTATCATTTGTCTGATCTGTCCCATGCTGAGATTATCAACATTCCACTCTTTGTGACAATAAGGATAGAATCCATCAGACTCTGGAAGTTTACCCATTTCGCTGAGGTCAGGGGCTGAGCATCTAGTGTACTGGATCTCAAGAGGCTCATAAACTGTGAGAACATGAGTTTCTTACTCTTTATCAGATTCTTTATCTGACTCTTTAAACAAGGAAGCAAGAGAAAAAATTTCTACAGAATTGTTTTGTGAATACTGTCCAACTTCTTTAGGAAATATATGAGGAAAATTGTCAGTAGAACTGACGGGATTTTGAATATGAACATTCCTTTTATTTGTAGGTATTCCATCAGAATTAAAAATTACATCTTCGACTTCATCCTTTAGGATTTCAGCTTCCATTTTTGCAATCAATGCTGGAGATGTTTCTACTTCCCACCATCTTAACAATGTTCCAGTAAAACATTGTATGAGTATTTTTCATGCTTATACCTCATTTTTCCCTCTGAGACACATGATTTTATACTCAGTGATCATTAAGTCTATCATTTTCCTAATCTGTCCCATGCTGAGATTATCAACATTCCACTCTCTGTGACAGTCGGGATAGAATCCGTGAGACTCTTGAAGTTTACCAATTCCGCTGAGGTCAGGGGCTGAGTATCTAGTGTACTGGCTCTCAAGAGGCTCATAAACTGGGAGAACTTGAGTTTCTGACTCTTTATCAGATTCTTTATCCGACTCTTTAAACAGGGAAGCAAGAGAAACTTTTCTACAGAATTCTTTTATGAATACTGTCCAAATTATTTAGGAAATGGACGAGGAAAATTGTTAGTAGAATTGACGGGCTTCTGAATATGAACATTCATTTTATAAAGGAAAGAAGCTGGAACTGGCTTATCAACCTTTAAAGGATTTAAATTATCAAACTTATTAGATAAGTCCATAATAATACCCTGGGTAGAGTGTGCTTCCTGTACAATTTTGTACTCTACTTCCTCTATCTTACATAAATATTCTTTAGCATATGACTTCAAAAAAGAAGAAGAATATTGAATATCATTTAAAGCATTATTCAGATCATTTACAAAAACTTGAACTCTATCAATCTGTTCCTTAACAAAGACAATCTTGGAAACATTCATTTCAAGACCTTTGATAACAGTATTGACGACAGAATATAGAAAGAAAGTGAGCAGTTAAATTGGTCAAATACTGTTATCAAAGGTCTTGAAATGAATGCTGCCAAGACTGTCTTTGTTAAGAAACAAATTGATAGAGTTCAAGTTTCTGTAAATGACGTGAATAATACATTAAATGATATTCAGTATTCTTCTTCTTTTTTTAAGTCATATGCTAAAGAATCTCTATGTAAGATAGAGGAAGTAGAGTGCAAAATTGTACAGGAAGCACACTCTACCCAGGGTCTTATTATGGACTTATCTAATAAGTTTGATAAGCTAAATCCTTCAAATCTTGATAAGCCAGTTCCAGATTCTTTCCTTCATAAAAGGAATGTTCATATTCAGAAGCCCATCAGTTCTACTCAGAATTTTCCTCATCTATTTCCTAAAGAAGTTGGACAGTCTTCACAAAAGAATTTTGTAGAAAAAGTTTCTCTTGCCTCCCTGTTTAAAGAGTCAGTTAAAGAATCTGATAAAGAGTCAGAAACTCAATTTCTCCCAGTTTATGAGCCTCTTGAGAGCCAGTACACTAGATACTCAGCCCCTGACCTCAGCGGAATGGGTAAACTTCCAGAGTCTCATGGATTCTATCCTGACTGTCACAGAGAGTGGAATGTTGATAATCTCAGCATGGGACAGATCAGAAAAATGATAGAATTAATGATCACTGAGTATAAAATCATGTGTCTTAGAGGGAAAACTGAGGTAGAAGCATGCAAAACACTCATACAATGTTTTACTAGAACATTGTTAAGATGGTGGGAAGTAGAAACATCTCCAACATTGATTGCAAAAATGGAAGTTGAAATCCTAAAGGATGAAGTCGAAGATGTAATTTTTAATTATGATGGCATACCTAAAAATAATATGATTGGAGCTGTAACCTCCATGATCATTGAGAATTGGTGTTGTACTGAGTCTGTTGTTACAGACAAAAATGAAATTACTTTGATGAACTTGAAATGTATGAAGATGAGCCAATGCGAAGATTTCCATAGAGATTGGATGCAAAGGATATTCCTTTTCAAAGATCCAAACAATCTCTTATGGAAATAGGTGTATCTTGTAGCCCTTCCTTCAAAACTATTTGACTTTATAAAGCTGCAAGAATTCTTCCAGTTTCCTTTTGAAACTTACACCTGGGATGAGATTCATTCAATCATTACCAAAGCATTAGTTACTCTGTGCACTAGCTCTAAAATGAACAAATCTCTAGAGAAACTTTCAAGATTTCCAGACAGTAAGTCTATTTGTAGAAAATATGGCATTACAATCGATGATCCCCTAGTCAAGAAAAGAAAATAAAAAAGAAATTCCAAAAAGGCTCAGAAGCAAGAAAAGTTCTTCAACAAAAATAACATGAGAAGAATCTCCTCCAGGCCATCTCAGAAAAAGGGATATTATTATTATGTCTCTAAAGAAAATTATTATAAGCCATCAGAAATTCATCTTAAAAGCCATAAGAATGAAAAGATGAATCAAATCACATGTTGGTTGTGTGGTAAGCCTGGCCATACTAAAAATAGATGTCCTGATGGTGATGAATCAAAGAAAAATAGAGGTCAGAAATCTCAACCTCTAAACAAAGGAAAGACAACAACAACAGGCTGACTGGCCTTGTTAAGTCTCTTCTTTGTCTTTGATCTCTCAAATTCCTTTACACGAACCCGTACACGAACCCATACATGAACCTACTTACACCATCATGCTTTGTCGGCTTACACACGGCTCCTCTCGCCTTCAACAACCTTGGCATCCTTGGGAGTTTTCGTGAACCTCTGGCAAACCTCTGGCAAAGCTCAAGTGAATATGTGAGAGACAAATACTACCTTAACAGACAATTATAATTCATAGTTTTCAATACTCAAGAATGCAGAAAAACTTTTCTCTTTATTTCATCTCACAAAATTCTCATTACATAGATTTATAGGACTCAAAATTCTTTCCCGAGATTGACTGTACCAGCATTTACCAGTGATATCTTCTTAATGAATAATATAGCATTCTGAAGGCTTCCTAGCTGAATATAGACTCAGTCTAAGAATATATAACACACATAAACAATACTAGACAATAGATCTAGCCACTTTAGGTTCTCACTAGTGCTGAGCGCACTGATGCGCAGGCTTCTCAGATCGACTTAAAAACTTGGGTCACAACTTCGTGATGCAAGTAGATCAAGCTTAGAGCTTGTAGATGCAGAGCAAGAAGATTGCAGACTCCAACTCTAAAAACAAAAACTCACACAAGACTTCTCACACTCTAATTCCCCGATCACCTGATACCGAATGAATGAGCCTAACCCTCCTTATATAAGATGTGAGGGGGGGCAAACAATCAATTCGGGTCGGACAAGACCTAATACGTGGAAGGGGAATCATTGCTTTCGGGTAACGCCGAAGCGAAATCCACACAGAGATTCCCTTTCCGGACACAGACATGTGGGTGCCAGAAAACAAAGTGGATACATTTTTTAGTACAGAAGGCCCACGAGAAAACTATTTGAATAATTTACAAAGAGGATACTTTTTACCAGAAAAGCCCTTAGGAAAAACCGGTCACCTTAATCCCATGACTGGGAGACATTACAAAGAGGAGACTTTATTTAAGTGGAGTCCACGAGAACCACTTTAGGCTTTCTTATCAATAATTTGAATTCTGGGAAATCTATACCTCCGATATGTTGCATCATCCCAAGCTTCGGTGTAGATTCTCTGGACAATAATTGGCTTATTCAGAACAACTTGGTGTTTAATATTTTTTATTACCAACCACTGATTATATGGTGTCATAAAATGTTTTAATATTTCAGTATCTTGTAGATGAAGAAGATCCTTCACAGTCTGGCAGGTTGTATGGAAGCATTCACCAATTCCATTTTCAATGCACCATGTACATTCATTCTGGAAATAGGATTCATAATACATAGGGTCTATGGCAATTATGTTGATTCCATACTCATTCCACCAATCTTGTAGCCAGACAGACTGCAAGTTGCTCTGCATAATCCATGTTGCACCAAATTTGAGTTTGGTGTAGTGGGTTTCATTCTTTCCATCTTTATTCAAAAGATCCCACCACAACTTTTTATATCCTAAGAAGTTCTAGATAGTGTCAGGAAATATCAGATTCGGATCATTTTTTGGCCATTGATTGAAATTGGTCCATGTCCACTCAGGATTTCTGGTTCTATTTATGACCAAATAATTGTGATAGATTCTACGTCTATCACCTCCTTCTGACGAGATAACAGAGATGTCTAGAAATTCATTTGCTAATTATTGTTCGGCATCATGGGAAGTTGTCATGCCTTTTGAGTATACCATATCATGTATCCATTTGATTCCTTTTGGATACACTCAACGTTCTAGGACAAGATGCATAAGATCTATATGATTATGTAGATTTGCATCCAGAACTTTGGTATTTCTTAGCTTCCATGTTGGCTTGCATTCATCTCTGTATTCTGTCCATTTTTTGTCTTCTGGGATAGATCTTAGGATCTCTCTTTGGTGGCTCTGGTCCCATTCAGTGACTATCACCATAACGTCCTCTTGTTCTTGTGGCTGGATGAATTCCCTTCTTAGGAAATCTGGCAAGTGGTTGTCTGTACCTTTAATGTGTTCTACATTAAAGTCAAAATTTGTGAACAGGGCTTGCCATCTGGTGAACTTAGCCTCACCAGGATTTTTTATGTCCTTTGTAAGGACTTTCTTCAAGGCAGATGCATCTGTTCTTAACAAAAATTTATTATTGACAAGATGGATTGCAAACTTATCAATAGAGTTCCACGTGGCCTTTACCTCCCTTTCAATAACATAATAATTATTTTCTATTGGGCTCCAGGTTCCGGAGGTGAACTGGACTATCTTCTCTATTTTGTCCTTCTCTTTCTTCAGCACACCTCCCCAACCAATGTCGCTTGCATCTAATTCAACAATTTTTGAAGAACTATAGAATATAATATATCAGTAATAATTCATTAATAACTCACATAACCCATAGTCATACCGAGGTCATTAAATTGGGAATTATATTAAAATATTCAACTTACATGTTTTTATCGACATTCCTCATTAACACCGATCAAATTCACAAATTTGGTTATATATATATTCATAATTTTAGTTTATTTAATTGAGTGTTGGGTTAGATTCGTTATAATTCTAAATTTAAATTAGACAATTTGTAAGATTTTGGATATTTTATGTATAATTTATAATAAATTACATTTTTTTATAATAATAAAATAAGTCTTCAAGATTAGTTTAATTGGTCTAGTTCATATTGTTAAAGGTTTTTGTAAATGAAAAGTCACCATGTCAATTTTCCTCAAAACTTTTGGAGTCCCTTTATATCGGCCACACTTACAAAGAAGCTCCATAAACCTGATATAAACAATACATAATAGTAGAATATATATATATATATATATATATATATATATATATATATATATATATATATATATATATATATATATATATATATATATATATATATACTACAATTTCTCATTGAATTTATTTGTTTGGTTTGAAGAGGAATCTTTTAAATATTTTATTTAATTTAAAATGATAATTATTTAACAAAATTTTAAGATGTTATTTTAAAAGATCATGTTTTAAATTTATTATGAACTCTTGATATTATGTAAAAATTGTTATTTTTTTAAAACTAAATGGGTAGAGATTTGCATTATTAAAAAAATCTAGATTATAAGGCTAGAATCTTTATATATTCCAATCTTCCTTGCAAGTTTTGAATTGAGCACAAAGGCTCAATTCAAACCCTCAAGTGAGTTCGTCATGACACAAAATTTCCAGTCCCTTTCCAACTAAAGATTTTCAAAAAAGCGCTAATATCCAGACACATTTACATTTCATTAATTTTGTTTTGATTTAGTTTGACTTCTTGTTTTTCTTGGAAAAACACTTTTTCCTTTTCTTCCCAACTGAGTCTAATCCATGTTTTTTGTAGATTTCAACGGGTCATTCTTTGCCAAGTGCACATTGTTGTTCTTGAAGTCTTCCTCATCTGCCTGATTTGACCAAGAAGTTACCTTTCCAACATGATTCCTTGTGGTTTCTGGAGGGGATCCATTTTCCACGAGGGTTTGTTGCTTTTTCACTTTCATTGAGTCCAGAGGATCTTGATTTGACCAAGAAGTTACCTTTCCAATATGATTCCTTGTGGTCTCTAGAGGGGATCCATTTTCCACGAGGGTTTGTTGCTTTTTCACTTTCATTGAGTCCAGAGGATCTTCACTAGCATGCAATTTTTCTTGATTGACATTTGTTGCCTCTGATCCATTTTCTTTGGAAACATTAGTTTTTGGTTTATCTTCTGGTTCTTTCTTATTTTGAGGCTCTTGCTCTTTGTATATCATATAGTGATTGCCCTGAGCTCCTTCCAACCAATTAGACCTTCGATATTTTTTCCAATCTTTATTGCTCTGACGCTTGGGGTAGTTTTTTATTAATTGCCCCATTTCATGGCATACTCTACATTGAAATGAAACATTTTTTGTAGTCGATCTTTTGGACCTAGGCATAATGTGGGGCCATCAAATTGATCTCTACAGAAAAACCCTTATTGAAGCCCATCTCCACACAAATTTGAGCATAAGTAGTTTTATAATAATTTCTTGTATCTGGTTTGTGTAAACAAAACTTTCCAAGAGAATTCCCAATAGAGGATAATGATTGGAGATTCCAAAGATGCGAGGTTAGGTTCGGAAGCCTTACCCAAACTGGAGTTTTGGAGATTGATTTCATTATCGGATCAAAGGTGGGAGACCAGGGCTGCATGAAGAGATTGACACTACCCCAAAACCATGGTTCAAATTCGCAAATGGCCTTCTTGTCCTCAATATTTTCAAAAGCAATGATGAAAAAACATCGAGCCATGGGATAAATATTCAAATCATTCCTTAAAAAAGGTTTCGATGTCTCAAAGATCCATTTATGCAGATCCGTCAGTTGCAGCCAAAATCCATTAAACCTACAAACCAAACCTTTCTCTGAAAAAAGCTTCTCACAGCTTAAAGCTTCCTCATCCAAAGGAACATTGAGGGAAAGAACTTCTTGAACTACTAGGAGACCAGATCCGGATTTCAGAATGGAACTATATGAAATCGAAAAAGAGCTAATTTATTCGACAACCATTCCTACAAAATAAATGGTCTTCATCATTGAATCACCAAGATTCACCATTAATTAGATTTTCACAAAAATCTAAAAAAAATCCACACAATCTAAACATAAATCAAACCACTTATATAAAAAAAATGTTATTATTCTCTACTTTTTTAATTTAATTTATTATACTAATAAATATTTCAAATTACTTATTTAAATTGTATAAAAATATTATATAAAAAATTAATGCTCTTTTTAAATAAATGTCTAATATCATAACATGTCTCTTTTATCTTTAATCTTTTAAATTAAAATTATATTATTAATAAATAATTATAATTCTATAAAATGCAATAAAATTACAATAACATTTTATAATTAAAACTTAAAATTTTCACACTTTATATTAAAAATTTTAAAATTGATTTAATTAATAAAAAATTATAATAACACAAAAATAAATTTCTCACACATATGTGTATGCTAACATCTTCAATAACTATGACCATGGAGCTTTACATGTCATGAGCAATATTTCTCTGGGGCTATCATCCGTGCCTTTAATCTTTTCTATGGGCCTATCATCCTTACGTATGTCTTTAATATGCTTAAAGTTGTTAATATAGCGATGCCTCTATTTGAGGTTCATTGAAAATCGAGTTTGATTCTAAAGAGTCAAGGCTTATATCTAAATTTTACTAATTTGATTTCGTGGTATAAACTGGAATCAGAGTCTCTGGAGAATGCAAATTTGTTGGTTGATTTTTTAGTGGTTACAACCTTAATGTATAATTAAGTATCATTTGGTATTTATATCTACTTTTCACAATTAATAGTGTTTTCACAATTAATAGTGGAAAATGTGTAATATTGTTTAGTAGTCATTTGTGTTGTTGTTATTAATGGTATTGAAAGTATTTGTTATGGAGCTTTTATATGTATAAGGGGTCATTATTAGGATGTGATAATATTTAATGAATCAACTAATTAGTAATTTGGCATTTTCTACTCTTATTAATTGCTTTTTAATATGTAAAATTTTTAAGTTATTTTTCATGCTTTCTTGTATTATAAAGGTTTTTTTTTTAATATGCATGGCTATACAAAAAACGAATGGATAATGTATCAATGTATTTTGACGGTGATAGATAGATATTATGATGATCGATATATGTACTGGTTTTATTAATGTATCATTAATATATGTTATGGTTTTTCTTTTTTTTCTAAAAAGAAAAAAGTAAGTTTATCTCACAATGTCTATGGGAAGTGATCTCTCAAGTTATAAATTTAGGAATTTGGTTCATGTAGCATTATCATATCTTATGGTAATTATATGTATCCCATATAAAATATGAAGGTCCATTAATAAATATGTTGTTAGGTTTCCATGCTATATATGGAATTAGATTCATAGTATTAAGATTTTGGATAAGGTTTTCTTTATCAATTATCATTTTTCTACTATGATCTAATATATAAAGGGATCTTGATCATTTTTAAGGTGAAATTAGCATTGTCAATCTTTTGAGCATCATTTTTGGGAAAATTTGTACATTTTATTATATTGGTATGTCAAATTTTATGAATTTTGGTTAGAGGAAACTTTGATAAGAACACCTTTTAATGTAACCATTACATTAACATTTAAGCAATCAAGTTGAACGATTTGACTAGTCATTTTATTGGGTTATATTAATTTGTTAAAAATTGAACATGGCATAATGTTAGAGGATTCCCTAGAATCAACCAAACAATTATGTACATTCTGATTATAAATTTAAAATGTTATTAAGAATTGTGGAGCATTTGAATTAGTTTTTTCCTCAATTAATGCAACATTTATATTTGATTTATTTCACTGCATAGAAATTTGAGCATATATACCTTTATTTTTTTCCTCAAACAAATAAACTATTATTATTAGAATTATTACCAAGTGCTTGTAGCAACTTGTTCTTCTACTATGTTATCTTAGATAATTCAAAAAGTGAAATAATTGCTCTCGTTTTCCTTAAATATTCTACCATATCATACTCGAAATTATTTGTAATTATAATAAGTTTACCTACCTTGGAATTCATTTTATTACTAGGAGAAGTTTTACGCATAGGATAGGAAGTAGAAGGAGATCTTGATGTGGATGAGGGAGGACCTTTTCTTTTTGATAATATGAATAAACATACAAAAAAATAAAATAAACACAAAACCTCACTAGATATCCTATGCATATAATAATAACATTTAATCAATGTCAGGCGAGACAATGGACAAGGAGAAGAGAACACCATATATATGTCATAAAACACCAATTAGGGAAACATCCATGAGAAGGCAATATCATCTTCGCTAGTAATAACAAATCTCTGGTTTTACACTCAAGAGAACCTACACGAATGTTTATCCCTTTAAAAAGATAATATTTTTTCTCTATACATTGTGTGTGTTTCATAGGTATCCCTTACCTCTATTATATACAAAGAGATGAGAAATTGCATCCCAATAATACATGTGGAATAAATTTAATCTCCCCTCTTTATATAATAAATTATTACAAGGGTATTTTACTCCATAATAAATACATGATATACCTATTTTACATAAAGTTATAATTTATTCTGATAAAACATTTGACATTATTACCTTACAAAGGGACACACTCTAATACAAACTCCATCTAGCTCATCCTCAACTCCATCAATCATACCTTTGGAAATGTCCTAGGTAACGTTGATTGATGGTTCATGGATCTCTTCCTCCTTTTGTACTTCACTGGTGAACTAATTTACTTCTTCTCCCACAATCTCAATGCATAATTCACTCATGTTTATAATGGCTTGAAAAATATTTTTTGAATGAACAGCGTTATGTGCTATGCTGAAAATATCTTGAGCAATTTTCTCGAGATTAATCTCATCAGCAAAAGGGTTTTGATTTGTAGAAGGTAGATTATTTCTTATGATAAATTATCTCCATGGTATCCTATAGGACGTGACTTCTCCTAAGTTTTTATTTATGTCTATTATGACATTTTATATTTTTTTAATAACTATTTGTATACCTTAAATATCAAAAGAACCGTTTTTGTCTTCAATAGTTTTAGCAGTCCTGTGTTTTCTAGCATTATTGATACTTTTTTTTTCTTGTGTTGAAGGCTTACAAGTGATATTAAGAATTTGAGTTCCAATTGTTGATGTTTTGTCAAAGGTTTTATTTTTACCATCTCTTTTCACAAAAATTGTAATGCTTGAAGGAAGAGTTGGATGATTAACTTTCGTGGAATGGTAAATTCAATCTAAGATTGACCAAGCTCTTTACTTTGGGTTTGTATAATAATTTGTGGTAAATGTGATTAAGTTGTTATAAAGTTGAACATGTTCATATTTCTAATGCTATCATAATATTATTAGATTAAGATTGAGATGGTGTAACAAGTATACTTTGTGATTCCAATTATTTTGTTTGAGGTGTATGAACCTATGGTTTTGATATTATTGATTCATAATGTTGTTATGATTATGAGACTTTTTTAGATTTTCTCATGGCTTTTCTCTTCTTAAATGGCAACAAGGTTGTTTTGGATGGATTAGTTGTTCTTAATGCCCTACTTGCCATTTAAAAACATGGTCATTCCTCTAGCACCAATTATTGTTGATGATTGAAAATGGCGTTGCCAAAAACAACTAGGAATATCACCCAATCAAGGTCCCAATTAGACCTATATTTTTTTGGTATGGTGATATTCACTGGTATGCGGGCCCAATTGTTTCCAAAAAGTTTTCTTTGGATGTGAAGTAAAATAAATCCAAAGGGAAAATATATGGCCTAACACTACCTATATTAAAAACACATTAATATATTCTTACTAGTATATAATATTATATGTTCCTAGAAATTTGGGTGTAGGTTGTGAATACTTTCAAACACGTAAGGAGGAATAATTACAAGACTTAGGAAATAGTCCACCAAATCAAGTAACTAATAAGCTCAAACAAAATATCTTAATGATTCCAAATAATTAGTTATTTAAAACAATGAACAGTGTACTCTATACCTGATTACTTTCTACCAAGAAATTGTAAAAAAAAAACATGAAAGGAATTTCAAACTTTCAAGATGTAAACTTCAAATCAAACACTTATAGAGATGCATAGTGTAAGGTCCCTACTTCACACCATCAAATTTCAAGCAAAGCAAAATATTGGCCTTCAACTTAAATTATTTCCTTGATAAGATTATATAGTTATTATACCAAGGTTTCTAGCCATTAAGTCTTTAATCCTATCCTAAAACTTGATAGAGATGCATAGGTCCCAATTCTAAATTGTCCAACTTCAAAGGTTTCCAATTATATTTACAATGATAAAAATATATGATATTGATTATAATTTCCAACCCCTTCTCTATAGAATGAGTTGATATTTATAATAATATATCGCTTCCTCTATTCATTCAAATTCCTCAAATAATTATTCTTACAATAGTCTTAATAATTTAGCCAAAAAAATGTTCAAACAATTCTTTAATTATTTTCTTGATAATATCATTTTTATAAATATTATTCATTTCTATTAAAAAAAATTGTATTATGTTTGATCTAGGACATTGGATGTATCATGTCTTTTATTGGCCCACAAACATTAGTAGTATCCTTTCATTCTCTTCCTTTATTCATGCTCCTAGTCTTCGGGATTATTTCCCCAACCTAAATATATGCAAAAAAAAAAAAAAAAAACAGAGTTAGTGTTTTCTATATATTTAATTCGATTAAAAATCAATCAATTAATTAACGATATACAATAATATATGTGTTTCGTGATTTATCTTTTTTATAATTAAAATAGAAATTGATTCAATTATAATGAAGGTCAAATTCATTTTGGATAAGCTGTAAGAGAAATGAGGTGGTATGTTGATACGTTGTTATCTATATTAAGACTTTTATGGTCGTAGTAATTTATACCACATTAGTTGGTAAAATTAAAAATTTTGGTTATAACTTTTCACCAACCTATTATATTTTTTACCTTAAGGCAAGTGTAACACTTAGTCAAATTTTAATTGTAACTCCTATTACAAATTTGACCTCGGAATATTCGACCATTATTTTGGGATGACTTGACAACTGAACTAGTAGCCCAAAATAGATCCAAACATCTAAATATACAATTAGTCATATATTGTCATGATCCAAATATATAAATATACAATTATTCATATGTTGTCATTTAATCTTGGATTCGAATGCAATCACAAGTGAAATTCATTTGGGATTTGAACATTTGGGATATTAAGTGATGCACTCTTAATTGTTCTTCCTAGATCCAAACGTAATGAAACTTGAAGTAATCCAACATTTGGTATTTCTACCATGCCTTATCATATAACAAGGCCCATATCTAGATATAATTAATAGATGAACTAATCTATCATCTAGTTATTCGAGAATCCGCCAATGAACTAGCCTATGTTAAGTCTTAGATCTAGATGTGACAACTAAAAATTGAATGAATACAACATTTGGGTATTATGAAGTTGTGATGATGACACTTTTTTGTAGATATTGGATGTAATACCCTCATGCAATGTTAGTGCTCCAACTTAGCTCCTGTAATCACATAATTCAATACAATAATTTCATGTAGTGACATGTCATAGGTTTCACATCATCAATCATACTTTGTAACATGTCATGTCATCAACAAATGATAAAACCCAATTGTCACCAAAAAAAGGAAGTATTATTAAACTAATATCCAACATATGATAGAAAATAAATGACAGACATGTGGGTTACTTTGTGATATGAATATATCTGACCTCTTATAAAAAGGAAATTATTATGTTCATTTGGATCTAGATGCTAGGTCATTGTTTGACATCTAGGAAATCCCTAAAGTGATGCTCTACTTTCTAATCTAGATCTAGATTTAACTTGTCTAGGTATTTAAATTCATTAGCCCAAAAATCAAAGCGAAATATGAATTTATATTAAGCGAGATTTTTTTTTCCTTTTAGGATTTTATCATTCTGTAAAAATAAAATAAGATGAAACTGAATTAGAAGGATTTTTTTTTAAATAAAATCATTGAAACTGATCAAGAACATCAAAATTAAAAAATAAATCAAATAAAAATATGTACAATTGAGCTTCAATAAAATTAAAATATTTACAAATTGTAAAAAAGTATATATAAGTAAAAAATTATGAAGGGTCTCCATCATTTTATGATGAAATCATATTATAATGGGGTTTTTTTAGGTCACAAAAATTGGTAACTAATTGGGAAAATTAGGTATCTTTACTCTTAATAATTTTGGAAATGGCCTATGTTAACTCTTAATTTAGATGTGATGGCTCAAAATTGAATGAATACAACATTTGGGTATTATGAAGTTGCAATGATAACACTTGTTCTAGATTTTGTATGGAATACCCTCATGCAATGTTAGTGCTCCAAATTAGCTGCCACAATCACATAATTCAATAAAATAATTTCGTGTAGTGACATGCCACAGGTGTCACATCATCAATCAGGCTCAGTAACATGTCATGTCATCAACAAATGATAAAAATCCAATTGTCACAAAAAATAAATAATTAAAGGAATCTGATTAAACTGATATCCAACATTCGATAGAAAATAAATGACAGACATATGGGTTACTATGTGATCCGAATATATATGACCTATTGTTAAAGGGAAAGTATTATATGCATTTGGATCTAGATGCTAATGCATTCTGGGAAATCCTTAAAGTGATGCTCTACTTTCAGATCTAGATCTAGATTTAACTTATCTAGGTATTCAAATTCATTAGCCCAAAAATCAAAGTTAAATATGAATTTATATTAAGTAGGATTTATTTTTTCCTTTTAAGACTTTTCCATTCTGTAAAAATAAAATAAGATGGAACTCAATTAGAAGGAATTTTTTTTAAATAAAATCATTGAAACTGATCAAGAACATCAAAATTATAAAATAAATCAAATCAAAATATGTACAATTGAGCTACAATGAAATTTAAATATTTACAAATTGTAAAAGAGTATATATAAGTAAAAGTTATGAAGGATCTTCATCATTTTATGTAGAATTCGTATTATAATGGGGGGTTTTGTAGGTCACAAAAATTGGTAACTAATTGGGTGAATTAAATATCTTTGTTATTAATAATTAAGGAAGACTTTTATCTGAAAGCCTGCAACATAAGTCTTTTATTTCAAATCCAAAAATTTACAGGAATTTAGTATTTTTCATACTTGTAAAAAATAAGTTTGCAAGTTCAAATACTCAACACCTAATATCACTTTGCAGAGTTTTATACTAAGTTGATTTTATTTAGTTTTAACCAATAGTGAAATTAACCAAAAAGACCAATGGTTTAACCAAAAAGACCAATGGTTTTCCTATCATCAATTATTACATGATTTTGTTATGCATCTCCTTTTACCTAGTCTTAACATGAGTGTCGATATCCTTAACAGTTTTTCTTGTACTTCCCACACTTTAAAACGATTTTCAACTTCCTCCTTTTATTTAGAAAATTATTTCACCCTTTAGAATTGTAAATATAAACATGGATGTTAAGAAATGGGGTTGTACATGATTTAATGTGTTAAGTAAACTATTGAAGTATAAAAACATAGTCTTAAAACTATTTTCCACTTCTAACTCTATTTAGCATATTTTAATTATTTATAAGAGTGAAGCTCATTAATGTGCTTTTCCTCAAAACAAAAACTGCTTAAAAAAAGAAGTATAGCTTAAATATAATGATTCTTTGCAAAATTCTTCTTTGAAATTTTGGACTCTTGTGATATTCTTAATATAAATCTTCCTTAAAGATTAGTAAACATAGTAATATTTCCAACTATTTGCCATGAATGCTCCCTACTATAAGAACTAGAAACTAATACAAACCTATACAAACAAAACTAAAACTAAACTTGTAAGTAATATAACTAAACAAAATCTTTAAAAAGCTCAAATAAAGAACTAACAATTGTAGTATGTACAAAATAAATGAAAAATAACATAAATAAAGGAATTTACACATAAAGTATCTTCAAAACTTGGCCATTCAGGGGATTCTTTCTCACTTGCCCTCCAATGATTGAAAAATGTAAACTGAAGTGCCAATCTTTTGTGAGATTTGAAATGTACCTAGCTTGTTCCTGGAATTTTATGTTTTCTTTACCGTCATAAGCTTTATCCCATTTCAACACTAAGTAACTGACAACGTAGTCTATGTTATTAATTGAGGATATGTCAAACAATTTTTTAACAACATGTTCATGTATATTAAACTTCTATGTGGTTTTATCTTGTTCCTCTTCCACTTTTAATAAGGTTTCAAGTCTGCTCTACATTGCAAGGAAATATATATTCTACCAAATTGGGAAAGATGTAATGAAGGAAGGAATACATTAGGGGGATAATATCTTTTTTATCATATAAAAGGAAGAATGAAGAGTTCCCTAAGGCTGCATTTTTTTTAACTCAATCTACCAGGAAATAATTTGAAATTACTTTATATCAATTACATTGGTTTTCTTTAACATATTTTTTAATAGTTATAATGATATTTTAGTTTATAGATTTTTCTAAACCATTTCCATGAGGGTAATAATTTTCAAAGTATTTAGTTTTAATCTCATTGTTAACAACAAAAATCAATTATTTTAAGAGACAAAAAGTAAGATGCATTATCAAAAACTAAAGAATTAGTAACACCAAACCTAGTAATAATATTATGTTCAAGAGAAGAGATGATATTTTCATTTTTAAAAGATTTATGTGGGATTTCCTCTATCCATATTGTAAATTAATTGATTACAATGAGTATGTACTTGTGAACTTTTTATTAATTTGGAGTTATTTATCCAATTATATCAATTTATCGCTAAATAAATGGAATTTCAATAATCACTTGTTGTAAAGGAAATGTAGGTTTCGTCTCTTTCCCTGTAGAAGTGTGATATATTTTACATTTCTTACAAAAGAATGAGAATATTTGAACATTTTTCGCTGGTCATCTTGTATGCATATTTGTTTGGCATATTTTCTCCAGGAATTAGATCAATATGATGACTGATACTTCTAACAGGAGATAATTTGCTTAGTAAATCCTCAACCACAATATCAACACATCCTTTTAACATATCATTGATTTATTCAAGAAAAATCATCCATATTTGTGTTAGTAAGAACAACTCTTAATTTTCATATTAAAGAAAAACGTACCTCAATATGTTTTACTTCTTGCGGAAATTCCTTTCCATTGATCAACAACACTTTGGGATTGATCTCATCTACTACTTCTTCATCCTTCAAGGGTAACAATGTATGCTTCTAACCATCCTTTTGAACAATATAAGTGTCCATTCTCCCATCATGGAAAGATTTCATGTCATATTACCATGGTCTCCTTAACAAAATATGGCATACATCCATTGGTGTTATGTCACATAGTACTATATATTTATAGCCACCAATTTGAAAGTCCACCATACATTATTCATTTACCAAGATTTGATGTTCTTTATATAACCAAGATTCCTTGTAAGGTGTTGGATGTATCAATATTTTCAAACCTAAGTTTCCTGCCATCTCGGTGGATACTAGATTATTTTTACTCTCACTATATATTATTATCTTGCAATATTTACCTTTGATTTACAAATTTTCCTAAACAAACTTGTCCTATGTGTAGAATCTTTAATTTCCTTCTCTTTGTTGATAAACATCCTTTTCATCAACAAAGATTCACTAACCTCTAGGGTTTCTTCTTTCGAAGGAGGATTGACACTCTCTTCATCTCCTTGTGCTCTATGACTACCCCTTTGAGTTTCAGGATTGTTCGCAGGACACTGTATATCCAGGTCCCAATTTGTTGCATCTAAAACAACTAATTTGGGAATATCTTCCTTTGCTTCTACCTTTGGAATATATTCCACCCTTAGACTCACTTCCTCTATATGTTTGGCTCAATTTTTTTGGACTACTTCCTTCCTCTCGCTTAACCTAAAATATTCCTTTATTACCTTGATGTCTTCTGCCTCTTGTTTTACTTCTTCCTCTTCCTCTTTGACTCTGTAACCGAGTTGAAGGAGATTCACCAAGAATTGAATGAATCTTTATGGGATGCAGATCAAAGGTTAAAGCACACTATCATAGACGGAGGATTTACTATTGATGACACACAACACAAAGAGTGGTTTATTTCCATGTTGCTACCGCATCTATGCCAACCCCTAAGTTAGTAGAATATTTCCATGCAAGATGAAGCTATATAGATTGAAATTAAGTTATAAGCTTCACCGGTACCAGCTGTGCAGATCAGACTTAGCAGATTCAAATCCAGTTGGAGGAAATGCACTTAGAAATACATATTTTGCGCAAGGATAAAGGAAAGGAGGCATGCGTAGATGTATGGTGTATATGATGCAAAGTTTTTAGGCATCACAAGTATCAGTGCCCCATATTCAATGACTATCTGCAACCTAGAGGACCAAGCCCACTGAAGAGCACAGCCAGACCAAGTGGAACTCACCTATTGTGGTGCACAATTTTTCAAGCTATGGGTATCCCTAATCTTAAGCAACCTTTTTGAAATTTTTTCTCATCGATGGGACATGACGAGCATCATTGTTGCAACTTCGATTTAATGATTGATTGAGCTGACCTATATAAAATGCACATTGAACCTACCTCCCCAACCTACCAATATGGGCATGGTAAACTCAAAAATAGAAGACAAGGAAGAGGAGGAGGATTTGGTAGAGGAAGAGGGAAGCTCATCTGCTACAATTATGGAGACACGGGCCATTATGTGCATGACTATCCAAACCCAACATAACAATATTGCAGGTACTATATAAAATTTTATCATGTTATTGAAGATTGACCTGATTTGATTACAAAGATGCAGGAAAATAAAACGGAGACTCCCACTCAAAACATTCATATGGTAATAGTTGAGCTAGGTGAAGAAGAACCAAGTGTGAATGTCATCCCTAGGATTGGTGCAACAACTGGTGAAGACAAATGGGTGAAGCTAGATGCTGATCTCTGGATCCGAAAAGCACCTGAAAAGAAGGAAGGATTCAACTTACATCTAGAAATAAACTTTTGTAGCATCGAAATATGGTTTCGCAGAAGCAGACGCCTCAACATCAAGTAAACCTATGGACATGCTCAGAGTAGATGAAGAGATAAAGCCCTTCATACAAGCTTGTATCAAATTTTTGCGTAATAAGAAGGTTGTCGAGAACCTACAAGCATTGATAAACAATTGCGCAGAGAAAGAATAGCCTCAGATGGAGCAGAAGGCTATTAATAATATCTATACGAATAAAAGAAGAACTCGACAGGAGATGTGCTTGACTGCTTAGATTGGTGCATATGGGATGGATCAGGTCATTCTGGATCTAGGATCTGATGCGAATGTTGTACCAACACAAACATGGCAATGCATGGGAGAACCTGAGTTGGAATGTTCTACTATCCAGCTGCACACGCTGAATCAGCAAAATACTATCCCATTAGGAAGACTCTCACAGGATGTAGTAGATATTGAAGGAGTAAAGGTGCTCGCATACTTTGAGGTTATACAGATTCTAGATGATACTGACCCATATCCTACAATTTTGGGTTTATATTGGGCTATTGATATGAGTGGCATCATCAATCTTAAGCACAAAAGTATGGTATTTGAGAATAGCAAAACCAAGGTTGTGGTCCTCATAGATCCTGCAGAAGGAGAAAGATATATAGAGCCGATGCGTGCATATGATGATGGAAATCATATCTATAAGTTGACTGCGTGAGACGAAGATCGGATCAACCCGACAGCCAATAGCTCCTTATTTTCATATTCAGACAAGGATCTGGAAAACTGGCAAAATTTGATACATGAAGTATCTACGTTGCACTGAAATCGGGTGAAAAAAGCTCTTCGATGAATATCCTCAAGGGTACGAGAATTTCCTTATTATGATGGTTTGACTAATATTAACCTATTTTTCGAAGATATTGCAAAATTTGTTCTAGAAGAACAAATATTCCATTCACTTGATATAGTGTTGTGCTCAACCCCAACACATTGGTGGGAGACGCACAAGGGTAACTTGGCTAATTGGGAAGAATGCACCCACATGATGTGTCTATGATTTGAACATCCAGAAACCAGAAGGGGAGAGACCTATTTAGGAGAAGGTGATCCGCACAAATATTTGGCTAAATGGACTGAATCATGGGGTGAAAAATCAAATCTAGAATGGGTGCATATATTCATCCACACTTTGGGGAATGTGCCTATGGACTCGTACCTTGAAACTTAACTGCGACGAGGAAACAGTGAATGGAGCACTAACAAAAAGTTTTATCTTGACCTTTAGTTTTGAAAGTGGGTTTGAATGCTTGGACGAATCATTGCAGCATATTCAGGAGGTCATCTTTGACACCACAAAGTAGAAGGTTGAGTGCGACTTGCCAGTATGGGATGTGCAGATGCCGGACAACATTAATTTTTGAAAATTTTCAGTTGAAGATAACGAGGAAGATCCAAGGAATATTATGATCCCTAAATCTATAGGATAATTCATAGTTACTAGACCTATGATTGAGTCACTCAATGTAAATAAGTCTCTGAATATTTGGCAACTCAATATTGGCTCAGAGGAACAGGTGAAATTAGCGAAGATCGAGGAGTACTGGGATGATGATACGGTGGGAAAGGTCGCCAATTTGTTGACTGAATATCAGGACCTATTTCCTATGAAATTTTTTGAACTAAAGGGGATAATTGGAGATCTCAAGATAATGAAGATCACTTTAAAACTGGATGCACGACCTGTGAAGTAGCACCAATATAGTTGAATCCCAAATATAAGCATAAATTCAAAGAGGAATTAGAGAAAATAGTTTCTTCTGGAATCATAGAGCCATTGGAAGAATCTGATTGGGTGAGCCCTATGGTGGTCCAGGACAAGAAAACCAAAGGAGAAATAAGGATTTTCATGAATATGCACAAATTGAATGATGGTTGCGTACATGACCCATTCCCGACCCTATTTTCTGATGAAATCTTGGAAAATGTTGGAGGACAAGAGGCCTATTCATTTACATATGAATTCTAAGGATAACACTTGATCAGAGTATGAATGTTAGTTTTGATGTGCTAATTCCATCTGCAGATTTAATTTTTTTGTTGGTCATATTGTGCTTGATGTACATAGGTTTCCTTGTTGTTTATGTGTGTCAAATAGGTAAATTATCTGAGTTTTATGAGTGAATTCAAGAGCATAAAGTATGAAAATCAAATGTTGAACAACAAAAAAAACAAGAACATCAAGCTATCGTAATTGGTCCATCAACACAAAGTTTTGATGAAGGAGTTCACCCCTTCTAGGATACATCTCCTTGGTCAAACTTCCATGGCTTGGGCCTCTGTATTAGCTCAAAATTGAAAAAAATAATTGTTTACATTCACCTACATCCCTTGCAACCTACTTCAATGGCTCCAGAATGTCCAAAATATTCATAAATGACTCTTCATTCTCTCAATTTGGCCTTTAGCTGATCTAGGCATGGCCTTCCCTCCTAGTGGCCCTGGGCTTCCTTTTTCTTAAAAGTAAAAAAAACACCTTTATAATTTCTCTTCTACCTCTGCAACCTATACCAATGGATTCAAAGCATGCCAATATGCTAGGAATGACTCTTCTTGAGCCAAAATTGGTCGATGATTGCTCCATATATGATTCATTCAATCTTCCTAGGAAATCTCCTCCAAATCTGGAGAAGACCCCAGTTAGCCCCACCAGAGTTGGCGGTCCGCTGAATTTTGTGTAACAGCCAAATTTTCTGCCAGATTAATCTTTGATTTAAATTAAGTAAATGCGATTTTAAGTGGGATAAGTGCAGATTAGCACATAAAGCGCAGTTTAGCGCTAATACACATTACAATTTGTATTAACGCATAATCCTTGGGTTAAGAGGTATTAAACCCACATTAAAATATTTAATTATGCTTAACAATCTCCTCTCTCACCTATTCTGGTGGCTTGGTCACATGGGGAGGGGGTTGGCCCCCTCCAAACCACCGTCGGAGTAATAGTATCACAATAAGTAGTAGTCGGGCACCATACATGTTAAGGACTACTTCTATGGGCTATTGGTTAGCCACTCCGTTGGTGTGGGGGAGGTCGTGGGGTCGACCCCAACCTCCACCCATCCAATATATATTTTTCCACACAATAATGTAATACCTTTGGAATTTTCGGATTTGAATATGTACTACCATATCATAAAATTTGAAACCTTAGATTTAAAATATATGTGCGTCCATAATTAAATCTGCCATATAATTGAAACCAACCTTTGGTATATGAATATGTGTTTCATACCATGGATTGTATATAATATGTCACCCACCATGTAATATAGTGTGAATACCATAGTTGTATAATAATTGGACCATTAGAGGGGATCCACTAGAGGGGGCACGTGGCAGCCCCAAGCTACACCACGTGTCAGCCTCTAGTTGGGTTTTCCATCCACATTAAAAAAAAATAAACTTCAACCTTAAGAGAAATTTGTAAAAACAAATTTCACCTTCACACCAATTCACCGAAACCTACTGTGACACTTGTCACAATGTCATTGAGAAAAAAATGAAGAATATTCTGCGCATATACCCTGTATCCTGACTGGGCTACCATGTCATCAACCTGTCACCATTATACACTTTTTTTAGTTGTTTAGGAAAACAAACAATAGGCTCTATCTCCTTCATCTGGACTCTGTTTTCGACAAAACAAATTGTTTCGGATTCCTGGCAATGTGCTCTTTGCTATCGTTCAGTTTCCAATCAATTCTAAGTAGTTTAATTTTTTTAGCTTTTACATTGAGCACCTGATCACCACCAGATTAGAATCATGCCAGAAGACAGAAGCAAGACAACATTTGCGACATAATGGGGACCATTTCAGTATACATTCATGCCATTCTCTCTGAATACTTCACGATCTATCTCCTTATGCGTAGTAGTAGTTGCATTCGAATGATACATACACAAGTTATTAGAAGTACACTTTGATGATTGGAATGTCTTTGGATTATTAAAGAAGAATGTGTCAAGTCTATGCCTAATGTTGGATACCTATCGTAATTATCAGGTCTCACTTAATCTAAAAAAGAGTTTATGTTGTGTTCCATTCGGGACCTTTCTAGGTCATATTGTTTGTCAGCAAGGATTGATGGTGGATCCTGCAAAAATCATTGTTATTGTTAACTTGGAAGCTACTGCAAATGTGAAACAACTGCATTGAATTTTGAGGCATACAGGGTATTACTGAAAGTTTATTCAAGGTTATGCACTTCTCACTCCACCCATGGAGAAGCTACTAAATAAGGATGCCTCATTTTGTTGGGATGAATACTGCCAAAAGAGTTTTTAATTACTTAAGGAGAAGATGGTCACTGCACC
The DNA here is from genome assembly GCA_034641835.2 of Pinus albicaulis. Lineage (NCBI taxonomy): Eukaryota > Viridiplantae > Streptophyta > Pinopsida > Pinales > Pinaceae > Pinus > Pinus albicaulis. The sequence goes on from CM076572.1 coordinate 458,379,880, forward strand.
CATATTGGTCCTTCCAGAATGGATGAATTTATTCCATGTACACAATGATTCCTCCTACATCGCGCTGGGAGCTATTTTAGCGTAACCAAGAGCCTGGGAGATTGACCACCCAATTTAATTTTCAAGTAATAATTTTTGAGTGTGGAACGTAACTACTCGACCATGGAAAGGGAAGGATTAGCTATGGTCTACGTGCTGCAGAAATTCTTCCACTATCTGTTGGGAGGCCATTTTAAGATGTTTACTGACCACTCTGCTCTAAAGTACCTGGTCAACAAGCCTGTGTTAGGGGGGAATATCTGTAGATGGTTGCTACTATTTCAGGGGTATGAATTTGAATTAATTGTGAAACCTTAGAGACTGAATGTTGGGCCAGACCATCAGTCACAAATTGAAAGTGGAGAAGGGCCAACCAACCTAGAAGATGGATTACCAAATGCACAACTACTTTCTATAAAGTTATTCGATGATCACTTTGGGGATATTATTCATTTCTTAACCAGTGGAAGTGCGCCCATGAAATATATGTTACAACAGGAGAAAGAGTTAGTCGCGCACGCAACCAACTTTACTATAATTTATAGTCATCTATACAAAAAGGGTGTAGATGAAGTCCTAAAAATGTATGTGTTGGAATTTGAAAGACGAGATATCTTAGCTGAGGCTCATGGAGGGGTTGCAGGAGGTCACTATGCAGGGAAAGAAACTGTGCAGAATATCCTACGAGTTGGTTTATGGTGGCCCACGGTGCACAATGATGCACATGTGTATTTATGCGCTTGTGATGTATGCCAAAGTATGGGGAAACCGTCGCGCAGATATGAGATTCCCTTGAACCGAAAAATGGCATTGCAAGCTTTTGAAAAATGGACCATTGATTTTTTCTGACCTATTGACCCTCTAGGAAAGAAGATAGGTGTGCGTTACATAATCACTGGGATAGACTATGTGACTAGATGGGCTGTGGCTAAGCTTGTGAAGGATTGTAGTGTAGACACAACTACGTACTTCATTTTTGAGAACATATTGACTCGATTTGGGTGCCCTAAGATTTTGATGAGTGATCGGGGTACACACTTTTTGAATGAAACTATTGAAGCTCTAACGAAATAATTCCATATTCATCATCAGAAGAGTACTTTGTATCGCCGACAATCGAATGGTGTGGTGGAAGCTTTTAATAAGATATTAGAGGCTATGCTCACTAATATTTTCAATGAAAATCAAAATGATTGGGATGTGTGCATACTTATGATTATTTGGGCATATAGAACCACATGAAAGAAGTTGGCAGGTGTTGGGCCAAGAAAAAGATATGTTTCACCCCCATCTTTAACACGATTTTTCATGCACTCTTATATATTTTTGCTTCATCTTAGAAATAAAGTAAAGGAAAATAATGAAAAAGTGAGGCAGAATAGATTAGTGATAAAAGGAGTGTTTGATAATGTAAAAACTGATTTTTAACTGCCTTTATTGATAGGGAAGCAAAATAGCCAAATTGCTGACCAGATGACCGAAAGACAACAGACAAGGAAGGTGGATGGAATCATATCGGCTCCTACGAATCGGCGAAAGATGGAGAGGTACAACCACGCTTAGGGTACTCAATCAATAGCCATGAAGCAATAGGGTCCCATAATGAGAAATATCTGTTACTACTCTTGAATTTGCCTTTAAGCTATAAAAGGCCAAATAATGATTAAGAAAAATAGTTCCTGTAATATAATATTTATGTAATAAACGTATTCGGACAGAATCGTCAAGTTTTGTACTAATGTATTACTCTATTAATGAATAATTTTGCATTTTTGGAATATATCACTTATGATTATTCCTTAGCAGTAGGCTTCTAGTGGCTTTGGGTCCAGCCCTCGGGATTCTTCTGGTACTTCTGTGCTTTACATTTATTTACATAATTTGCGTTCCCAAGTTATCCATTGGGTTTCATAATATATCATTTCAATTAATTAATTGCGAGCATGAGATGTTATATCTTCCTTTTTACTAGACTAGATTACCATTCATGTTCTTTTATCTAAATTCAATGCTTTTACAATTGTTAGGTTAGTTCTAACACGATTGTTTTTCAATTATGCATATAGTTGACATTTGACCTTTGTATCATCATCGTGAGCATTTGGTTGATGTTTAATTCAGAAGGATGTTATTAGTTGAATAAAAGAGAATTCCATTTCAAAATATAGAATAGTTGATTGCTGTTAAATTTTATTACAATTGTTGTTCAATTCGTTAAGGTTGTTGTTCAATTCATCAAAGGGTGTTGTTCAATTGTAGTTTATTCTTTTCAGTATTAAGTAGTTATTTCTGCATAGGCTTAGAACAAAGTTATCTCCCTTGAAGAGTCAAAAGAATTTCATAATTTAATTCCAATTTGATTTGATTGAACTTTGCGAATTAGACAATATTCCTTATGACAATTTAGAGTAGTCAACCTCCGATGTCACTTGCATATATTGTGCTTACACTCTTGAAATAACAAGACTTGCCTTGGGTTGATAATTAATGAAGAGCATTGAGGTTACCTTTAAACAGTCACCTTTATGACCCAACATTTTGGCACCATTGCCGAGGAGAGTGTTTAAGAGTGATCTCCCTTATTTCTTTTTCCTTTTGCTGTGAAAGAATTGGGTATTGAAAAGAAGAGGTAAGAACCTGCATGCTAGCAAGCAAAACGCTTTCTCTCCAGCCCACTTCTCAGCAATTGTGCAGAGGTTAGTAGGATAGGTGTCATTTTTTTATGACTAGGAAGAAAAAGATAGATCAAAACCCCCCACTTAAATCCACAAAACCCAAAGGATCGGTGGTCCTTGACAGAACAACACATATAGACGAAATCATTAAGAAGGCTAAATCGCAGGCATCCATAGGACCCAAAACCATTCCCACTCAGATTCCAATTACATTCCCTCAGGTAGTAGCCTCACCATCTATAGCCCACGTCGAGATTCACAGTGAAACCGAAGGGTCTGAACAAACTATTCAGACTACTGAACACGTAAGTCCTAACCCTTCGAGAGAGGTAAATTCTTGCAATTTGCAGGAAGAAGAGGGAGAAACCAGTAGTTATATACAAGTAAAAACTCTAGAGCTTGGATCCATTGAGAGAGTGGTTGAGATAGATACAACAAGTATCCTAGATCGGGGAAGTGCTGTAAGGCTTCCTCCAAATCCACTCCCTAATTCCACTCAAATTATTTCCTGAGAACAAGAAATCCCTGGGGATTACTAAAATATCTTCGATCAAATGGAAAACAACCAAAACCAGATACAGACATCGACATTAGAGTATCCCATTGTTGATCCGGCCGCAAATGGCCCTATGAAAGCCATTCCATTAAAAAACATCCCCACCTTCCATGGGCTAACCTTGGAAGATCTGGATGCATTCTTATTTGAATTTGATGTCTTATGTAGGGGATATGACTACACCACCAACCCTCAGAAACTAAAACTATTTCCCTCTAATTTTAACGGGACGACATTACGTTGGTTTATGGAGCTCGTTGGAGGAACCATTAATAGTTGGGATCAAATGAAAAGCTATTTTCTTAAAAATATCAAGACTACTGCCGGACTCAAGAACTAAAAGACGAAATATTCAATATTTTTGCAAGAGACAATAAGACATTAGAAGAATACGTTGAAATATTTCAATATAATTTGCAAAGATCTCCATATACTACACTGTCTAAAGATATCTTAAAATCAACAATGATCAAGGGAATGAAAGAAGAATGGGTCGAAACACGTAATATAATGGGAAAAAGGGACATCTATCAAGAATAATATGATGATATTATTTCATTATGCATCAGGTGTTCTTGAGTTAGTACGCGAAGTAGGAAAACTAGGCAAGACTCAACTACAAGGAATTATAAACAGTCTGGTGGCAATGTGACCATAGAAGAATTCGGTAATCTTTTAGAATATTTTAAAATCGATATCTTAGGCACCCTGACAATGTAGCTAGATGTCCTACAAGCCAAGAAGAAGCAAGCTATAACATAATAAAACCTTTTTGTTTTTTTTCCACGCTATCAGAATAAGCACAACCAACGGGGATGTCCACTAGACATGGTCCAGACATGTGCTATTTGTACCAAGAACCACGCCACTGACCATTTCCCTTCACTTCCGGGTTTAAAATAATTCTTCAAAGAGGTAGAAGAAGAGACAAAACCAGTCTACCTAATGAATCAGTGTCGACAATGGAAAACATGACCAGGTATGCCACAAGACCTTCCTCAATTCTTTTCTTCTCCAAAATTTAATCAACAGAACCCTACAACAACATGATAGAACCAATCACCTTTTTCTGCGTGGCCATCAAAATATTTTTACATGCCTCCTTGGCCAACACAACCCTCTTTAGGTAAAAACTGGTCAAGTTTTCCTTGTTTTCCCCCTTACTACCAAAATAATCCATATCAGTCCCAATGGCCTGCCTCCACCTCACAAAATACAAATTGGTCTAAAAACTTGCAACGACCCCTGGGAATGACCAATCTACCGATGGGGAAAAGGGTTCAGAATCAACCTACGTTACTAGCTCCATACCCAATCCAACACAATCCTTAGCCTATCATGCGTCCTCAACTGCCAACTCAGCCCAATCCTAATCCCAATAATAGACTGGTTCAACTAATCCACATTGTCGAAAACTCAAACCCCGAAACTGAACAGAAGCAATGCAATGAACTTAGGCTGAGAACAGGACGTGTGATTTCAAATAAAGAAGATACAACCCTGCCACAAATTGAGTCTGAAATTTTGACAGCACCTAAACAATCAACTATGATAGAAACATAGGTAAAGCAGGGGAGGGACATAATTGAGCAAAAAGACACTAAAAACCTTATTATGTCCTCCGCTCCATTCCCTGAGAGATTAACATTGCCTAAACCACTAGTCTATTCATATTTTTATCTCCTAAGGGAATTAAAAAATCTTTGCATTAAAATTCCTCTTCTGCAGGCTATACAGGACATTCCTATATATGCCAAGACAATTAAAGAGTTTTGCGGAAAAAATAGGTGAGGAAAGAAAAAACCGTACCAACTGTTCATGTGGTGGGAGAACTGTCAGACTTACTCTTCGGTAAAGAAATGAAAATAAAATACGAGGATCCAAGGAAGCCCATAGTTACTGTAAAAATCTCTAGCCACTCATTTTCGAACACATTGGTTGACTTATGGGTGGCCATCAACATCTTAACCATAGAAACCTGCGAGAATTTAGGCATAACAATGTTACAACCCACATCTACCTAGCTGGAACTTGCTGACAGACCTATTATCAAACCAGAAAGAATATTATAGGACATAATGGTTTCTGTGGACTCAAGGGAGTATCCGAAAAAAAATTTAGTTATTAACCCAAAAAGTAGGTTAGATGGACACCCCCTGATACTACGAAGACCTTGGTTAGCAACAACCAATGCTTACATAGGTTGTCAGGCAAGAAACATGACCATTGCTAGAGGTGACTCCATAAAAAATATTTTCATATACCCACCTTCCAAACCAAGTCTTCCCACTGTAATATTCACAAAAAACCACATACATACTGGGAACAAAACATCCGTTCACCACTAACTATAGTTGAAGCACTCGAATTCAAATATCAAATTGAAGATGATGTAATCAATAACTTCATGAATCAACCATATTCTTCTGAAAATTTAAAATGCCAAATGTTAAAGGAAGTTATTGATAATGAAGCATGGGAAGACCCCTTGGCAGACATTGATAATCAACACATACCCATGACTATTGTTCAAAACAAAATACCAATTAAAATTGAGCCAGAAAAGGTTTTAAATATCAACGATAGACTAGATAGTAACCAACAACGAAAGATCATTAAATTTTTATAGAAATATAAGGGAGAATTTTCTTGGGACTACCCAGACATGAAGGGTATATATCCTCAGCTATGCACACATCACATTTATACTGACAAGGATGCTCGGCCTATTCGGCAACCTCAGTGAAGGTTAAACCCACATCTGAAAGACATTGTAAAGGATGAGTTGCAAAAGCTGCTAGATGTAAACTTCATTTATCCTATTTCAGATAGCAAATTGGTCTCTGCTTTAGTAGTCATTCCTAAGAAAACTGGGAAGTAGAGAATCTGTGTGGATTACGGAGAACTGAATAAAGCAACATAGAAATACCACTTCCCCCTCTCTTTCATTGATCAAGTCCTTGATACATTAATAGGAAATCGGTTCTTCTCTTTCATTGATGGTTTCAGTGGTTACAATCAAATCCAGATAGCCCCTGAAGACTAGGATAAAACAACCTTTACCTGCCAATGGGGTAAATTTTCCTATATGGTATTACAATTTTGGTTATGCAATGCCCCTTCAATGTTTCAAAGAGCCATACTCGGCATTTTTTTTGGTTTAATAAATAAAGGAATCAAAATTTACATGGATGACTTTACTCCATATGGAGATGATTTTGATCAAGCATTGGAAACACTAGAAAAAGTATTGGAACGATGTATTGCTACCAGATTGTGTTTGAGCAACGAGAAATGTCACATGATGATGATCAAAGGAGTAATCCTAGGGCACTACATCTATGCAGCTGGAATACAGGCAGATCTGGCAAAGATAGAGGTAATCCTTTTATTAGCCACACCTTGTACACAGACAGGGAAACGTATTTTCCTTTGGTATGCTACTACCGTAGGTTTATAAAGGATTTCTCATAAATTTTTGCGCCCTTGTATGCATTAACTGGAAATTTTGAATTCCATTGGTCTGATAAATGTGACACTGCTTTTTTAGACTTAAAGAAACTGGTCTCGACTGCACCAATCTTACGTGGCCCCAATTGGGAGCTTCCCTTTCACATTTCCTCAGATGCATTTGACACAACGATAGGGGTAGTTCTCGGTCAAGAAGAAGATAAAAATCCCTATGCTATTTATTATATTAGCACTAATCTCACTCCTACCAAATTAAACTATACAGTGACCGAAAAGGAGTTATTGGCTATCATTTATACTATTAATAAATTTAGACATTATATTACTAGCTATCAAGTATTCCTGTATACCGATCACTCTGCCATTAGATATTTAGCCAATAAACCTATTATAAATGGAAGAGTGACTCGTTGGTTGTTGATTTTACAGGAGTTTGACATAACTATCAAAGACCACCCAGGGAAGGAGAACGTAGTTGCAAATTTCCTGTATAGAGTTCCAAAGTCAGATGACCCACTAGCAGTGAATGATCAGTTCCCTGATGAGAATTTATTCATTGTAGTAGTAAAAATTCCATGGTATGTAGATGTAGTGAATTATCTGGCAGTAGGAAAGCTGCCAAGACACTTGACATAAAAGGAACGGAAGCTGATTGTTCAGAGCATCGCTAGATTCTCCTGGATCAGTGGATATATTTTTTATAGAGGAGCTTATATGAATATATGCAGATGCATTTGAGAAGACGATATTTATGACATCCTAAGGGCCTATCATGATGAGCCATGCAGTGGCCATTTTGCAGATCGTATCATGGGGCACAAAGTATTGCAAATGGGTTATTATTGGCCTACAGTTTTTAAATATGCCAATAAACCTGTCGAGCTTTATAATAGTTTTCCATGCGATGGCCATTGCGGATATTAATCACTTAGAGCAAAGGGTATTGCAAATGGGTTATTATTGGCCTACAGTTTTTAAATATGCCAATAAATATGTCCAAGCCTGCAATAGTTTCCAAAGAATGGGCCGCCCTGGCCAAGCTGGCGAAATTCCATTATAGCCACAGCTAGTAGTGGAACCTTTCGAATGATGGGCACTAGAATTTTTTGGACCATTCAACTTGCCATCAAATGAGAAGAACTACATACTGGTGGCCACAGATTATGTGATGAAGTGGGTAGAAACAGTGGCTCTATCAAGAGCTATAGAAGAATATGTGATCAATTTTATTTTTGAGCTATTTGTGCGATATGGTTTACCCCAGGATGTGATAATTGATGGAGGGGAACAGTTTGTGGGGAATGAAATTACGGCTGCTCTGAAGAACCACCATATCACCCATAGAGTCACCTCTCCCTCCCACCCGCAGGAGAACGGGTAGGTTTAAAGTGCCAACAAAGTCCTTGAGGCAATTCTCACTAACAAAGTCTCAACACATCGTTGGGATTGGGCTATTAGACTACCAGAGGCCTTGTGGGCTTACCGCACAACATGGAAAAACGCCACTAGATATTCTTCGTACCATCTGGTATTTGGAAGGGAACCAATTTTTCCTATCGAAATCGAAATAAAGACTCTAAGAACAACCCAGGAAGTGGTGCTGGATTTGACGGAGGCCCATATTAGAACACTCCAGAAAATAAAAGAATTGGATAAAACACGACTACTGGCTCTACATGGCACTACAATTATTCAACAACAACAATCTAAGTGGCATGAAAACCTCATAAAAAAGAATAAATTCCAGAAAGGAGATGGGTCACTTCTCTAGACTCTAGATTCCAAGACTTCCCGGGTAAGTTACATACAAGGTGGCTCGATCCATACGAAATTCAGGAAGTACACAAAAATGGTACCATCACCTTGACTACCATAGATGGTTCTAGTTCCACCTTCCGAGTCAATGGACACCTAGTGCGTCTCTATCATAAACCACTTACAAAAGAGTCTTTCTGCCACGAGGTACCTGAATATTCCACCATCCAAATTTTAGCTTCAGGGGGTGATGGCCCCATAGCTTTAAGTTCATGAAATTTTTTTATTTCCTCTTGTAAATATTGTATATATGTCCCCTAAAATTTATGTTTTTTCTCATTGTTGTACATTCCATCTCTTCTTCATGCTCACCGCTGCATTATTTTTCTCTTATCCTTTCTTTTGTGTTTTTTGTTAAAACCTTTGAACGACTGTTGTTCAATCCAACTGAACAGTTGTTGTTCAATTCAATTGAACGGTCATGTTTTTTTGTGTTTATTTTGTTGTTCAAACCTTTGAATGACTATTGTTAAATCCAATTGAACAGATTTTGTTCAATTGAATTGAACATTTGATGTTCAATCCCATTGAATGACTGTATTTTTGTGTGTTTATTTTGCTATTCAAACCTTTGAACGACTACTGTTCAATCCAATTGAAAAGTTGTTGTTCGATTGAATTGAACAGTTGTTGTTCAATTCAATTGAACGACCGTGTTTTTGTATGTTTATTTTTCTATTCAAACCTTTGAATGACTGATGTTCAATTGAATTGAACAATTGTTGTTCAATCGAATTGAACAACTGATTTATTTTCTAAGCATGTTTTTTTTATATTTTTTTTGTGTGATGATATCTTTTCGAATATCCACTCCCCTTTACACACCCTTGCCATAAAAGCCATTTTTGGAATGGAATTGTCACCTGAAGAGGAGAAAAACAATGATATTACTAATATGGTGATACTTTGAAACTTTGATGGAAATATCTACTCCAGAATCTAACATGGTATTATCTATGCAATGAAGGGTTGGACATCTCCTGTTCAAACATATTATCACACAATTCATTTTCATAGTCTGATACTGGTATATCTTTCTACACTCTCAAGTAGTGATTCTCCTTGACATGAGGATATAGGAATAAAGAGTATTAATTGTATTGGCATTCTTTTTACTTCTCACACCATCCCTAACTCTTAGGGAGTTAATGAGCCTCCCTTCATGTATAAAGAACAAGAAAATATTATGTCTATGTGAAATTTTTAAGAGAGAATAGAGGGTCTCCTCATGAGCTAGCCTACCATGATCATAAGGGTTTAATAGGTGACATGCCCAAAATGTCCAACACACCAAGGTAGTGACCTTCTCGAAAGCTCAAACTTCTTGAAGGATAGGAGGTCTCATCATGAGCCAGCCTGATCACTCTGTTACAATCCCCGTGAATAACACTATGATTATCTCGCCACCACACTAGCACAATGGTCTCTCCATAAAACAAGAAAATGCATACTTTTCAAAAATAAAATATTATGTCTATATGCAAATTTTTAAAAGAGAATAGGGGCTCTCATCATGAGCCAACCTACCATTATCATAAGGGTTTAATAGGTGACATGCCCACAATGGCCAACACACCAGGGTAGTGACCTTCTCGACAACTCAAACTGCTTGAAGGACAGGAGGTCTCATCAAGAGTCGACCTGATCACTCTGTTACAATCCCAGTGAGTGGCACTTTGACTATCTAGCCACCATACCATCACATTGATCTCTCCATAAAATAAGAAAAATGTCTACTTTTACATAGAGGATTATGGCTCATTTCTGGGTTAAAATATAAACCCTATCGAGGCTATGAACGCCTACTAGTAGCAGTGGCTCTTCTTTTGGTATGGAAGTATTTTTCTAACAATAGTCAATTACTTTTATATGCCTTATTTCCTATTAATCCATTTCTGAGATAAATGCACTACTTGCATAAGTGTTATCACTATCTACCCGCATAATTAACTATGAATGAATTATCTTTTCATGTTTGAATTAAGGGATGACATCACCAATAATAATCCATCATTTTTTGTGCTTCCATCATGCTACACCATCAAAATAGGACACCCTGTCATAATAATTTCCATTCCTCTTTTCTCCCTTTCTTCGGTCATTTCCACCTGACGTACAACTGCGATGATTATTAACTTCTGACCTTTGCCTCATATGCATTTGTGATTGTTGCAATATTTCCTCTTTTCTTGAGCTCCAAGGCCATGGACACCCTTCACTTGTATAGTTGTGATGATTACTGATTTCTGATGTTTTCCTTGTATGCATTCATGATTGTTGAAATATTTTCCCTTCTCTTAAACTTAAGGCCATGGACGCCCTTCTCCTGATGGGGGGTACAAATATCCATAATGAATAATCATGCGAACTACCCACGCAACTCCCTTCGGATACAAATATGAGACTAAGAGATCATTGCATTTACAATATAAGGTTGCATTTTTATAATATATGTGGAAAAAACGCATGAAGCGTGTTGTTTTAACCAATAGGGCTGAAATGTTGATCAACGGTTGTCATTGATGTCAACCCAAGCAGCACCAGGGGCTAACCCAATATTGCATGGGAATTTCGACCTACGAAATTAATATATTCTGTGTCAATAATTCTTTTGATGATTTCTACTTGTCGATATGTTTCCATTGATATATGGCACGCCATGTAATTCTTCATGATTTGAGAGATATTCATGTTTGAAGTTTGTACCCCCATTTAGTGGGCTAAAACCCCATGGGGTTGGGGCATGGGTCATTGAAAATTCATAATTAATATTTTTTAAGCTCCTACAATCCCTCCCACGTTCACTTGTTGAAGCCCCTCTCAACTTAAGCATTTATATAAATTGTGATCCTCTTTTCCTCCTTATGCAAGGGATTCGGCCATCTGAAACAGGTCATCAAGGAATTTTCTCTCTAACGTTTTTTCTACGAAAGTTCTGAAGCTGAAATTTTTATGAGTGGAAGCCGAAATCTTTAGGAAGCCATAGTAAAAATTTCGGATCAAGGTGCACAATATTTTTGGAGATATGATCTGTGGAAGTCAGGGTTTTTGCAAGCTCCTAAAATTCATCTCAAAGAAGTGACCTTGGTAAACTCGTCATAACTCTCTCTCTGAGTATCGGATTAGAATTCCATAAACAGTGGCAGATAGTTCACAGTCTATATTTTTCACTCTATCAATTTTAGAGCCAAATGAAGAAATAGTGACAAGTGGCACTCCGTAAAAGTGCGCTCTGCTGAAACAGTCCATAATTAGGGCATTGTGAGAAATTGGGTATAACTGTCTCTTGAAAAATCCAAATTGGGTCAGACCTATGGCACTGGAAAGATGAATCAGAGGAATACTACAAGACCAAAAATCAGATATTGAGGATCTAAAATAACATAGATACACCAGATTCAATATCGAGCTCATAGAAGGAAAGAAAAAGCTAGATCATATGTTGTCAAGGATTGTAAAGGACCAGAATTTCTACGACAGGAAAGCAAAGCAAGGTGTAGCAGAGGGTAGCATGACAAGAGCAGAAACCAAGGTGCATAACAGCAGCAAGAAGTTCAACATATGAAGTCTTCAAGTGGGTAGCACTGCATACAATCATTGTAAAGGTATCATGTACTTAGTCATTATAAATACGTTATTGTACAAATTGTACTAGTGTTTATCTGCCAAGGGTTGAAGAGGCAATGTTGGGATGTATAGGATCATCATTAGGTGGTTGTGTCAAATTTGGGGTTATGGTCTAGTATATCTTCTTCTTCTGCATCATTTTATGTCATTGTAAAGTGGACCATTTTCCCTGGTATGGGAGTCCATTCTTCTTTTATTCTTCTATAGGATGGTAGGGTGGTGATAGGGTGAGTTGTAGCTCATTGGGTGTTGTGGCATACATTTAGTTGACTACTGAAGAATCTCAGGCATTGGAGCGTCCATCCAGTGGAAGTTGGAGAAGAATGCTTTTCTAGATTCTAGGAATTTGGAGCTTTATTTTCAATTGGAGTTGAATATTAAAGAATTATTAGAAAAACATTAGGCGGTTTTTGTCCTGGAGTGGGTTTCCACCTTAAAAAATGTTTGCATTTGTGTTCCTCTTGTTTGCTGCTATCATTGTACAAACACTGATAATAATTGAAGATTAACTAATGCTCTAATTGAAATGAATACTGATTCACCCCCCTCCCCCCCCCCCAAGTATTTCCAACAATTGGTATCAGATCTTGGTTCCTTCAATAGCAGTTTAACAACTGGAAGGAGGTCATGGAGCATACCAAGAATGGTGTACCTCTATTCAATGAAAATAATTATGCACTTTCTCAAGGAAGAATGGAGGTCTATCTCTTGGCGCAAGGTTACGAAGTATGGGACACTGTTCAAAATGGATTTACATCAACTGCGGATGAAAAAGGTAAGAAGAATTTGGTAAATGATGCAAAAGAAAAGAATATTATTATCAGTGGAATTATTGAATCTGATTATCATAAGGTGTTGGGTTGTAAAACTGCCAAAAATATATGGGACAAGATTGAGAATATATATGTAGGTGACTCAAATGTCAAAGAAGCAAAGCTTCAAATCTATAGAGAAAAATTTGAGCAACTCAGAATGAAAGAAGATTGCAAAATTGCTGCATACTTTCAATACGTTGATGAAATAAACAATACTCTGGAAGCATTGGGAGTGCTAGTTGACGAGAAGACTATTATACAAAAGATTCTTAGATCGTTACCAGGGAGATTCAACCCAAAGGTATCGGTCTTAGACTACAGTGCAAATCTGGACAAACTTAGCAAAGAGGAATTACATGGAGTTCTCATAGCATATGAAATGAGACTTGATGAAGAAGAGGGTACTTCGCATCTAGAAACTGCGTTCGTTGCATCTAAGAAAACCAATAAGGATAAACAACCTTCAATTGAAAAGGCATGCACCTACAAGTGTGAAGAAAAGGGAGATGATGAAGAAGGTCTTTCAGATGAAGGATATGCTTACTTCACAAGAAAACTAAAAATTGGTAAGGGAAAATTCAAAGGTAAAATTCCATTGATATGTTTTAGCTGTAATGAGGTTGGACATTTTGCAGCAAAATGTCCAAACAAAAGTAATGGAAACTCAAAAAGAAAGAAAGGCTTTAAGAAATTCAACAAGAAAGGATCCAAAAGGAACTTTCTCTCTAAAGAAGATAGCTCCTCATCCGCTGAAGACAATGATAGTGAAGAAGAAGCCAATGAGAGAGTATTGTTTATGGCTAAGCACAATAAACCCAAGCACAATAAGCAAGAGGTATCAAACAATGAAGAAGAAGGATGGACCATAGACGAATTTTATGAGGAAGAAATCAAGCTGATAAAAGATCTCAAGGTGGAGAATATCCATTCCAAAACTCTTAAAGAACAAGTTCAAGGTCTCAAAATTGAAGTTGAAGAACACAAATGCATTAAAGAGTCACTTCAAAAGAATTTGGAAGAAAGCAACCAAGAAAGGGAAGAATTAGAAGCCGAAGTAGTCTCGCTGCATGAGGAAGTGAAGAAAGGAAAAACTATCCAAAACTATGCCAACACCTCAAGGGAATTGGAAGAACTCATGAACAATCAACGATCTTACAACGACAAAACTGGCATCGGTTACAAAGAAGAAGAAGCAAGACCTTCTACAACAAAATACAATGAACCTATGAGATCTGACATGCATGTAGACTTCATTGGACAAGATTCGCAAGAATAGCCTTGGAAGACAATTCCTCGAGGAAAATTTCCATCCAGGTACCAACATATTTTTTATGGCTACTATTATTCATGTGGAAAATTTGGTCTTAAATATGTAGAATGTCGCACATACCCTAGGAACGAATAAAATTCTAGGAGATCTGTCAAATATGAACCTCCCAGGACTCGTCGAAACATCAATAGATTTGAACATTTAAGAAATAATATTGAATGTTACAAATGTCAAAAATTTGGACACATAGCCAAAGATTGTAGGCTTCAAAATCCTCCAGAAGAATCTTCGAAGCCACAGAATGAATGAACATGGAAGAAGAATAATAATGATAAATGTGCTCTCGCTCTCAACGCTCAAAAGAACAAAGATGTTTGGTATGTTGATATCGGTTTCTCAATGCATATGACTGGAGATAGAAATAAATTTGTATCTCTGAAAGAGAAGAAGAATGGAACTGTGTCCTTTAGAAATGATGGATCTTCAAATGTTATAGGATCAGGTACTATCACTCTCGGAAGCAAAGATTCTATAGCCAATAATTTTCTATTGGTTGAAAACATGAATCACAATTTGCTCAGTGTTGGACAAATGTGTGATCAAGGAAAAACAATACTATTCAACTCCACGAAATGTGAAATCAGGAAAGGCGTGTATGGTGAAATTGTGGCTACAGCAAGTCGAGCTCCAAATGACATATATGTTCTGGATGAAGCAACTAATTCATGTCTAATAGCTAAAGAGGATGATACAATAATTGGTAGCAATGATGATCGACTAAGTAAGAATTTTGCTACAAAGCTACAAAGTGATTTCGAGATGTCTTTAATTGGTGAGCTGACATACTTCTTAGGGCTTCAAATATCTCAGCAAGAGAAAGGAATATTTATATGTCAAGCCAAGTACATCAAGGAAATGCTCAAGAAATTCAAAATGAAAGATTGCAAACCCATCCTTACTCCGATGGTAACAGGTTGCAAATTGAGCATAGACGACTCATCTAAGGATGTGGATCAGAGGTTGTACAGATCTATGATTGGTAGTCTTCTATATGTAACAGCCTCTCGGCCAGATGTTATGCAAGCAGTTGGACAAGTATAAAGATTCCAAGCACCACCCAAAGAATCACATATTATTATCGTCAAAATAATTCTTCGATATCTAAAGGGCACAAAAGAATATGGCTTGTGGTATCCCAAGGGTAACAATCTCATTATTCAAGCCTTTACAGATGCAGATTGGGCAGGAAGCGTGATGATCGTAAGAGTACTAGTGGAGTAGCATTCTATCTAGGTGGTTGTATCGTATCATGGTTGAGCAAAAAGAAAACTTCAATCATTTTATCTACATCGAAAGTAGAATACATTGCAGCAACATCATGTTGTACTCAAGTCCTTTGGATGAAACAAAATTTGCAAAATCTTCAAGTACAATTCAGTGAGCCTATTCCCATATTCTGTGATAGCACTAGTGCCATCAGCATCTCCAAGAATCCTGTCATGCATTCAAAAACAAAACACATTCCGATCAAATATCATTTTGTTAGAGAACAAGTCGCTGAAAATAATATCAAACCTGAGTATGTTTGTACAAAAGAACAAATTGTTGATATATTCACTAAGCCTTTACCTCGTGAAGCATTTTAATATCTTTGTCAAAAGCTTGGGATTCTCCCAAGTTCTCATTAGATTACAAGTTTGCAGGACGGTTGTGTGTCAGGGGGAGTAAAATGTGTACAGGTCCACAGGATGGTTGTGTTTTAGGGGGAGTTACCCTTTGCCATTGATGTCAAAGGGGGAGATAATTTTGTTGGAAGAGGTGTCATGATCGCAGGGGGAGTACTTGTGTTGCCATCAATGCTAAAGGGGGAGATTGTTTATCATCAGTTGTCATTGATGTCAACCCAAGCAGCACCAGGGGCTAACCCAATATTGCATGGGAATTTTGACCTACCAAATTAATATATTCTAGGTCAATAATGCTTTTTATGGTTTCTACTTGTCGAGATGTTTCCGTTGATATATGTCATGCCATGTAATTCTTCATGATTTGAGAGATATTCATGTTTGAAGTTTGTACCCCCAGTTAGTGGGCTAAAACCCCATGGGGTTGGGGCATGGGTCATTGAAAAGTCATAATTAATATTTTTTTAAGATCCTAAAATTCCTCCCAAGTTCACTTGTTGAAGCCCCTCTCAAGTTAAGAATTTATATAAATTGTGATCCTCTTTTCCTCCTTATGAAGGGATTCGGCCATCTGAAACAGGTCATCGTGGAATTTCCCTCTAAATTTTTTTCTACCAAGGTTCAGAAGCAGAAATTTTTATGAGAAAAATCTAAGATCATGAGGAATATATATTAAAAATTTCAGATCAAGGTGCACAATAGTTTTGGAGATATGATCTGTGGAAGTCAGGGTTTTTACAGGCTCCTGAAATTCATCTCAAAGAAGCGACCTTGGTAAAATCGTCATAACTCTCTCTCTGAGTATCGGATTGCAATTATGTAAAATGTGGCAGGTATTTAAAAGTCTGTAGTTTTCTCTCTATCAATTTCAGAGCCAAATGGATAGACAATGACACGTGGCACACCGTACAAGTGTGCTCTTCTGAAACAGTCCATAATTAGGGCATTGTGAGAAATTGGGTATAACTCTCTCTTGAAGAATCGAAATTGGGTCAGACCTGTGGAATTGAAAAGACGATCCAGAGGACTAATAAAGCACCAAAAATTATATATTAAGGATCTGAAATAACAGAGATACACCAGATTCAATATCGAGCTCCTAGAAGGTAAGAAAAAGCTAGATCATGTGTTGTCAAGGGTTGCAAAGGACCAGAATTTATACAGCAGAAAAGCAAAGAAAGGTGCAGCAGAGGGTAGCATGAAAAGATCAGCAACCAAGGTGCATAACAGTAGCAATAAGTTCGTCATATGAAGTCTTCAAGTGGGCAGCACTGCATACAATCATTGTAAAGGTATCATTGTACTTAGTCTTTGTAAATACATTATTGTACAAATTGTACTAGTGTCTATCTACCAAGGGTTGAAGAGGTAGTGTTGGGAGGTCTAGGATCATCATTAGGTGGTTGTGTCAAAGTTGGGGTTATGGTCTAGTATATCTTCTTCTTCTACATCATTCTATATCATTATAAAGTGGACCATTTTCCCTGGTATGGGAGTCCATTCTTCTTTTTTTCTTCTATAGGGTGGTAGGGTGGTGGTAGGGTGAGTTGTAGAGCATTGGGTGTTGGGGCATCTGTTCAGTTGACTACTGAAGAATCTCGGGTGTTGGAGCGTCCATCCAGTGGGAGATGGAGAAGAATGCTTTTCTATATTCTAGGAAGTTGGAGCTTTATTTTCAATTGGATTTGAATATTAAAGAATTATTAGAATAGCATTAGGTGGTTTTTGTCCCGGAGTGGGTTTCCACCTTAAAAAATGTTTTCATTTGTGTTCCTCTTGTTTTCTACTATCATTGTACAAACATTGATAACAATTGAAGATTAACTAATGCTCTAATTGAAAGGAATACTGATTCACCCCCCCCCCCTCTCAGTATTTCCAACAATTGGTATCAGAGCTTGGTTCCTTCAATATCAGTTTAACTGCTAGAAGGAGGTCATGGAGCATACCAAGAATGGTGTACCTCTATTCAATGAAAATAATTATGCACTTTGGAAAGGAAGAATGGAGGTCTATCTGTTGGCGCAAGGTTACGAAGTATGGGACACTGTTCAAAATGGATTTACATCAACTACGGATGAACAAGGTAAGAAGAATTTGGTAAATGAAGTAAAAGCAAAGAATATTATTATCAGTGGACTTATTGAATCTAATTATCATAAGGTGTTGGGTTGTAAAACTACCAAAAATGTATGGGATAGGCTTAAGAATATATATGCAGGTGACTCAAATGTAAAATAAGAAAAACTTCAAATCTATAGAGAAAAATTTGAGCAACTCAGAATGAAAGAAGATTGCAACATTGCTGCATACTTTCAATACGTTGATGAAATAACCAATACTCTGGAAGGATTGGGAGAGCCAGTTAACAAGAAGACTATTATACAGAAGATTCTTAGAATGTTACCAGGGAGATTCAACCTAAAGGCATTGGTCTTAGAATACAGTGCAAATCTGGAAAAACTCAGCAAAGAGGAATTACATGGAGTTCTCATAGCATATGAAATGAGACTTGATGAAGAAGAGGGTACTTCGCATCTAGAAACTGCTTTCTTTGCATCTAAGAAAACCAATAAGGATAAACAACCTTCAATTGAAAAGACATGCACCTGCAAGTGTGAAGAAAAGGGAGATGATGAAGAAGGTCTTTCAGATGAAGAATATGCTTACTTCACGAGAAAAATAAAAATTGGTAAGGGACAATTCAAAGGTAAAATTCCATTGATATGTTTCAGCTGTAATGAGGTTGGGCATTTTGCAGCAAAATGTCCAAACAAAAGTAATGGAAACTCAAAAAGAAATAAAGGCTTTAATAAATTCAATAAGCAAGGATCCAAAATGAACTTTCTCTCTAAAGAAGATAGCTCCTCATCCGATGAAGACAATGATAGTGAAGAAGAAGCCAATGAGAGAGTATTGTTTATGGCTAAGCACAATAAGCAAGAGGTATCAAACAATGAAGAAGAAGGATGGACCATAGACGAATTTTATGAGGAAGAAATCAAGCTTATAAAAGATCTCAAGGTGAAGAAGATCTGTTCCAAAACTCTTGAAGAACAAGTTCAAGGTCTCGAAATTGAAGTTGAAGAACACAAATGCATTGAAGAGTCACTTCAGAAGAAGTTGGAAGAAAGAAACCAAGAAAGGGAAGAATTAGAAGCCGAAGCAGTCTCGCTACATGAGGAAGTGAAGAAAGGAAAAACTATCCAAAACTATGCCAACAACTCAAGGGAATTGGAAGAACTCATCAACAATCAACGATCTTACAATGACAAAACTGGCATCGGTTACAAAGAAGATGATGCAAGACCTTCTACAACAAAATACAATAAACCTATGAGATCTGACATGCATGTAGACTTCATTGGACAAGATTCGCAAGAAAAGCCTTGGAAGAAAATTCCTCGACAGAAATTTCCATCCAGGTACAAACATAGTTTTTATGGCTACTGTTATTCATGTGGAAAATTTGGTCATAAAGCTGTAAAATGTCACACGTACCCTAGGAAATAATACAATTCTAGGAGATCTATCAAATATGAACCTCCCAGGGCTCAACGAAACATCAATAGATTTTAACATTTAAGAAATAATATTGAATATTACAAATGTCAAAACTTTGGACACATAGCCAAAGACTACAGGCTTGAAAATCCTCCAGAAGAATCTTCGAAGCCACAGAATGAATGAACATGGAAGAAGAAGAAGAATGATAATTGTGCTCTCGCTCTGAAGGCTCAAAAGAACAAATATGTGTGGTATGTTGATAGCGGTTGCTCAACACATATGACTCGAGATAGAAATAAATTTGTATCTCTAGAAGAGAAGAAGGATGGAACCGTGTCCTTTGGAAATGATGGATCTTCAAATGTTATAGGATCAGATACTATCACTCTCGGAAGAAAATATTCTCTAGCCAATAATGTTCTATTGGTTGAAAACATGAATCACAATCTGCTCAGTGTTGGACAAATGTGTGATCAAGGACACACAATAATATTCAACTCCATGAAATGTGAAATCAGGAAAGGCGTGTATGGTGAAATTGTGGCTACAACAAGTCGAGCTCCAAATGACATATATGTTACGGATGAAACAACTAATTCATGTCTAATAGCTAAAGAGGATGATATAATATTTGGTAGCAATGTTGATAGACTAAGTAAGAACTTTTCTACAAAGATGCAAAGTGAGTTTGAGATGTCTTTACTTGGTCAGCTGACATACTTCTTAGGGATTCAAATATCTTAGCAAGAGAAAGGAATATTTATATGCCAAGCCAAGTACATCAAGGAAATGCTCAAGAAATTCAAAATGGAAGATTGCAAACCTGTCCTTACTCTGATGGTAATAGGTTGCAAATTGAGCATAGATGACTCATCTAAGGATGTGGATCAGAGGTTGTACAGATGTATGATTGGTTGTCTTCTATATGTAACAGCCTCTCAACCAAATGTTATGCAAGCAGTTGGACAAGTAGTAAGATTCCAAGCAGCACCAAAAGAATCACATATTATTGCCGTCAAAATAATTCTTCAATATCTAAAGGGCACAGAAGAATATGGCTTGTGGTATCCCAAGGGTAACAATCTCATTATTCAAGCCCTTACAGATGCAGATTGGGTAGGAAGCCTTGATGATCGTAGGAGTACTAGTGGAGCAACATTCTATCTAGGTGGTTGTCTCATATCATGGTTGAGAAAAAAACAAACTTCAATCTCATTATCTACAGCGGAAGCAGAATACATTGTCGCAACATCATGTTGTACTCAAGTCCTTTGGATGAAACAAAATTTGCAAGATCTTCAAGTACAATTGAGTGAGCTTATTACCATATTCTGTGACAACACTAGTGCCATCAGCATCTCCAAGAATCCTGTCATGCATTCAAAAACAAAACACATTCCGATCAAATATCATTTTGTTAGAAAACAAGTCGCTGAAAAGAATATTAAACTTGAGTATGTTTGTACAAAAGAAAAAATTGCTGATATCTTCACTAAACCTTTACCTCGTGAATAATTTGAATATCTTCGTCAAAAGCTTGGGATTCTCCCAAGTTCTCATTAGATTACGAATTCTTGCGTGGCGGTTGTGTGTCGAGGGGGAGTGGAAGTGTGTATAGGTCCATGGGATATGGTTGTGTTTAGAGGAGTTACCCTTTGCCATTGATGTCAAAGGGGAGAGAATATTTGTAGTAATAGGTGTCATGATCGCAGGGGGAGTACTTGTGTAGCCATCAATGCCAAAGGGGGACATTGTTGATCAGCAGTTATCATTGATGTCAACCCAAGAAGCACCAGGGGCTAACCCAATATTTCTTGGGAATTTTGACCTACAAAATTAATATATTTTTGGTCAATAATGCTTTTGATGGTTTCTACTTGTCGATATGTTTCTTTTGATATATGGCACGCCATGTAATTCTTCACGATTTGAGAGATTCATGTTTGAAGTTTGTACCCCCAGTTAGTGGGCTAAAACCCCATGGGGTTGGGGCATGGGTCATTAAAACGTCATGATTAATATTTTTTATGCTCCCAAAATCCCTCCCACGTTCACTTGTTGAAGCCCCTCTCAACCTAAGAATTTATATAAATTGTGATCCTCTTTTCCTCCTTATGCAAGGGATTAAAACCATCGATCTGAGTCATTGTGGAATTTTCACTCTAACTTGTTTTCTACGAAGGTTCATAAGCTGAAGTTTTTATGAGATGAAGCTGAAATCCTGAGGAATAGGAAGTAAAAATTTCATACAAAGGTGCGCAACATTTTTGGAGATATTATTTGTGGAAGTCAGGGTTTTTGCAAGCACCTGAAATTCATCTCAAAGAAGTGACCTTGGTAAAATCGTCATAACTCTCTCTCTGAGTATCGGATTGAAATACCGTAAAAAGTGGTAGATATTGCATATTCTGTAGTTATCGCTCTATCAATTTCAGATCTAAATGAAGCAACAGTGACACGTGGAATTCCGTACAAGTGCACTCTGCTGAAACAATCCATAATTAGGGAATTGTAAGAGACTGGGTATAACTCTCTCTTGAAGAATCCAAATTGCGTCAGACCTATGGAATTGGAAATATGACTCAAAGGAATAATACAGGACCAAAAATTAGATATTGAGGATCTAAAATAACAGAGATACACCAAATTCAATATAGAGCTCCTAGAAGGCAAGAAAAAGTTAGATCATGTGTTGTCAAGGGTTGCAAAGGACCAGACTTTCTATGGCAGCAAAGAAAAGAAAGGTGCAGCAGAAGGTAGTATGACAAGAGCAGCAACCAATGTGCATAACAGCAGCAAGAAGTTCATCATATGAAGTCTTCAAGTGGGCAACACTACATACAATCATTGTAAAGGTATCATTGTACTAAGTCATTGTAAATACATTAGCCTGGAAATTGTACTAGTGTCTGTCACCCGAGGTTGAAGAAGGCGAGTGTTGGGGAGGTCTAGGATCATCATCAGGTGGTTGTGTCAAAGAGTTGGGGTTATGGTCACAGTGTGTCTTCTTCTTCTACATCATTCTATATCATTATAAAGTGGACCATTTTCCATAGTACAGGAGTCCATTCTTCTTTTATTCTTCTATAGGGTGCTAGGGTGGTGCTAGGGTGATTTGTAGCTCATTGGGTATTGGGGCATCCATTCAATTGACTACTGAAAAATATCAGGCGTTGGAGCATCCATCCAGTGGGAGCTGGAGAAGAATTTTTTTCTAGATTCTAGGAAGTTGGAACTTTATTTTCAATTGGAGTTGAATATTAAACAATTATTAGAAAAGCATTAGGTGTTTTTTGTTCCGGAGTGGGTTTCCACCTTAAAAAATGTGTGCATTTGTGTTCCTTTTGTTTACTTCTATCATTTTACAAACATTGATAATAATTGAAGATTAACTAGTGCTCTAATTTAAAGGAATATTGATTCACCCCCCCTCTCGTGTACCAACACGAAAGACGCGGACAAGAAGAAACAAGTTCGGGATAACACATTATCCATGAATCAACTCTTGCAATAAGACCCACATGGCACAACCTTCCAAGTCTCAGAATCAGCTTGCACCACTCTCCAGCAAGTTGGCTGGATTCCATATCCACAAAGACTTCAGGGGTTTAACAGAGATATAGCAATTGAGTTCCTGTGAAACCTGTGGGAAGGGCACACGATAGTCAGAGGAATAATCATACCAGTCGCAAAGGAAACCATCGCTGAGGTCTACAGACTACCAACAGAGGGAGAAATATGGACCAAAAAACATGTCCTTTTACAAGAAGCAATCTTAGTGTACCGAGACCTAGGCAAACCATTAGAACGAAAAGGGAAGGGTATTAATCCTGCGTCCTTGCAGCAGCCTTGGCAATAATTGGCAGTTTTCATTCAAAGATATATCACATGTGACGGATGCCAAGAAGTGGTAAAGTCCTTCCAACTTAAACTATTAGTTTTTCTGAAGCAAAAAATTTCAGTTAAATTTCCTTTTTTTCTAAATTTTGTTTTTCACAATACTTTTGTTCAAATAAGAAAAGACAAAAACCCTCTAGTAGCTATTAGCCACCTGGCCTGATTAAATTGATCATCATTCATGAGCTAGACAAACATCAGATAACTTGGGACAAATTTGTTAATCCTGCCCTGCCTACCCCTAAAGAAAACCCTATCAGAGCAGAGATTGAACTCCCTAGAATAACCATACCCAGGAGAGAAAGAGGGAAGAGGGCCCATGTTTTGACCTCAGAACCAGGGAAGAAAAGATGGTCCGAAAGGTTGCAACTATGACAAGATACTTCTGAATTTCTAGATGAGGCGCGACCATCCCATACACCACCTTCAAGCCCTCAAAATATGTCCTTACAAGACTACAAAGAAGAAATGGCTCAAGTTCTTGAGCAAATGAGAGCATCTCGTGAAATTGGAAGCCCATTTGAACAATCTGAGGGGAAAATGGACCTGTTGAACCAGTTTTCCACTTCCAGCAGCTCTGGCCACACTGAAATATTACCTCACCATGATGAATTTCAGGCTTCGAGGTTTTTACCCCCATCTGATAATGAATGGATGAGTAGGGAAGATTGGACAGAAGGAATATCTGAATCTAGAAACTAGTCAGGAGATGCTATTCTATTAGAACAAAATACAAGCATTGAGACAATTCCCCTAATGCCTGAAGGAAATACTATTGCACCCAGCTAGGATGTTATTTTCGAAATAAACTGTTGGATTCCTGAATAAAACACCATTTCTGATAACCTTAGAACTGGCACAACCATTTATGAAATTGAAGTCGCTGCTCCTCCTTCTCCTACCAAAAATTTTCCAAGAGAAAAATAAACTGAGATTAAGTTCAGGAAAATGAGAAGGAAGTACAAGAGATTGATAAAAATGATAAAACATCTGAGGAAAAAGTTGAAAGAAGAAAACAAGGCTCGGAAGCTTGAGAAGGAATTGGCTACCATGGGAATCCAAACAAATTTTGTTACCTAAATGGTAGATACTGCTGAAATTTCTGTACAGAGTGGCCTAATGGACAATGTTGAAGCCTCTGTACAAAACAATTTAATAGATACCACTGAAGTTTCTGTACAGATTGAGTTAATAAATAAGGTTGAAGCCTCTGTACAAACGGAGTTGATACACACTGCCGAAGCCTCTGTGTAGACTAATCTGGAACTTACAGAAGATAAGAGGACTCAAATAGAAGTGACACCTGCCTACACTCCCATAGTAGAAAAGGTTGCAAATCAGAAGTTGCACAACGAATTAATTCAAGTACAACACGAATTGGCCTAGTGCATAAAGTAAGTAGTACCTTACAGAAACATCATGCACTACTGAAGCAATTTAAAGGCCTTTCTGCAACTGAGGATGAAACATTTGATGAACTTAGGGAAGAAAGGACAAAAGTAATGAAAGAACAGGAGAAAGTGGAACAAGCTAAAGATAAAACTAGTATGGTTTTCTATTTTTACTCAGATGTATTAACTTGCAGGGCACCAACCACTAACTATGCTTTATTCTTAGTGGAACAATATTTATTGTTGAAAGTCAAGGTTGTCAGGGCAGGGAAGCCCACCATTTTTAAAACCATTGAGTAATTTTTCCAATGTTGCAATGAGCAGGATGAGAAATTCCAACATCTTTTGTGTGAATTATATTTACACAATTTATTTCTAGAGGAGGACAGGGACAGTAATCCCAACCCCTTCATAGGGGACGTTTAGTTCCAGGCCTTCCTATCTTTTGCTAAAAAAAAAACTCGGTGGGCTAAGGCCTACAACACCTTTCAGAAAAGAGAGCATGGCCTAGACCTATGGGTCAGAGGGGAACCTACTAAACCCCTGTACCTATTTACCCAACATAAGAAATTCATGTAGCGGAAGGGAGTGATATCCAAATAGGGATAAATTCATAGAGATATTGTGCAGAATGGGTGGGCATACTTCCAAGACATTCAGGAAGAAGAATTAGCAATATCCAAATAGAGATGGCTAGCCTATACAAATGGTGTGAAGAACAAAGAGCCATTTGGTTACATGAACTTCAAAGCTGCTGCTTCCAGGTTCATTTTGTATAGAAACCTAATTTTTAACATGGGTCCTACATGAATAGGATGCAGATACATATGCCCCCTCATCTGGTACCCCCATGAAGACTATCATCACGATTATGAGTTACCAGAGGGGCACACAAACACATCATTTGCAAAGATCAAATAGAAGCATGGCTTCAGACTTTACAAAAAAGAGGTATACATTACATATTCTCTAACCTAGTTACTCCTCAACCATTTGTTTGCACGAGGACCTACAAAAAGGTAAGCAAGCGAGTATGTCGGGCCAACAAAAAGGTATGTTTCACCCCCATCTTTACCATGATTTGTCATGCACTCTTATATATTTTCCCTTCATATTAGAAATAAAGTAAAGGAAAATAATGCGAAAGTGAGGCAGAATGGATTAGTGATAAAAGGAGTGTTTGATAACATAAAAACTAATTTGTCACTACCTTTATTGATAGGGAAGAAAAACAGCCAAACTACTGACTGGATGACCGAAAGATAGTAGACAAGGAAGGCAGATAGAATCATATCGTCTCCTATGAATCAGAGGAAGATGGAGAGGTACGGCCATGCTTGGGGTACTCAATTGATAGCCACGAAGCAGCAGGGTCCCATAATGATAAAGATCCATTACTACTCTTGAATTCGCCTTTAAGCTATAAAATGCCAAAGAATGAACAAGAAAAATAGTTCCTATAATATAATATTTCTGTAATAAATATATTCAGACAGAATCGTCTAGTTTTGTACTAATGTATTTCTTGGTGGATTAATGAAGAATTTGGCATTTTTGGAATATACAACTTCTGATTATTCCTTAGCAGTAGGTTTCTAGTGGCTTTGGGCCCATCCTTGGGGGTCCTTCTGCTACTTCTGTGCTTTACGTTTATTTACAGAATTTTTGTTCCCAAGTTATCCGTTGTGTTTCATAATATTTCATTTGAATTGATTAATTGTGAGAATGAGATGTTATATCTTCCTTTTTACTAGACTAGCTTACCATTCATGTTATTTTATTTGAATTAAATTATTTTACAATTGTTAAATTAGTTCCAACATGATTGCTATTCAATTATGCATATAGTTGATGTTTGATCTTTTCATCATCATCGTGAGCATTTGGTTGATGTTTAATTCAGAAGGATGTTATTAGTTGATTAAAAGAGAATTCTATTTAAAAATATAGAATAATTGATTGTTGTTCAATTTTATTGGAACTATTGTTCAATTTGTTAAGGTTGTTGTTAAATTCATCAAAGCATGTTGTTAAATTGGAGTTTATTCTTTTTATTCTTAAGTAGTTATTTTTGCATAGGCTTAGAACAGAGTTAGCTCCCTTGAAGAGTCAGAGGCATTTCATAATTTACTTCCAAGTTGATTTGATTGAACTTCGATAATTAGACAATCTTCCTTATGACAATTTAGAGTAGTCAGCCTCTGATGTCACTTTCATATATTGTGCTTACACCCTTGAAATAACAAGACTTGCCCTGGGTTGATAATTAATGAAGAGAATTGAGGTTACCTTTAAACGATCACCTTTATGAGCCAACAACAGGTTAGGATGGTGTATGGGTAGGAATTTGTTATGTCGATGGATTATATTGTTCCAAGTTTGCGCATTGCAGCATTCACTAATATGGTTGAGAATGATATTATGGAAGAACGATTGTCACAGTTGGTCGTGCTAGAGGAAGATCATTCCATTGTAGGTTTCTATCAACAGGTGCAAAAGGCACGTGCAAACGCTTGGCATGATAGGTACATTAGACAGAAGGTATTTAAAGAAGAGGATCTGGTTTTTTTGTATGAAAAAATGTTTGCACTCCACCCAGGGAAGTTTAAAATGCATTGGCTTAGGCCATATATTTTCAAGGAAATCACAGACGGAGGTGTGTTATTCCTAGCCACATTAAGCGGAGAAGACCTTCCTGGGTATATCGATGGAATTCGATTGAAACCATATAGAGATAACCTGCCCCTCCCCCCCCTATGTGCACTGAATGACTATATGGCCAAAAATATGGATCTGCACAATAGGTATGGTCGATGCGTAGACAGGTGCGGCGTGCACGCAATAGCTGCGCAAGGAGGATGATTGGGTTGCAGAGGCACCAAAATATAGTCGTTGGAATATTAAATTTGGACAAGGAAACATTCTTACTGTTTGGAGGAGTGACTAAATTGCATTTAATGAGGAGATTATACTATATTTGGAGTAATTTTAGCATTTATGGGGCTACATTAATGAACTAAAGACCTTTTAAGATGTGCCTACACTATAAATTTGACTGGAGGGGTTGCATTAGTTCCCTTTTTTTTATATTCTATTCTCTTCTCTCTAAATATTGTCTGAAGCTTATGTATGGCCTTGATCCAATCTTTGAGGAGGAGCTACGCCATCAAGGTTTGGGCCACCTAATTCCCAAAATCATGACAGCCACTAAGCCCACCCCTTCTATGATGTTAGTTTAGGAGACCCCTGCGTAGGCTAATGAGACCCCTACACCAATCCAAATTAATAAGGGACAGTCCTTGGGGTCCCAAAAGTCGCCCCGTCAGAATACCCCAAAGTCACGCTCAATTGTTGCAGAGCACCAGAAGAAACCTATGGCGGACTTTCCTGAAACCATCATGGAGGAGGACATCGCAGAAGTTTTAGATCCCATCTCGCAGCTTCTTTTGTATGAATTGTAGCGCAAATCCTCGTTCAAGGTCCCGAAGGATTTAGATAAAGTGCAGTCATACATCAATATGCCGCTGATCCTATAAAATGTGCCTGTTGAAGGCAATATGTTCACAAAAATCCTATTGCTAAAGACGGAGGACTAGGACCTGGCAGACCAAGAGAAATTCCTAGAGCTTGCGCCTACCATGTACCTAGAGAAGATCCCCTATGAATATGGCATAGTAAGAGTTGAGCCAAAGTCTTGGGCGATGGGCATGAAAAAATCAGGGTTGCTCAACCTCTTACACATTCCACACTTCAGGTGCAACCCAATTAATGAAATATGTGTAGGCCAGCTGCTCGCTCCCATTCATGATGATTTTTTATGGCTAGGAGGGCTAGTTCTGATCGATGATGCGTTTATCCATCAGATTACTGGATTGCCCGACTAGGTGGGACCATGCGACGACTTTTGGAGGAAAGAGACAAGATCGCAAGGTAGCTGACGATTCAAAGAAAAATACAAGGTCTCGTGCAATACCCACAACTTCTTGATGCATGAAATCAATGATCCTGCAGTTCAGATGGGTACACTGATCCTCGCATGAAAGATGATGAGAAAATGCAGGCCAAAGGAAGTTTTTGCCAATGCCATTGCATTAGTAGGTTGTTGGATTGAGGGGTCTTGACCTAGTTTCAAACTTATTGCACAACCAACAAACCCTCCAACAACTAGCCCTTTCGGCAGTGACCTACTTGTGTAGATAAAATTCTCTCCCGAAGCAATATGGGGGGGTGCTGGAACCAATTTACCACACCTTGAGGAATATTTTAATGTAGTGGCCCTAAAAAAAATTATAACATAACTATAACCGATGATATGACAAATGTGCGCATAAATATATCAACAAATCAATTCTTGCAGATTATCATAGAGTGCTTCAATATGTATTCGCGCACAAAATCAGATATACTTCAGTCAGATATATTCATCTACTGATATTCATGCACAATGTACTTCATTCATTCACGCATATGCAATTAACCATTGACATAAGTAAGTATGCAATAACAGAACAGATTCAGATCTTACAACAAATAAAAGATAAATAACACACAAAATCACATAACATTCCAGGTTTTCCAAAACCGTCTTCTTTATTAAGAGATATAGAAATTTCAGTACATTCAGCCCTTCAATACAATCTATCATTCCATGCACACAGCCAGCAGAGTCAATACACAACCAGGACTTAGGTCTCTGTGCACACAGCCAGCAAAGTCAATACACAACCAGGACTTAGGTCTCTGCACACACAACCAGTAGGAGCCTTTCTACCGAAAAACCCAGAATTTAGCTCAAAAAATTAACAACCATACATCATCAGACATAAGATATGCTTTCTTGACTCGATATTTACATATTTATAGAAACTTATACGTGCAGATACCATGGTCTCAAACCATGGTTTTAGACTCGTGATTTTCCCTTTAAGCCCATTACATTGATTGAGGGGATTTGAACCGCCCCAAAACCCCTTTGAGTCTTTCATGCAGTGCACACAACAAAGCATAAAAAAAATTAACCAAAATTGTACCCCAGGGGACCCCACTCGAATAGGCCTATAACACAAACTCGTGACTCATCCTGAGTCATTGTGGGGTGGTCTCCTTCATATTGTCTTTGATTTATTTGACAAATCTATTTAGTGGAAAGAACACTTCGACGCTCTACACGGAAGCACCCTGCACTACATCAACTAAATTCATGTTTGTTGGCCCTTTAGCTGCCAGATTGATGTTGTAGGTTTTAACCCTTTAAATAAATTATCTACAAACGAATTCTTAAAAACAGAAAATAAAAAATAGTGAGAGCATAAAACATAAAACATATATACACAAATATGTTTCCCCTTGATCCGAAATCGGGACTACCAACTTGATTTCTCATTATTTCCTTTTAGTGTTATAACACACACACAGACATATATATATATATACATGTCAAAGCATTCATAAAACCCAATCCATTAACCCTGGATTATAACCATCATGCCCCAAAACCATGTGAAAAACCATGCAAAAAACCATAGGCAGGTCCACCCACCTAAAATAGGGTGCAAAAAAAAAATTCCCAGGGTGTTGCCCTGGACTCCATGCAGGGGGCTTCCCCCTAAAAATCCCTGGACAGTAGTTGCGCCCGACACAACGAATAGGGGGGGCTATCACCCCCTCTGTGACCCCCCCACGTGTACGACTATTCATGGAAAGAATATAGCACATACCCAACATTCTCCTACTTGTTGTTTTATTTCTGCAGGGGGCCACAGGAGAGCTTAGTCATTAATACAGCCCGGAAACACCCATTGTTTCTCTACACCAAGAGAACTTCTGAGTGCTCATAGACTTCATCAATGCATTTGTACATTCTTCAAGGTGTCCGCCTTTACTAGTAGCACCATTTTATCCTCAACCATATCTCTCACAAAGTGATATTTAACATCAATGTGCTTTTTCTTTGAATGATAAGGAGGGTTCTTAGCCAAGAAAATTTCACTTTTTCTATCACAGTATATCCTTATAGCTCGCTGCACCAACCCCATACCTAAACATAATCTCTGCAACCAAATTGTCCTTTCTTGCATGATTAGATGCCAGGTATTATGCCTTTGTAGTTGAAAGAGCCACTATAGACTGTAATTTACTCATCCAACCTATTGCACCTCCAAATAGGCTAAAAACATACCCACTTATAGATCTTCTTTGGTCCATCTCCATCCCTGCCTACATAAAAAAAACCACTGATGTCCAAAAAATTTAACAAAACTAGTCTTCCCTGGTAGTACAAACCATAATCACTTGTGCCACGCAAATATATGAAAACCCGCTTCACTGTTTTCCAATTCTCCTTCCCTGGTTTTGACATAAAGCTACTCAATACTCCCACTTCATGTGAAATGTGCAATGTTTGGTCTAGTATAGATCGTTGCATACATCAGGCTACCCACTGCACTTGCATATGGAACACGTGAAATATCCTCCTCTTCTTCTTGTGTCTTGGGACACTATTCAACAGATAGATTTACACCTATAGGAATAGGAACCTTCACTAGTTTACTGTCTTGCATATTGAACCTCTGCAATATTGCCTCGACATAATTCCTCTGGTTTAACCAGATGTTCCTCTTTTCCTGATCTCTCTTACTTTCCATGCCCAAAATATAGTTTGCAGAACCAAGATCCTTCATGTCGTATTTGGAGAACAATTGGGTCTTCAAATCCTGGATAATTTCTTTGTCATTTCCAACCAGCAACATATCATCCACATATAAGACCAAATAAATAACACGATCACCAATTAATTTAAAATACACATAGTGATACTCTTTGCTTCTGGTGAAGCCAAATCCCCGTATATAGGTATCAAATTTCTGATACCACATCCTTGGTGACTGTTTTAACCCATACAAAGACTTTTTTAACCTACATACTAGTTCTTTCCTAACCTTCACCACAAAGCCTTGAGGTGGCTTCATGTATATCTCCTCTTGCAGATCCCCATGAATAGATGTTGTCTTCACATCCATCTGTTCTACCTCAAAATAAAATGCAGCAGTAATAGATAAAAGCAATCTAATAGAAGTAACCTTGGCAATAAGAGAAAAAATATCACCAAAATCAATTCTTGACACTTGGGAATAACATTTTTCTACCAATCGAGCTTTTCATTTCTCCAGCTTGCCTTCTACATTCATCTTCTTCTTAAACACCCATTTTCTCCTAATGGGCTTCCTTCCAGCCGAAAACTCCACCAGATTCCATGCCTCATTTTTGTGCAAGGATGTTATTTCATCAACCATGGCCTCCTTCCAAAATTTCCATCCTCCGAATTCACTGCCTCCCTGATAGTTCTGGAATCATCATCAGTGATAGTTAAAGAAAATTTTTAATATAAAGCAAATGGACTATACCTTTCTAGTTTCCTTCTTTCCCGAACTCATATTCTCACAGCTGGAGTTTGTGGTTCTTCCTCTTCTAAACCTTTTTATTGTAGGGTTTGATTAATCCTCCTTTAGCTCAAACTATATTCTCAGATTCCTTTGGTAGGAATTCATTTTTAACAAGATATTTCACCTCTCTAAACACCACATATCGATTGTACACTGTAATGTTCTGAAATGGAAATCAGTAGCTTTTACACCACTGAAGAAATCCTTTTTTCGGAAATATGAACAAGGTTATTTCAGAGATGGACTGAGAGGGATTTTACTAGTTATGTCACCTGTAAAGAGAGGATGAGAATTGGAGGCTTCCTGGCCCTTTCTCAGACTCTGCCTATAGCTATGCAAATATTTCTTCCCTCAGGAAGATCTTGCTCAAAGGATGAGCTACAACAACATATGAACTTCAATAATGAACAACAGTGAAATAATACATCATATGATACAAGAAGAGTGCATAGCTAATTTATAAAGTGCAGCAACAAATATACATACAAATCTTGAGGAAGATACCTGTCAAGATATACTAGGTCAGCCTCAATCAAGATTGTACATGGAAACTCAAGATAACACTACTATACAATAATGCCCTAGCTATGTCTGCGCAGTTATATGAGGAGACTACAATATGTAAAATGAAAATATAATGATATATCAATATCAGCTCAAGAAATGAGGAGGAGCAAGCTATAAACCCCTAAAAATAACTAACTAACAATCCTTAGAAGGATTGGCTGCAATACATGTAAAAAATGATAAAATACAAAAATGCCGGAGTTGCAGTGTAGCTGTTGCAACTCAATAATAATACATGAATGGAGAAGGGGAAGAAGGCTGCAAAAAATATGATGACCTCCTCCAATGATCTTATAAGTGAAAGGCTGCCCCTTTCACTGAAGATTACACCCTCTAATTCCCCCGGTGAATCCTCCTACAATTGCCCTCTGGAAATAACGCTGTAAGAGGGAGTGATTGTGCTGGGGCTGAGATGTAACACTTGGCCCTATGCCAAAATCTGTAAGAAAGCTCCAAAAATTTCCTTTTCTGATTTCTTAGAGAAAGAAGAAACTCCTCCTCTTCAAAAATAGCTCAGGAAATGGTGGGATGATGATCCCTCACTACTACCTCCAGCAACTCCAATGAATTTGCCCAACAGAAACGTTGTAACTGAAAGAGATGGCTTTGGCCTCAAGCCTGGATGTGAGGAAGATGAAGAACAGCTCCTCCAAGGCTTCCCAATGAAGGAGAGAAGACTTCTAAATAGAAATATCCCTTGTGCTAAGCAGCACAAGCTATCTCCGTTGAACAACTGAAGAGAGCTGCAAATCGAATTCTCAAGCATGAAATGAACAATGGCTCTCCTTCACCTTTTTATGCAAGGAAGGCTTCCTTTCCATGGACCGCACCCATTAGGGTTGCTCTCATCCTCTATTTTCCCTCCATTCAAACCACGCAGTCTTCTTGAGCAAGCTTCTCCTCTTAACCACGTTGTTGACTTGGTCAACCATGGCCTAGTTTACTTGCTTTTAGCCCTTTTCACACTAGGGACTGCCAAATTTAGCCACTTAAGTGACTCTTTGCACCTTAGGAGAGTTTAGTTTACTGCTACATGGGCTCCCTTACCCATTTTATTACTTTTATTAAAATAAAATCAAAATTAATGTTCCAATTACCTTATTGAAAAATTTGGAACATTACAGTCCTCCCCTCCCAAATATTACTTGCCCTCAAGCAAGTGCAAGGTGTTGAGCTCCAAGAATGTTCTTTCTTCCACCACATTCCACTCCATTTATTTTGTCCATTATTAATCACAGGCTCAAGTGATCAATGAAATTAGTTAAAATTGCTTTAAGAATGAATATCATGACTAACTTGCTATGTTTTTATGATTTTGTCATTGTAGTACTGTTTGAACTAGATATAGCTACAGAATGCAGACATTCTGTAGCTAGTTGCCGATTCTGCAGCTGTCTTTATGTCTACGCAGGTTCTAGGTGTCATCTTGGAGAAAAACACATATGGGCGTATTCCACATCATTCCCTCATCATTTGTTGCTCTCCACGAAGTTTGAACGGAATTCTGTAGGCAGTTATGTACGTGGGAACTCAAACTAGGAGAGAGACTCCTAATAGGACAAGGACAGTCCAGATGTCCTTAATTCTATTACGTGACCACCATCAGAGTCCTATTTTGGTTTTTATTTGGAAAGACAATTATCCCTAGGTTATCTCAATATAGTTATGTAATTTTGATTATAAATATGGCTCGGGAAACCGAGGGACAAGGTTAGATTTTGTGATTGATTGCTAGATTTCAGAAGTCCGAAAACACTCTGTTTTGAAGTAATTTCTCTCTAATGCAAGAATTATCACTTTATTGAAAGCACTAAGTCAATCTTGAAGTAGATTTTGCGTGCTACTCTGGTGGTAGAGGGCCCCTACCTCCTGAGCAGCCTTGTTTATACGGTTTAGATAAGTATTTCAGTTTTGTTTTTTTCATTTCTAGCTTAAGTACATTTCTGAAGTTTATGTTTCATGCTTGTTTACATTGATCATCACAGCTAGACTTACTCTTATAAAATATTCCAAAATATCATCACGATGAATAAGGCATAGCTGTGGTGTTGTAGGTTTTAGTTGCATTTCCTTTCGTTAATTATCACAGCTAGACTTACTCTTATAAACTCTTCCAAAATATCATCACGATGAATAAGGCATCGCTGTGGTATTGTAGGTTTTAGTTGCTTGTTTACAGTAAGTGTCACAGCCAGTCTTACTCTTACAGAATCTTCAAAAACATCATTAACAATGAATAAGAAACAGTTGTGGTGTCTTAGATTCTAGTTGTATTTGTTTTCAGTCTTATGTTTATGTTCAACTACATTGAATAATACAGCCATACTTGTCTTACAAACTCTTCCAAAATATCATTCCTATTGAACGAGATGGACTGTAGAATTCCATAGACTAGTTGCATGTTAATTTAGTTACAACACTCCGGAGGTAGAATGCATTTAGTTTAGCTCTGTCATTTCATTTCAAGTTTGATAATGGATTTTTAGTTTAACACTATTCATTGTACTTCAAGTAGACTAGTAACACTCTAGTTTAGTCTTAGCTCATTGTATTAACATTCCAAGTTTAGTTGCTATCCATTGCATTTTAAATTGTATTATTTGTTAAATTTAAATACCACGGTCTTCATTATTTACAAAACTTCTTTTGTTCCAAACTCATATTAATATATAATCATCTGGAAAGAAGCTAGTATCAGTCTAAGGCCTGGATTATTTTGCAACCTTTTTACCATTTCACAAATAATCCTTTTCTCAAAGACTATTCTAAAAAGAAATCTATAACTTTTGAGTGAGGCCTAGTGGTGCTAAATTGAGTTGCAGAACAGAATTAGAAGCTAGTTTAGAGTAGAAATCTTATTATACTACAAATGTTCTTTTCCAAATATGTTCCAATAAACCTTTAACCATGGATGAGATGTTGTAACATTGTAAGTTGATTGTTTGATTGCTTATTTAGGAGAACTTCATTTACACTTAACTTGTCCATTTCTCAAGCTCTTCCAACACATCTTTAATGAATGAATTGGATAAGTTCAGGTTCATGTTGTGATTTATTCCCTTGCAATAAATTCATTATCAAGCTTTGCATTTGTTGTTTTCCATTTATAGTTTAAGCTTTGTTATGTTTTAACACAACCAATAGCTTCTTTTCACCAGCACTTAGTTCTTTCCCTTTTCAACATAAAATCTTAAAACCAAAAACATCATAAAACACTAAACACAACGTAGTGAGAAAAAAATACCTAGGCACATATAGTGCACCACACTTCAGCAGTTTACCAACCCTGGTTTACAATTAATGAACTCAATTTAGGAACACTAGGTTGAGCACAAACATTTTGGCGCCGTTGCCAGGGAAGTGTAACTAGGTAGCCTTGTTTCTTAACTCCCAAAAACAATGATATGCGTAGAGAGAGAGACTCAAGGGGTAGATTCATAAGAAGCAGAAGCAGAAGTTTGATTCCTAGAACACCACTTGTTTCCTCAAGACCTAGAGCCAGCACACCTCCAAATCAGACCCACATTCAATCCTTTACTGATCCCAGACTTCCAGAAGACTTAAGATCAGATATTCCATTAGAAAGACCTTCCACTTCATCCACTGAACCTGTCTTAGAAGAAGAGTCAAGGACCCTTGCTAGAAACACAAACTTTTCCACTTCCACAGACGAATCAACTATGGCAGAAGAAGCGGGAGGAGGAGTCTTTAATGGAGATCACACATTATTTGGAGGGGGTAGAGGTAGAGGTAGAGGAGAAGGAGGTGGAGGAAGAGGTAGAAGAGAAATGGGAATCTATTTTGGGTTTCCTATAGTAGATGAAGAAACCAATACAGCTATGAAAAACATTTCACCCTTTGTCCTTCGAAACTTTTATGGACTTAAAACTGAAGATCCTGAAACCTTCCTATTTGAATTTGAAGTCCTGTGTAGAACTTATGAATACTTACAAGATGCTCAAAAAATTAAACTATTTCCTTCAACATTGAAAGGAGCAGCATTTAAGTGGTTTATGAGTTTGATCAACAGTTCTATTAGGACATGGGAAGACATGAAACAAGCATTTCTAGAGAGGTATTTGGATTATTGTATGCCAATCAATCATAAGGATGAAGTGTTTAAGATGTTACAAAAAGAAGATGAAAACCTGGAAGATTTGTTGGAGAGATTTCATTACAACATCAAAAGAGAAAAAATGGAAAACTTAGACCAAGACACCTTAAAAGCTCTCTTGTTGAAGACAATTAGGGATGAATGGTTGGATATCCTTAACATTATGGGAAAAGGGGATATATCTCAGCTCACATTACCTAAAATATCTGAGTTATGTATCAACCTTTCAAGAGGGAAATCTAAAACTGTGAAAGGACCAAGAGACCCTGCTCTTGCAAGGGTAAGTAAGTCTGCTTCTGGGACAGTAAGTAGGGCAGAGATAGGGCATATGCTTGATGAATTCAAATCTGACATCTTAGGGAGTCTTAGTGAACAAATAGACACCCTTAAGTTACAAAACAAGCAAAAAGCTGAATCTGATGCTTTAGCAATCTTTTGTCCCAATTGTAGAAAGAAGCATGCCTTGAGAGAATGTCCTTTGGATGCAAAATTTGTAGAGACCTGTGTAATTTGTTCAGAAAAACATGAGACCAAGAGTTGTCCTTCACTTCCTGGTCTTAAAGATGTCTTTCAAGAATATACTCCTACAAGTTCCACAGAATCTCTCAATTTTGTCTCTAGAAGGCCTTGGCAAGGACCTCAAACACAAGAATTTCATGATCAAATGTATAATCAACCCCCACCAAACTGGAATTCTTGGCAGCAACCTTGGCCCCAATTTCAAAATCAATCTCAAGCTTGGGCACAAGGAGCACAAAATCCCTATGGAAGATACTCCCAGTACTATCAATATCCACCATACCCACATTTTTCTCCTCAAAATCCTCAACAGAATCCTCAGAACCCACAACATCAAAATCAACCACTTCCATTACCATTTCCTCAGAAATCAAATTAGTTTCCTTCTCAACCCACACCAAACCCCAACAATAAAAATCCTCAGAATACATACATGATAGAAGGCCAACAGTTTCCAACTTATTTAATTACTCCTCTAGACCTTAGTGATGTTCAACTTAGGTTTGGAAGAATACTTGAAAAGAGGAAACCTTCTGTGATCATACAAGAACAAGATAACTCTGAGGAAGATTCTCTACGGGAAAATAAAAGACTTGAAGAAGACACATTTTTTCAAGACCCAAACATTGAAAAATCAAAACAAAAACAACCAATAATTTCAACTCCTGTATTAGAGCAGCCATCAACATCCACTCCTACACCTCCCTTTCCAGAAATATTACAAATTGATAGAGGTGTAGAGAAATAAATTATGGTGCCTAATTATGATTTCCTAGATGAGCTAAGAAATGTCTATATTAAGATTCCATTATTACAAGATATCAAGGAAATTCCAATTTTAACAAAGACAATAAAGGAGTTGAGCATGAAGAAAACAAGAAAAAGAATAAGAGAGACAAAGAAAATTCAACTGGAAGGAAAAATAGCAGATATCATGATGGGTAATATTGCTATTCCAAAGTACCTAGACCTAGGAAATCTAGTTGTCAAAATTCACATCAATGGAATTGAGATCCAAAACACACTCATTTATTTAGGAGCAGCAATCAATATCATGAGTAGAAAAATCATGAATAAACTGAAACTTCCTAATATTCTCTTTACACCCACATTATTACAATTAGTAGACAGATCTGTGATCAAACCTGATGGGGTAATAGAAGACATTCCAGTGTCCCTAGATTCTTGGGATTACCCTGTGGATTTCATGATCCTAACTCCTAAGAATAATCTAGGAGGGCATCCAATTATATTAGGAAGACCTTGGTTAGCTACAACTGATGCTTTAATTAGTTGTAGATCTGGTGATATGTACATCTCTGATGGTAGTTCAACTAAGAAATTCACTTTGTATCCTCCAACAAGGACAATTACAGATTTAGATGATACTCAATGGATAAAGGATGAAGAAGATTTACAACCTCTCTTCACAATTTCAGAAATTAGTGAAGATAGTCAAATTCTGAATACTTTAGAAAACTTTGAATCCTCTTCGGAACATAAACATGAAAAATTTCAAGAAGAATCCAACATTGAGTTTTTTTCATCAAGACATATGTCTCTTCATTCTATGGATAAATTTGGCAGCTCTACAAGTGAGATATTTCCAGGAAAAACTTTAAACATAAACAAGAACCTAGAAAATCCTCAACAAGAAGAGCTAGTCAAAATTTTACAGAGACATTCTTCTGCATATGCATGGGAGTACACTGATATGAAAGGGATAAGCCCCAAGACTTGCACTCATCACATCTACATAGAGGAAAATTGTAAACCAATCAGACAACCTCAAAGACAGATGAATCCAAATCTTAGGGAGATTGTTAAAGAAGAATTGCAGAAATTGTTGAATGTCAACTTTATCTATCCTATTTCAGATAGTTAGGGGGTTTCTCCTTTGGTAATTGTGCCAAATAAAAATGGTAAATGGAGGGTATTTATTGACTACCGAGAATTAAACAAATCTACTCTTAAAGATCATTTTCCCCTACCTTTCATAGATCAGGTGTTAGATACCTTAGCTGGCAAAAAGTACTTCTCATTTCTAGATGGGTTTAGTGGTTATAATAAAATTCAAGTAGCACTTGAGGATCAAGAAAAAACCACATTTACCTGTCCTTGGGGTACCTATGCTTACCGAGTATTGCCATTTGGATTATGCAATGCACCTGCAACATTTCAAAGGGTAGTATTAGGAATTTTTTCAGATCTAATACATGATTGTGTAGAGGTATATATGGATGATTTCACAGTTTATGGAAACACATTTGAAGAAGCCTTAGTAAACTTGGAAAAAGTCTTAAAAAGATGTAAAGAAGAAAATCTTTCACTTATCCATGAGAAGTGTTTTATGATGTTTACTGAAGGAATTGTTTTAGGACATCACATTTCAGGGGATGGGATTAGATTTGATGAGTCAAAAGTTGAAGTCATCTCTAACTTATCTATTCCAATTTGTCAAAAATATGTTAGGAGTTTTCTTGGATTTACAGGGTATTATCGAAGATTTATAGAAAACTTCACTAAGATAGCATCTCCACTCTTCAAATTACTTACCAAAGACTGTGAATTCAATTGGAATTCTGATTGCCAATTAGCCTTTGAGACCCTGAAAACAAAAATTTCTGAAGCACCTATTTTAAGGGGACCTAATTGGAAGTTACCTTTTCATATTTCAACAGATGCCTAAGATACAGCTCTAGGAGCAGTATTGGGACAAAAGACCTGATTCCTTATGCCATCTACTATACCAGTAAAAATTTGACTCCTGTAGAGTTAAACTATACTGTAACTGAAAAAGGGTTTTTAGCTGTTGTTCATGCCATAAAAAAATTCAGACACTATATAACAGGCTATGAAACTTTTTTTCACACAGATCATTCTGCAATTAGATACTTAATGAACAAATCAATTATTAATGGCAGAGTCATAAGATGGTTATTGCTTTTACAAGAATTCAACATTACCATTCTAGATAGGCCTGGAAAAAAAAACACAGTAGCTGATTTCCTATCTAGACTCCAAAATATCAAGGATGACACTCCAGTTGAAGATCAATTTCCTGATGAATATCTTTTTTCAATTTCTACCCAAACTCCTTGGTTTGCTGACATTGCTAATTATTTAGTTTCAGGAAAATTTCCTTCAATAATGAATGCAAGAGATAAAATAAAAATCATTTATGACAGTGCAAAATATTCATGGGTTGCTAATGAGTTGTACAAGACTGGTCCAGATTTTATCATTAGGAGATGTGTTCGGGAAGATGAGATGCCTGATATTCTCAAGGCATGTCATGATGAACCTTGTGGCGGACACTTTTTTGATAAGAGGACAGCCTATAAGATCCTTCATCTAGGATATTATTGGCCATCCTTGTTTAAAGATGTTAAAGAGTATGTCAAAAGGTGTGACAGTTGCCAAAGGGTAGGGAAACCTTCTCCTTCAGGTGAGATGCCATTACAACCTCAGGTACATATTGAACCTTTTGAAAAATGGGCTTGGGATTTTGTAGGACCTATTAGTCCTCCATCAAGACAAAAGAGATATATATTAGTTTGCACTGATTATGTTACCAAATGGGTAGAGGCCAAGCCATTACTTTTTGTTACTGAAGCATCTGTAGTTAATTTTCTTTTTGAGGATATTTTTACTCGTTTTGGTGTCCCAAGGAAAATTGTTACAGATCAAGGAGCTCAATTCACATCAAGGCTAGTGGAACAAATGATGGAGAGGTACAAAATCAGACACAGAAAATCTACTCCCTATCATCCACAAGAAAATGGTCAAGTGGAATCTACTAATAAGGTTATTGAAGGGATCTTAACAAATACTGTCCATTTACATGGAAGAGATTGGGTAGATAGGCTTCCTGAAGCCTTGTGGGCCTATACAACTACATGGAGAAGCACAACAGGCCATACTCCTTATGAAATTGTTTATGGAAAGCAAGTTTTGTTTCCCATAGAGTTCCAGATTCAGACATTCAAAATGGAAGTTCAGCTAGGACTTGATCTATCAGAGGCACAAAAGCACAGATTGGAGCAGATTAATGAATTGGTTGAGATTAGACAAGATGCAGTTCGGAAAACAAGTCTAGTCCAACAACAAAGGACTAGATGGCGTGACAAGTACATCAAGGAAAAGAAGTTCAAGGAAGGTGACTGGGCTCTCTTGTTTGATTCAAAGTTCAAGGATTTTCAAGGTAAATTTCAAACACATTGGCTTGGGCCATATGAAATTATAAGAATTTTTGAAAATGGAGCAATAAAAATCAGGACAATAGATGAAGAAGAGGTCACTTTTCTTATGAATGGTCAGAGATTGAAGCTGTATCATAAGCCACTCTCAATAGAAGAGTTTGTCAAGAAATTCCAGGAAAACTATGAGATGAAGTTAATGAAGAAGAATTTTTCTTCTTCATCAAATTAAGTGAATTTTCTGAAGTTAGATATTGAAAAAAAAAAAAAAACATGAAAACCAATCACTGATTGGCATGTTTATACAGAAAAGGTGGAGTGAAAATCAGAATCTTTCTGACACTCTAGCTTTTCAAATCTGTTCTTTCTGCAAGTAGTTATTACAAAATCATAAGTGCAGATTCATTTCACTTATGGTCCATCTCATTTTCCATTTCATTCATTCATCCATACTCCATTTCATTCATTCATCCACACTTCATTCAATTCACTCCATGCTCCACCTCATTTTCATTCCATATTTTTAAAGTTTGATGTTTTTCTGCAATTGAATAATACATATCATGAATTGCAGGCCACTTCTCATACTTCACTCCATTTCATAAGATGTGATCCATTCCACTCCATTACTCACTTCATTCATATCCCATTACACCATATTTTATTATCCATCCTCACTCATTCCATACAACATTCCACTCATGCTCCAAACCATTCCATTTCATGTTTCAAGTTCTCTACAGGTACATTCTGCAATCAATCAGACATTCTGCAGCCAGTCAGACATTCTGCAGCCAGAGAGCCTGAAAGCACTGTCTAGTAATCATTTGATCTGCAACAAAATGATCCTGCATATCCAAGAACAAGCAAAATCAAGAAGGTTATGAAGACTAAAAAATTAATGATTTTCAGGAGAGAACAAAGCATATGAAGATCACAAGAAAATCAAAGCAAAGGCAAAGGTATGAAATGATTATAATGACATATCATGA
Organism: Pinus albicaulis; assembly: GCA_034641835.2. NCBI lineage: Eukaryota > Viridiplantae > Streptophyta > Pinopsida > Pinales > Pinaceae > Pinus > Pinus albicaulis. Next base: position 458,422,461 of record CM076572.1, read on the forward strand.
AATTTTTTAGCATAGTTTAGTTATATATTATTCAAAAAAGTTGTTTTAATTAATTTTGTTGATCATGCCTAACAAACCTCCCGCAAAAAATTTGGATAAAACTCCTTCTATTCTGCCATTTCAAAACCCATATCCGATCATCATTTCAAAATCTAAACGGTTAAAGTGTTGAAGTGATTGGATTAGTCACGTCACTAAGCATTTAATGATGATTTTTGAATTCGTTACTAAATATCTCCGCGGTCTTTCCTTCTGTGATATCTTTAAACTCATATACATCATCCTCACCTCATTATATTCATTCTGTAACCACTCCATATCGCTCTTTCTCGTAGCCAACTTTTAACCATTTCGGTCTGTGAGACAGAGGCATCACTGTAACAACCATTGTCACCGTGAACAGAGGAAACACTTGTGGAGCAAAAACAACTTGTTAACAACCATTCTCACCGTGAGCAGAAGACTAGTGAATTGAATATTGAAGAAGAATTATGGGCCTCATCGTGAGAACTGAACCAGTTGGCACTAAGTACTTGGAAGGCTATCCACAAATCAGAGAAATATTACAACAAGCAAGATGGTTGCAATTCCTTGAAAAATTCAGTGGCTTCCACAAAAAGGTTACTAAAACTTTTACAAGATCCTTTAATGGAGCCGAGGTTGAAGTTGGAGATATTAAATTCACTGTCACAAAGGCTTTTATTGCAGAAGCAACAGGATTTCCTAGACAATGAGAAAGGTGGTTTAAGAACAGAGAATTTCATAACGAAGCATGGAAGCAGATACTCAAGTCACCAGGTATGGATGTCAGCATTTTTAAAAAGGGTATCCCTAGCTCTGCATTAAAGAACAAATGGAGGAACATGTTTCTTATCCTGCAAAAATTCATCACTTGTGAAGGTATATATGGTACTTTCTATGTTTACCATATTCGATTGATAATGCATTTTATAGAAGAAGAACTCAACTTGCCCTTTTTCTTGCTTCATAGTTTAAAGAAAATGGCTTCAAGTGTTCAAAAGAGAATTCAATTTCTGGAAACAACCTTATACCACCATGGTTTAGTCAAGATTTTAATTGAACATCATTTAGCAAAAATGGGAGATACTTGGGATGACTTCTTGGTGAGAAATCACTTTGAGGAACCAAAGGAACCTCCACCTGAAGATAAACCTACAAAAAGAAACAGAAAATGGAAATCCTCCAAAACTGAAACTAGTAAAACAATACAAGAAAGCAGTGAAGAAATGATTTCTGGAAAATTAGTTTAGATTAAGAAGCAGCGTAAGAAAGAGAGGATCATAAGAAAATTTTCCAGAGAGAAAGGAGAAGGGCCATCTCAACCGAGGAGGAGCCACAGACTGAGGGGGATACTAAAGAAAACAAAAGTTAAAAAAACTGGAGTCATAAACATAGAAGATGAAGAAACACCTACTGAGCAGGATTTTGATGAAGAAGCTCCTGAAATAGACCCTGCACAACAAGAAATTTACAACTATGTTGAGTCATTGGAGAGAAAAGCTTCAGAAAGTAGAGACAGAACCCCTAGTCCACCAGAGTCTGAAATAGATATGCTAAGAAGAGATAAGCACGAGCTAGAAGTACTTAATAGGCATATCAAGACTGAAATGATATTTTGAGGGAGCAAGTTAAACTAAAAACCAATATGAATTCAACCCTGTCTCTACAAATGGACAAAGTGGAAAAGGCCAATGAAAAATTAAAAAGGAGAAACAAAAAATTAATCAGGGCACTTACCAATTTAAGGTTCAAGTTAGTCATCAGGAAGCCCAGAAGGCCTTTAACTGCCAGGCAAAGCAGAAGAAGAGGGTTGGATGTTCTTGCAGACGTCTCAGAGTTCACGGAATATTTTCATGAGGACATGCAAGAATATAGCAGTGGGGGTATGTTGAGCTCCAAGAATGCTCTTTCTTCCACCACATTCCACTCCATTTCTTTTGTCCATTATTAATCACAGGCTCAAATGATCAATGAAATTAGTTAAAATTTCTTTAAGAATGAATATCATGACTAACTTGCTATTTTTTTATGATTTTTTCATTATAGTACTATTTGAACTAGATCTAGCTACAGAATGCAGACATTCTATAGCTAGTTGTTGATTCTGCAGCTGTCTTTATGTCTACGCAGGTTCCAGGTGTCATCTTGGAGAAAAACACATATGGGTGTATTCCACATAATTCCCTCATCATCTGTTGCTCTCCACGAAGTTTGAACGGAATTCTGTAGGCAGTTATGTACGTGGGAACTCAAACTAGGAGAGAGACTCCTAATAGGGCAAGGACAGTCCAGATGTCCTTAATTCTATTACGTGACCACCATCAGAGTCCTAGTTTGGTTTTTATTTGGAAATACAATTATCCCTAGGTTATCTCAAGACAGTTATGTAATTTTGATTATAAATATGGCTCGGGAAACCGAGGGACAAGGTTAGATTTTTGATTGATTGCTAGATTTCAGAAGTCCGAAAACACTCTGTTTTGAAGTAATTTCTCTCTAATTCAAGAAGTATCACTTTATTGAAAGCACTGAGTCAATATTGAAGTAGATTTTGCGTGCTACTCTGGTGGTAGAGGGCCCCTGCCTCCTGAGCAGCCTTGTTTATACGGTTTACATAAGTATTTTAGTTTCGTTTTTTTCATTTCTAGATTAAGTACGTTTCTGAAGTTTATGTTTCATGCTTGTTTACATTGATCATCACAGCTAGAATTACTCTTATAAACTCTTCCAAAATATCATCATGATGAATAAGGCATAACTGTGGTGTTGTAGGTTTTAGTTGCATTTCCTTTCGTTAATTATCACAGCTAGACTTACTCTTATAAACTCTTCCAAAATATCATCACGATGAATAAGGCATAGCTATGGTATTGTAGGTTTTAGTTGCTTGTTTACACTAAGTGTCACAGCCGGTCTTACTCTTACAAACTCTTCCAAAACATCATTAACAATGAATAAGAAACAGCTGCGGTGTCTTAGATTCTAGTTGTATTTGTTTTTAGTCTTATGTTTATGTTCAACTGCATTGAATAATACAGCCATACGTTTTTGACAAACTCTTCCAAAATATCATTCCTATTGAACGAGATGGACTGTAGAATTCCATAGACTAATTGCATGTTAATTTAGTTACAACACTCCGGAGGTAGAATGCATTTAGTTCAGCTCTGTCATTTCATTTCAAGTTTGATAATGGCTTTTTAGTTTAACACTGTTCACTGTACTTCAAGTAGACTAGTAACACTCTAGTTTAGTATTAGCTCGTTGTATTAACATTCCAAGTTTAGTTGCTATCCATTGCATTTTAAATTGTATTAGTTGTTAAATTTAAATACCAAGGTCTTCATTATTTACAAAAATTCTTTTGTTCCAAACTCATATTAATATATAATCATCTGGACAGAAGCTAGTATCAGTCTAAGGCCTGGAGTATTTTGCAACCTTTTTACCATTTCACAAATAAGCCTTTTCTCAAAGACTATTCTAAAAAGAAATCTATAACTTTTGAGTGAGGCCTAGTGGTGCTAAATTGAGTTGTAGAACATAATTAGAAGCTAGTTTAGAGTAGAAATCTTATTATGCTACAAATGTTCTTTTCCAAATATGTTCCAATAAACCTTTAACCATGGATGAGATGTTGTAACATTGTAAGTTGACTGTTTGATTGTTTATTTAGGAGAACTTCATTTACACTTAATTTGTCTATTTCTCAAGCTCTTCCAACACATCTTTAATGAATGAATTGGATAAGTTCAGGTTTATGTTGTGATTTATTCCCTTGCAATAAAGTCATTATCAAGCTTTGCATTTGTTGTTTGCCATTTATAGTTTAGGCTTTGTTATGTTTTAACACAACCAATAGCTTCTTTTCACCAGCACTTAGTTCTTTCCCTTTTCAACATAAAACCATAAAACCAAAAAAATCATAAAACACTAAACACAACGTAGTGAGAAACAAATACCTAGGCACATATAGTGCACCACACTTCAGCAGTTTACCAACCCTGGTTGACAATTAATGAACTCAATTTAGGAACACCAGGTTGAGCACAAACACAAGGGTAGAACTGAAAAGGAACCTCCACTCAAGGCATGTAGTCTGAAATCTCCTCATGTAGATCCTCCATTCCCAAGCAACCAACCAAGAAAAATGGGTCACCCTCCAACTAGGAAACTCCTTAAAATACTCCTCCACCTTGTGCTCATGTGGAAAAGGTGGGCTGAAATGCTGAAAATGGTAAGATGCATAGCCTACCCCACGTTGTCCTCTTCTCCACTTATGATAAGGGTGGAGTGAAAGTTGTACTTGGGCTGCAATAGTGTTGCCTTCAAGAGGCAATATGAAGTCTAGATCCCCAAGGATATCTCCTCTAACGTTGCAAATGAAGTTGGCCCAAATTATCTCATATGTGATGAGCTGGAATTCATCATCATATGGCATCGAAAAAATTATATGGTTCACCTCACGGAAAAGAAAATGGCTGAACATGGTGACCATATCATCTCCCATACTCCCCTTGGGGCATGAGCTGCAAAAACAATGGAGGTCTTCTCTCCCAAAGGGTACATCCACCCAATGAGTCTCCTCCTCCTCATGATACATATGGTGTTGCTGCTGATATATGGCTGAAACATACTGGTCCTCAAGAGAGACCCAAGCCACCCCATCAATCATACAAACCATGAAGTGCCTTCTCCAAAAATTCAAACTCTCCAAATAACTCCTCCCATATGAAGGAAAGAGAGGAAGCTTGGCAATCACGGGCTTCCCATTGTTTCTCCTAAAACATTCAACATAAAAAGTAGGGAGAATCACACTCCCAATGGGCCTCTTCAATTTATTTCCCCCCTTCAAAACAGTGCTTCCTCTGAACAGCGTTCCATTAGAAAAATATGGAAGCATAAACTTGTGAGAGCAAGGAGGTGAAATATAGTTCCATGCATGGAACTAGCATAGGGCATCTTTGGCCTGCCTTCACATATGATTCAACAATTTTATTTGCAGCCACTTTTTTTCTGCCACATTCATCCTACAATATGTGATCGTGAAAACATACCTTGGTGCCAAAGGTGCACACCAAAATCCATGTGGCTTTCCCCCACGATCCACTGTTCAAATAGCCATCATCTTTGCTGCAATAGACCATGAGCATAATCAAAAATAGTGTACAAGAAGGAAAGATCCTCCTTGATATAATATGCTACTCATAAGAATAAGAGAGTGCCAAACATAAAGCAAATGGTTACCTCCCTCATCATGTAATTTGAGCTGAAATGGCTCAAGTGAAAAGTCCCCTTCACTACAACATAGTAGGGGAGTGGTCGTGCCACCCATCTCACCATATCTTGGGTTATGCATCTATCCATATGCTAATATATATCCATTAGGATTCCCTCTCAAGTGGACTCCTCCATCAATAGATAGTATGCATGAGAATGCCTGGAAGAAGAATCCAAAGTTGCTGCATGTAGGTGTCTCTTCTTGTGCTTGTGAGCCAAAGCTAAGATAATAAAAACATAGCAAGCGATGCTACCATCCATTACTTCCTCATCCTTCTCTCCTATATTCCTCCAAGACTCATCACTTGTGAAGTGGTTTTGAGAACACTTCAGCAAGTAATCCAAGCTCTCAAGTGATAGCGCTGCTGGCCTTTGGAGTAGGGCCACTGTCATCTCAAAGCTCCCCTCTTTGACATGAATCTTTTAAAAAAATCCTCCCATGATGTTGCTGCAAATGTAGAGCCCCTCCCATGAAGAAGGTTTTTCATGGGCATCTAATGTCAAAGAGAAATTCCCTTGCACTATGCTAGTGCCTCCTCTTGCTCCTGCAACAACCAAACAAAATCTGAGCAACAAGGATGTTTTTTGCTCCTCCATACTTCCACCACAACAAATAAGAAATGGGAACATGATGAATGGTAAAATAATTCCATCCCATCATAATGCACCCATGTTGCTTTCTACTTCATGGTGTAAGTATCCTGCCATATCCTCCTCCCTTTCAAACCCATGAAAAGGAATAGGTCACATGTTGGCCAAACTCCCTCAAGAGAAACCAACGCAGTATGGCTTCTTGCTGCCCTATATCATAGATCTGCAAGAGGCTCACCATCCTCTTGCCTCCCATCTGCATCCACTTAGCTCCTAGTGGATGCCTCTCATCTTTCCACAACTTGGTATCCCTCCAATGAGGTCTACCATCTCCCCAAAACATATCTCCATATTTGCATTTCATGGGGCATTGAAATGAAATCTCCTCCATGGTCCATGTCTCAAACCCCAACCTCATGTATTGTGCATGAATCATCAAGGGTGTCTGATAATGATAGCACAACGCAGTGAAAGTTCCTTCCTCAAGACAATTAGCATGTCATAATGTACAATCCTCCATGATAGATAACAACTCATGCATATCTTGGAGAGATTTGGAAGAATCTTGTGTTGCTGCAAGAGTCTTTTCCTCAAGTTTGTTGGTTGCCTCAATAGCTGAAGATGAAGGGTGCTTCGTCATGTCTATGACAACGCTAGTATGTGCCTCTTCAAATGGTGGTAAGGGCTCCTCCCTCCTTTGGCCAAATATTCTGATCAAGATCTGAGAAAAAACAGCAAGAGTAGAAACCCTTGCATGCCTCCCATGGTTGAACCACAAAGTTTTTTATTCTCCCTCAAGGTGTAGTGCTGCAATGGCTACATCCTCTTTGTCTGCTATAGGATGTAGCAGGAAGAAAGCCTCCATCTTTTTCACCCAAGCCTCTACTGCACATGTAAGTGACCCATCAAATGTAGACAACAGAAATATATTTCCTTTCATCATCCCATGACTTTAGGGTCTTCCTTCTTCCTTCTGCTGAATATGGTGAGGGAAAGATAGAGTCTCTTGGAAAACTCTAGGGTTTGTTCTATATTCATCAAGGTACCCACTTAGAACTTCAAATTCCAAGTGATCTTCATGCTTCTACTCTTCTCCTCTGTGAGAATAGGAAGTGCATGGTCCTTCCTCTTCTCCTTTTTCTGTCTCCTCAACCTCCTTGGAGAGGTTGTTGCTGGATTTGAAAATTGATGAGATTAATCTCATCCTCTGCATCATTCTAGCCTCTTCTTCTCTGAAGTTCTAACTTCAAGGCTGAGCCAAGTTCGAAGCTCTGATACCACTGTAATGTTCCGAAATGGAAATCAGTAGATTTTACACCATTGAAGAAATCCTTTTATAGGAAACATGAACAAGGCTATTTCAGAGATGGACTGAGAGGGCTTTTACTAGTTATGTCACCTCTAAAGAGAGGTTGAGAACTGGAGGCTTCCTAGCCCTTTCTCAGACTCTGCCTATAGGTATGCAAATCTTTCTTCCCTTAGGAATATCCTGCTCAAAGGATGAGCTACAGCAACATATGAACTTCAATAATGAACAACAGTGAAATAATACATCATATGATACAAGAAGAGTGCATAGATAATTTATAAAGTGTAGTAGCAAATATAGATACAAATATTGAGGAAAATACCTCTCAAGATAGAGTAGGTCAGCCTCAATCAAGATTGTACATGGAAACTCAAGATTACATTGTTATACAATAATGCCCTAGCTATGTCTGCGTAGTTATACGAGGAGAATGCAATATGTAAAATGAAAATATAAAGATATATCAATATCCGCTCAAGAAATGAGGGGGAAAAAGCTCTAAACCCCTAAAAATAACTAACTAGCAATCCTTAGAAGGATTGGTTGCAATACATGTACAAAATGATAAAATACAAAAATTTCGGAGTTGCAGTGTAGCTGCTGCAACTAAATAATAATACATGAATGGATAAGGGGAAGAATGCTGCAAAAAATATGATGACCTCCTCCAATGATCTTCTAAGTGAAAGGTTGCCCCTTTCACTGAATATTACACCCTCTAATTCCCCCGGTGAATCCTCCTACAATTGCCCTCTGGAAATAACGTTGTAAGAGGGAGTGACTGCGCTGGGGCTGAGATGTAACACTTGTCCCTATGCCAAAATATGCAAGAAAGCTCCAGAAATGTCCTTTTCTGATTTCTTAGAGAAAGAAGAAACTCCTCTTCTTCAAAACTAGCTCAGGAAATGGTGGGATGATGATCCCTCACTGCTACCTCCAGCAACTCCAATGAATCTGCCCAACAGAAACGCTGTAGCTAAAAGAGATGGATTTGGCCTCAAGCCTGGATGTGAGGAAGATTAAGAACAGCTCCTCCAAGGCTTCCCAATGAAGGAGAGAATACTTCTAAACATAAATCTCCCTTGTGCTAAGCAGCACAAGCTATCTCCGTTGAACAACTGAAGAGAGCTGCAAATCGAATTCTCAAGCATGAAATGAACAATGGCTATCCTTCACCTTTTTATGCAAGGAAGGCTTCCTTGCCATGGACCCCACCCATTAGGGTTTCTCTCATCCTCTATTTTTCCTCCATTCAAACTGCACAGTCTTCTTGAGCAAGCTTCTCCTCTTAACAACGTTGTTGACTTGGTCAACCATGGCCTAGTTTACTTGCTTTTAGCCCTTTTCACACTAGGGACTGCCAAATTTAGCCACTTAAGTGACTCTTTGCACCTTAGGAGAGTTTATTTTTCTGCTACATGGGCTCCCTTACCCATTTTATTCCTTTTATTAAAATAAAAGAAAAATTAATGTTCCAATTACCTTATTGAAAAATTTGGAACATTACATACACAACCTTCCTTGTTTCTGGGTTCCAAAGCTTGTAGCCTTTTAAACCATCCTTATACCCAATAAAGATGCACCTTTTAGATTTATTATCCAACTTGGTCTGTTTCTCCTTTGGAACATGTACATATCCATCACATCCAAATGCCCTCAGATGTGAAAGAGAGGGTTTCTTACCAGTCCATACTTCATGTGGAGTCTTATCCTCCAACGCTAATGAAGATGATCTGTTAACTAGGTAACATGCAATCTCCAGTGCCTCTGCCCAGAATTCCTATCCTAACCTGGTACCACTGAGCATGCTTCTTGCCTTTTCCATCGGTGTTCTGTTCATTCTTTCTGCAACTCCATTTTGTTGAGCTTTGTATGAAGTAGTATTCCTTCGTGCTATAATGCACTTCTTATATAAATCTTCAAGTTCATTTTTGTAGAACTCTCCACCATTATCTGTCCTCAACTCCTTTATCTTCTTCTCTGTCTGGTTTTGCACCAAAGCCTTAAATTCTTTAAATCTGTCAAAGACCTTATATTTCTTCCTCAAGAAATATATCCATGTATTCCTTGAGAATTCATCTATGAATGAAACATAGTACACATACTTTCCCAGTGATGGAACTGACACAGGTCCAAACACAACATTGTGCACAAGATCTAATATATTATTTTCCCTCTTAGAACTAGAAGGAAAACTCACTCGATTCTGCTTCCCATATACACAATGTTCATAGAAACCAAAATTCATAGAGAAATTATTCATACGTTCTACCATACCATTACCATGTAGTATCTGAAGGCCCTTCTCTCTAATATGTCCAAGCCTTTGATGCCATAGCATGGTATTTTATCCAGAGACCACTAGGATTTATGCTCCACTTTCAGGAACGACATAACTATTTCACCCATAAATAATAGTGCTACCCTAAATCTTGTACAAAGTTCCAATCCGAACGCCCCACATTAAAACCAGTGTTCCCCTAAGAATATTGCAGGTATCTTTCTCGAACATTGTTTTTACACTTGCATCATCCATCTTGCTTTCAAAAATTAGATTTCTAGCTAATGAAGGAATATGTAGAACACCAAGAAGTGTTCTAATCCTTCCACGTCTAACGATTCTGGCCTTCCTATCATCCCCTAAGAAGACATCACCACCATACTCGTAGAACTGCTCCCTATGGGGAGTGAAGTGAAAGGATGCACCTGATTCAATCAACCATGCCTCATGATCTACATGTGTATTTGAAGAAGAATCTAAATACACATCCCCAGCTTCATCTAAGGTGGTTTTTGCTTCTACAGAAGGAGCATTATCCAATCCCTTTCCTTTCTCAGGAGCTTTAGATCTATAGTCCCTTTTGAAGTACCCTTCCTTTCCGCATTTCCAACACATCTTTACAAGCTTTCCTAGAGATTTAGATCTCCCATTCGAAAAATTATTTTTGTTTCCGTTCTGGGACCTTCCTCATACAAATAAGGCATCTTCGTAATGGCCCTCCATATTTCTCTGTCTCATTTCCTCTGGCAGCAAGGCTGAGACGATTTCATAAAAATTCAAGGTAGTTGTATTTCTACCTATGGCAATTACTAGACTCTCCCACGAATCTGGTAGAGAACAAAAAAAATTGATGCCCTTATCTTCATTTGATATTTTAATATCAACAAATGAAAAATGAATTACCACAGTATTGAAGGCATTCAAATGCTCTGTCACCGAGTCTCAATTCTTCATTCTCAGGTTATATGTTTGTTTCCACAAGAACAATTTATTCACTAGAGACTTAGATTGGTACAAATTCCCTAACTTGACCCACAAAGTATTTTTCATAGTACAACTATATTGTGCTCTTTGCCTTCCGATCCAAATTCACCCAGTATTCATCTGAACTTTTCATTGGTTTATTACCTGGGTATACCATGATCCAGTGATATTTATCCACCAGTAGATCCTCCATCTTGAGATTCCACAACTCAAAACTCTGATCATTAAATTTCTTGATATCGATCTTTCCACTGCTCGCCATCTTCTTTCACCGCAAGAATCGATCCTGCAAATCTCCCACTAAATAGGATCTAGCACAGGCCCGAGCAAAAAAATCCTCAGTAGTAAAGGCATCCCCTTAAAGCCGAAACTTGGATCCGATACAAAATGTAGGTTTTAACCCTGTAAAAAAATTATATGCAAAAAAATTGTTAAAAAGAGAAAATAAAAAATAGTGAGAGCATAAAACATAAAACAAATATACAAAGAGATTTTTCCCTTGGATCCGAAATCGGGACTACCAGATTGATTTTTCATTATTTCCTTTTAGTGTTGCAACACATATATATACATGCCGAAGCATTCATAAACGCCAATCCATTAACCCTAGATTAGAACATAACCGTAGTTCCTTTGACCGTATCTACAAAATTCTAGGGGTCGAAAACCATCATGCTACAAAACCATGAGCAAACCCATGCAAAAAACCATAGGCATGTTTGCCGACCTAAAATTGGGTCCAAAAAAAAATTCTCGGGGTGCTGCCCCAGACCCTGTGCAGGGGGCTATATCCCCCTCCTCTGACACCCCCCCCACGCTACGCCCAACACAACGAACAGCGGGGGTTATCACCCCCCCCTCCCTTTCACCCCTTTTATTTTGTGACTATTCATGGAAATAATATAACACATACCCAACAAATGTTGCGTTGTGTTTGCTAAATGTTTTTTAGGGCACCATCCAAAGTCTGTGACAATTGTAGGGCTTCCTTAGCGCAAGGCTACATCCTTGCTTCCAAAAGTTTTTCCCAGTGGCGCAAATCCTCTATCTCAGTCTGAATTAACTTTCCATCTTGAAAGTGAGGAAGTATCTATGATGTCACCAAAGTAGGCACCACCAATTAGATGCCTACAACTTGTTATTCCTTAATGCACAATTCATTGCGTAGTTTCTGTACCATCGGGTCATTTTGGACAATTTTCCAAATTCCCATGGATTCATCCAATAATTGTTTGCATTCTATTATGGAGGCTGATATGTTATCTGTAGTGGCTTTGAATTCTATGGCACGCTACACTCTGACCTTAGGTGGCATTTCTGGCTAGAGCTTCATCTGTAGCTCAGCAAGTTACTGCTCGAACTCAACTTGGACTATCTGTACTATATTGAGCGCAGCGGCCAAGCCCTCTAATTTTTTTGTATGTGCGGCTGAGGTAGGGACCTCTAGCAGGTCACCGTAGACTTGGTCAATCTTGGCTTCTAATGCGGCGCGCTGAGCCTCAACTGCGTGACACGCTTCCTCTGTTGTCTGTTGATTTTTTTGTAGAACTGTCGCTTGTTGTTGTGATTCATTGGCAACACGGTAGGCATGATCCTCTCTATACTTCAATTCATCAACAATCATATTGTGGATCTTATGAATTTTCTCGGCTAGTAGCATCGCCAGGTCAAAGCTGATTTATTCACAGGCTCTTAGTTTCATGTGCAAAGTCGGTGACTCCACTCTGATGGTGGGCAAGGGAATCAGGATCAAGCAGCTATCCCCGATAGAAGGAAAAACCATGCTCATTGCATGTGCACTAGAAGTAGGCATGCTCACTTGAAGCTGACTCACTTGTGCCAAACTCTCTTGAATCTGGCTCACCTATACTTTGAGTTCTTGGATACTTGTCTGCATTCCTTCACTTCTTTGTACTACGCTTCCATATCTGACCACATATCTTCTGTAGCGGACTTTACTATGTTTTAAATTTCATTGAAATCATCTTCGGTCAGGGTAAGGTCCTCAATGCCACCTAATTTGGACCCTTTTCTCTTTTTTCACATACCTACCATGACCTAAGACCTGCACTTAGTCCCCTTGGTGGTCTGCGGCTCCTCAGTGCCTTAACTATTATTTTCAGCTTCTGTCTCTTTTTCCAAATCAATTGTTTCACTTGTTGTCTGTGGCTCAGGCTTGGATTTGGCATATTTTTCCTTCTGTTGTGTATATTTTGTGGTTTTGGGCTTCATCGAAATCCTTAGACTGGACGACAAGGCACCCCCAGTTGTCTGTGGCTCTAACCAAGCGGGTGGCCACTCTGTCGTGACATGCACTAGGTCATCCTCTTTGACCAAGTATGCAAAATCATACCACACACCTTCTATAACGCCCTTCGCGTGGATATGTACATTATGAAATTTTTCCTTGAAATCTACAATCAATTTATATTTCTCATACAAGGATGGGACAACCTTGGCTTTGACTGAATAGCTTGAGATAATGCAGAGTCAAAAAGCACCCATAAAATCTTATTTTTAGTAACTCTCATTGGGATCGTGGAATGCCACAGGATTGTGTAGCACGCATCTTCTCACATGTCTGGTTCTATCTCTGGGAACTTCTTATCTTCAGGGGTCTTTCAGTCGATGAGTGCGATGAGGAGGATTAACCATGCATAGTAAAATTGATTCCCATCCTCCTTCACATCACGCACATTTTCCAGAAATTCGGTACACAGATACTGAGCCCAAATGTACTGTGTTAGTTTCAATATTTTAGTGATCAAAAATACTCTTTCAGTTGTTTTCCTAGAAGTTATAGGTCAAAAATATTAGTTTTTCAAACAAGTTTTCAAAATATAATTTTGGTTACTAAAGGGCTCTAGGTCAAATTTTTTTCTTCCTCATCTTATCCATGGCCATCATCACTTTCAAGGTGATCTCATTCATTATCATTTAAAAGGTTAGGGTCATTTCACTTCGTATCATTTAGGTCTACTGTCTAGGTGTCATCATATGCCTTTGAAAATAGTCTATTTTTCATCAAAGCAAGGAAATCATCCTTAATTTCAATCATAAGACTTTAAAATGGAGCTAACATACTTAGGAGATTAAATAAGTTAAGTTGTCTTATTTAAAATGTGTTTTAAATGCCAAAAAATTTAAAAAAGGCATAATTGTCTTATTGTTTCACTATAGGACAAAAAAGGTCATTTCAAGGTTATAAAAGACAAAAAAAATCTTATCCAAACAAATTATTTCCTTTGTTGTGTGGTAGAGCTTCTCTCTTACCTCATTTTTACTCCTTAGGTGGTCAAAGGTTTGAAATCAAGGCAAAGAATTGCTCCAAAATCTATAGAAATTATAAAAACATGTGTATATCAATCGATTCAATCCAATCTAACAATGTACTAAAGCTAGATATTGAATCCTTCTACAAATCAATTGTGGAAATTAAACACAATCATCAATCACATGAAGCAAAGAAAGAATCAAATCAAACCACAACACATATAATTTCTTGGGGAAAGCTTGCTGCCCAAAACCCCTCTATATTCTATTGTATATTAACCATGGAATCATGAAAAAATTATGATGCACTCTTCTCACAAGAGTCTCTTGCACTCTCACAACTGTCTCACACTATCCTAGACAAAAATTTCCAACACTTAGCCATTTATCAGCCTCTAAACAACCTTCCTTGCTTACACAATTCCTGATGAATGCAATCCCTATTCTTTAGGAATTTTGGCCTTCCTAAACTGTGCAAGGATCATGGGCACTCCAATGGATGTCTGGTTTCATGCAGGCAACCTAATAATCAGACAAATGATATTTAAAATCCCTTTAACCTTTGTCTCAACTGGGTCTCCACTGGAACTAACATGCATTCAGATATTAATAGTAAATCATCAGTTGCATGGCAGATCACTGATTGTGAATTAAATAATATTTAATTCACTTGATCTCTCACTAGTGCAATTACAACTAGTTCAATTGAATCTAACTCACCTAACTGAGTTAACTGATTACACATGCATTAAAATAATGCACCAATTGAAATTCGAACTCCATAACTAATATAATTACACTACATGCCTCACCAACCACCCTCAAATCGAAATACATGAGCTAACTGAGTTTATCACACTCAGATAACTATTACAAGTGAGCATGAGATAAGATTACATTTTATTGTCAAATGTTTTAAGGGAAAATTAAATTAGACACAACACCAAATTAATTAATTAGTTTTTCCTTCACACTAATGTATAGCTAGGACCTATTGGTCCCACACTAATGTGTGTGCTGCAATTTCTTGTTGGAATTCAACACACCCTCTCAACAAGAATGGGATTATCTTCCACCCCAATCCTGCCTCTATGGTATAAGAATTTTATCCTGGTGAGTGCCTTCATCAAAATATCTACATCCTAATCTTCCGTGAGAATGTAATTAAGTAACATAATGTGCCTATAAACACAATCTCTGAGATGATAGTACCATATGTCAATGTGATTGGACCTATCATGGAATGCAAAATTAATCGAGATTTTAATGCAACTCTGGTTATCAAAATGTATCATAGTCAGATCCATCTAAGAACCAAACAAACCAACCAGGATCATTCTCATGTAGATGGCCTCACATATAGCTTGAATTGTTGCCATGAATTCTTCCTGAGCTGAACTAAGTGCCACAAATTGTTGATTCCTGGTGTACCAAGAAATTGTTGTCGATCCTATGCTGAAGATTCCTCTTGATGTGCTCTTTCTGTTTGATGGACTGCCTACCCAATCTACATCTGTGAAGCCTTGAAGCTTCATTCCCTCTATCTATATGTACCATAATCCATACTCTATAGTGCCCTTGAGATATCTCAAGACATGCTTCCCCGCCTTCCAAAAGAGCTTGGTCAGATTAACTATAGCTTGACTCAACTGGTTAAATGGGTAGAAAATGTTTGTTCTATTGTTCACCAAGTACATCAGTGAACCCAATAACTTCCTATAGATAGTAGTGTCCACTACTTCTCTAGAAGTAGCATCCTCTTCCCTCCAATTTCTTGGAAGAGGAGTTTCCATGGGTTTACATCTCTCCATGTGAAACTTACCCATTATCTATTTGGCATACTTTCCTTAAGAAACAAAAATTTCACCATCCCCTGCCATATTTTCAAAACAAGGAAATTGTGGAGTCCCATGTCCTTCATTTCGAATTCCCTTGCAAGATCCTCCTTGCATGAAGTTATCATCTGCTCATCACCTATCAAAATTATATCATAAACATAAAGTACAATAATCAAGAGCTTACCATCAACCACAATCTGGTATAGGTTTGCATCCGCTTCACTTTTGATGAAGCCCAACCCAATGAAGTAGCTGTCAATCCGAGTGTACCAAGCACGATGTACTTGCTTCAGCCCATACAGTGCTCTATTGAGTTGACACACATGTGACTCATTGTCAAAGATCTAGAAACCTTCTGGCTTCTCTATGTACACTTCTTCCTCAATGACTACATTGATAAACACATTTTTCACATCCATCTGATGAATGCGCCACCCCATCTACGCTGAGAGTTATAGGATAGATCTAATGGAAGAGTACCTCACGACTGGTGCAAAAGTCTCTTCATAGTCGATCCCCTCATCTTGTGAGAATCCTAGAGCCACAAATATGGCCTTGTACTTCTCAAAACTCCTATCCGCTGCTTGCTTCACATTATAGATCTAACCACTGATTTTCCGACCAGTCTTGGGACAATCTCCCATGCGTTGTTTTTTACGATGGAGTCATACTCCTCTACCATAGCTTCAACCCAACTGGTTGTTGCACTACTTCCTCAAAGGAAGATGATTATGTCATGATACACTTTCTCATAAGAGCCATGTATTTATTAAACCTATCTAGATACAGTCTCTCTCTATGCAGTATAGTAGGGGCTCCTACATTCTCTGCTAGATCAAGTCTCAATCTATCAACTTTTGTGGTGTGCCTTCTACCATTTATGGTGGATGGCTCTACATGAATTTTTTCTGCCACTCCATGATCCTTCACATGTGGTTGCTCCACATGTTGAGGTTCATTCTTTGGAACCAATAGTTTCTCCTTTGCATGAAAATCCAGCTCCCTCTCAAGGGACAATCGCATGCCTTTCTCCTCCTCAAATGTTATATCCCGCCGCAAAACAGCCATTCTGTTATTTGGAAAATACACCCAATATTTGTGTGGAGTTCATTGTACCCCAAAAATATCCTAATCTCATATTTTGGTCCAAGCTTCTTCCTGTCCTCTTTTCTCACATGCACATAAACATATGAGCCAAAAATATTAAAATATGAAACATCAGGTTTCTTACCAGTAAAATCCTCTTCTAGTGTACCCATGCCAAGTATCCAATCAGGACAACAGTTTTGCACAAATACTATTGTGTTGCATGCCTCCACCCACAAATGAAACGGTAGGCCCTGATCATGCAACATCGCTCGTGTTGCACCCAAAATTGTTCTGTTATTTATTTCTGCGACCCCATTCTACTATGGGTTATGAGGCACAATCAACTCTATCTGAATTCCTTCTTTGTTGCAGATGTTCTTGAATTAATTGGAGATGTACTCACCACCATTGTCGCTCTTAAGAGCCTTCACATGCTTCCCTGTTTCTTTCTCCACTAGTGCTTTGAACTCAAGAAATTTTGAGAACGTCTAATATTTCTTCTGCATGAAGTAGATACAAGACTTTCTAGAAAAGTATCACATAGTACTTATGATTTGCTGTCTAAGAAGTAGAGAATGGTCCACAAAAGTCTAAGTGAACTCTCTCAAGGATCTTCGAGTCTTGGTTTTCCTTCTCGTGAAAAGTGACCTTTGCATACTTCCCCATAGTACATCCCTTGCATGTGTCTGACTGCGCAAGGTTACCTTTGGGAGGACCCATAAAATTTGTTGCATGACCTTTAAGGCTCCATGGTGTATATGGCCCAATATCCTATGCCATAACTCACCCTCATCCCGGCTCACCACTTTGTTCTCCTTACCCATCAATGTTTCACAACCATCTACATCAAGTTTATAGATATTATTAACTTGAATCCAAATATTCTTGGCTTTTCCTGTTGTTTTTTGTCGCAGGAAAGCTTTTCCCTCACTGAAAACAACATCATAGCCTTTATCCTCCAACATTGCGACTGAGACCAAATTTTTCTTCAAGCCTGGTACATGCATTACATATTTTAATTGAAAGGGTTTACTTGGCTGTCTCTAGAAGGTAACTGTACCAATACCAGTAGCACTATACTGCCCATCATCACCCATTTTGATATGCATCTAGAGGTCCGTCTCCTCCAAGGTACTGAAAAGTTCGGTGTCTCCCGTCATGTGAAAGGATGCACCACTATCTAAGTACTACACCGATCCCATTACACCTGACACCATGCATGCAATGAGCAAGAATTCAAGATCAAATTTCTAGGCCAAAGCCTCACCAGCTGCAAATCCTGAATCCTTATTTTTATTCTTCTTTTATGGACAATTAGTGACATAATTTCTATGCTTGTGATAGTGAAAACACTTCATTTTGTACATGTCGCTCTTCTTTCCATCTTTACCAGACTCATATTTGGGATGGAATTTCATTCCTTTCCCATTCTTCACCTTGGTAGCCAAAGCACAATATTATTCATCATCATTCTTAGATGAAGATCCATCCCTGGTATTCCTCCTGAATTCTTCTTGCACCAAATCCAACCAAAGTCGTTCCCAATATGGCAGCTTTTCCCTTCCTTTGACAGAGTCTTTATAACTATGACAACCCTTGGGAAGTCCTGGAAGACCTATACTTACCAATTCATCATCTGTGATAGTAATTCTGATGCTCCCAATCTCATCCTGACATTGGAAAAACTTTGTTAAATGTTTCGGCATCGTGTCGTCTTTCTCCATTTTGATTTTCCTCACCTTGTCCTTCAGTGCTAATTTTCTATGATCACTACTGCTATGAAATAGATCTCTCAAATATTTCCACATTGCATATAGTGTCGCTTTTCCATGAAGACTTGAGACAATGTGGTCTCGTACTCCCTCCAATAAGATCCTCCTCACCTTTTCAACCTTCCTTTTCCAAGCATCAAGATTTGCAATGTCTGCTACAGTGGGTTTGGGAACGTCATTGTCAATGAATTATTTCAACCCATTGTCCTCCAGTACTGCCTCCAACCTGTCTTTCCACACAATATAATTAGAGCTTCCCTCAAGTTCATACTCCAATCTCAAGCCATTGAAAGCCATTTCAATCCTAAATCGCCTGTTGCACCAAGAATACCTTTTGCAAATTCGAATTATATTCAGTCACAAACTCAACTTCTCCTCCACTATAGTGATTTCATATGATCTTAGACCATGTAGAAATTATACAAAATTGTGTATATTAATGGATTCAATCTGATCTAACAATGTACTAAAGATAGATATTGAATCCTTCTACAAATCAATTGTGGAAATTAAACACAATCACCAATCACATGAAGCAAAGAAAGAATCAAATCAAACCACAACACAAATAATTTTTCGTGGAAATATTTCTGCTCAAAACCCCTCTATATTCTATTGTATATTAACAATGGAATCATGAAAAAATTACAATCCACCCTTCTCACAAGAGTCTCTTGCACTCTCACAACTGTCTCACACTTTCCTTGAAAAAACTGGCCAACACTTAGCCAATTCTCAACCTCTAAACAACCTGCCTTTCTTGCACAATTACTGATGAATGCAATCCCTATTCTTTAGGAATTTTTTCCTTCCTAAACCATGCAATGACATTGGGCACTCCAATGGATGTATGGTTGCATGTAGACAACCTACTAATCTCACAACTGATAGTTAACATCCCTTTTACCTTTGTCTCAACTGGGTCTCCATTGGAACTGACATGCATGAAACTATTAATATTAAATCATTAGTTGCATGGCATATCGTTGAATGTGAATTAAATAATATTTAATTCAATTGATCTATCACTAGTGCAACAAACAGTTACAACTAGTTCAACTGACTCTAACTCACCTAACTGAGTTAACTGATTACATATGCATTAAGCTAATGCACCAACTGCAATTTGAACTCAACTAATAGAGTTACTCTGCATGCCTCACCAACGACCCTCAACTTGAAAAACACGAGCTAACTGAGTTTATCACACTCATTTAAATATTACAAGTGATCATGAGCTAAGATTACATTTTATTGTCCAGTTTAATTAAGGGAAAATTAAATTAGACACTCTGCCAAATTAATTAATTAATTTGGCCTTCAGACTAATGTATCACCAGGAACTATTAGTCCCACACTAGTGTGTGTACTGCAATTTCTTGTTTGACTTCAACAAAAACACTTTGCTACACTTCGGGTTTCCTTTGTTACACTTCTTTAGTCTTCTGATATGCTTTCAGAGGCTTTTGTTACATTTCTAGGCCCTTTCTTATGCTTCTGTATCCTCCTGCTACGCTTTCAGAGGTTGTTGTTACGTTTCTGGGCCTTTTTTTACGTTTATGTAGCCTCCTTCTACGTTTTTTCTGGAATTTTGTTACGTTTCTGGGAATTTGTTACGCACCCATTGTTACGCACAGTTGTTACGCTTATGTGGAGTAGTTTTACACTTATGGAAGGAGGGCAGAACTTAATTTTTTGGCTTAAAATCCATTAAAACAAGCTCAAGTCTTGTGGGCACTACTCCTTGGACCTCTTACAATAGTAAGTTAACATCTTTGTAACCTCCCATGGTCAAATCATTAAGTTGTTATTTATTTTCATGCTCAGTCTACACTTCTCTATATCATCACTTCTTCATGTTATTGAAAGACTCCAATTGAATAAAACCTAACCCTAGTATCTAAAAAATATCCTAAACCTCCCATATACCTCATAATCTCATCTCCTACCATCCATATCCTCCCTAATAGCCATTTTCATGAAACCCTAAATTCTAGCTAATTTTTAGAGGGAAAATTTGGAGATTTCCTGTGTTTCCTTGTTTTAACCACCTTCCTCATATCCATTTCACTTCATTTCACTCACAACATGGAGCTAACATACAACCCTATCTACTGAATTTTTTGTATAATTTTCCCTAGCTCCATAACCCTCCATATTACCCTCTAAACCTACCCCATCCCTACGCTCTATTTTTCCCAAATTTCACTATATATACCCATCCCATCAAACACAATAGGGCTTAATCCTCTCAGTGATAAAAAATATGGAGAGTGAGAAGAAGAATTTCAAGGGAGGGTGCCACCTCAGGTTATAACCCTTCACCATTCATGAAATCAATGCTTCACCCTTGGCCAAAATATGTTTTGAGAGGACTATATGTTTCAGGCTTTGTGAGAAGCTCATGTAGGATGGATATCATCTTCAACTTACAAGCTTATTTGCCACAAATTTCGATATGGGAAAGGTCATAATTATAGGAGTTGAGTTTAACCTATCAGCAGACCTAATTTCTTCAGCAACAAGTATTCCTTGTCATGGAGAGAAGTGGTTCAAGGGCATGGACTTATACATTGAAGAGTACAAACAATTTCTCAAACCTCGTGCTAGAGAAGAACCAGATTAACTATTCCCTTTCAGACAACTCTGTAATAAATATGCTCCTTTGATAATGTTAATAATTAAGTATTTCACATGTGAAGGAATCTTTTCCAAGTTGTATAGGTACCATATCTGGTTATTGATGCATTTCACCTCTATCAAAACACTTGATTTTGCACATTGCTTATACAAGAGTTTGATTAAGATGACTGAGAAGGTTCAAGAAGTAAACAAAATAATCACCCTATGTTGGAACGGGGTCTCCTAAAAAGCTGCGAAACTGGTCCATTTTGATTATTTTTTATTATATTTAATATAGTGTAGGGGTTTTAGGTTGGGTTAAAGCCCTGAACGCACTGTAATGGGTCAAAGGGTAAATTAGGGGTTCGAAAAACATGGGTTGTGGACCATAGGAAAGTGGGAGAAATATTGTTATAAATAGAGATGCATTTTGGATTGTAAGAGATAGGATATGAAAGGTTATTGATGCTAATTGTTGTTTAATCTATCTATTTGGGTTTTGGGGGAATGGAATCCTGTTGGTTGTGTGCGCGGAGATCCTAGTCCAGCTGTGTGCTCAGGGTGGGAAGGGAATTGTAAGGAAAGGTTGATGAATGAATGAATGCGAAGGATTATTTGAGATCTGAATCCGTGAGTATTTTTATATGAACTGATGATAATTAATGTGTTATCTATTTTTTGCCTTTCTGCTACGAAATTCTGTAATGAATGCTTAGATCTAGATCTATTCCGCTCTGTTTATATAATGTTGTGTTGATGTTATGAAAAGCGTATAATTGTAGATCTAGTGCACGTGGATGCAAATAGATACATACTTAACCTTGCGAATAAACAAGGTAATCTCAACAGAACGCAACTTTTCTTGCCTTACCCTTCCTTTCTTAGGGTGCGGAAACTTGGATCCAGCGCCCACCCATACTAATTTGGGTGAGATTGTGACCTGCGAAAGTAGGTCACTCCCAAAAGGGCCAGTAGTATAGGGGTTTTTTGGCAAACCTTGCACACTGAACCTGGGTCAAGACCCCTGAAGCCAACAAATGGTTCTGTTGCTAGGACCAGAAGAGGTCTAAGAAAGGAATCGAGTAATGACAATAGAATACAAGAAGCCTAAAAGAAAAGAGATCGAGGACTGGTTCGAGAGACAGATCCAGGAGTTCGCAGTGAAAGAAAATTGTAGTGAGAAGTTAATGATGGAAAGATGGAAAAATAGGTACATCCTTACTAAAAGCTACGAAATATTCTTTATGACTTTTGAAATTGAACTCCAGGAGTGGCTGGCCAGGCTGGTGGAATTCCAGAAGTGATGGAAGGACGAGCGGTTCACTATGTGGACCCCGGAGATGCTCGAACAACTTGAAAAAACTGATAATACAATCACACGCATGGTGGATCACTGGGTGGATAGCGTGTTGGGAGGATTTGTAACAAAATTTTCCATTGATTAGTTTGTATCATACTCTAAAGCTGAACGATGATTTTTCAAAGGATTCCGAGGCAAGTTCCTGAGGACATTACCATTGTTGATCAAGAAATTACTGTGTGAAAAGAGCATTATGTGTAGTCATACAGACTAAATGACCTCGGATCTAGACGGGAGCGCAACCCGCAGTGGTAAATACTATCGAACCAACCTTGAAGGAGGGAGATCCATCTACAACCTGTTTCAGGAACTGGCTACAAATGACCCCTCGGCTGTATCGCCACCTCGAATGCGTAAAGCTAAGAATTCGTCTGAACCATCACCATTCCTCGACAGTGATATGGCTGTGCATTTGAAACTACCTACCTTCAAGGGGGTGGGAGAAGAGGATATGGACCGATTTTGGTTTGTGGAAGACTCTGTCTAGACTGCGCAGAACATAGCAAGTGACACAAACAAGAGGGCACATTTGTCTTTAGCATTCGAAGATAGAGCTTTGGACTGGTATATGCGATACATTGCCTAGAATGGGACTGCTTCCGTTCAAGATATCAAAGATGCTCTAAAGCAAAAATTCCGAAAGCCGAAATCTTATTCTCAACTGGTAGTGAAGGTAAAGGACTTCAAACAAGGTGCATCTGAGTCAGTATGGGAGGCTGATCAATGACTGAAGAAATCAATTAGGGACGGAAGGTTTGAGTATGATGATAGACAACATACAGAGTGGTTCATCGCCATGTTTTTACCTCACCTGCGAATGCCAATGGGACAACAGACCTTTGAATCACAAGAGAAAGTTGTGGAAGTCGCTATGAAATTAGAGGCTACACCCCGGGAGGATACATCCACAGGGGTACAACAAATCCAGTATCAACTTGGGGCTATGCATATGGAGATACAAAACCTACAAAAAGAGCGAGGAAAGGACATTTGCACAGATATTTGGTGCATATGTTGCCGGGCGTCTGGCCATATGAAGGATTAGTGACCTTTTTTGGCTGACTATATGCAAGCAGGAGGGCCTAGTCCAATACGACCCAGAGTAAGTCAGGAACCTGCCCTGCTGCAACTAGGATCAAGTAGATTTGCGCTATGGTGTGATGATTGCCAAGTAGCAGCCCTACATGATACAAACCATTTCCCTCGGTTGGGTGCGTACGTCCTAGAACTCAAGCAACAATGGTGTCGATTCTGCCAATTAGTGGGACATGATGAGCAGAACTATCAAACATATGACTTAATGATGGATCGTGGGAACTTATATCGGGTGCAATTGGACCCTGCATCGCCAAGACTAGCTACGGACTTTGGAGGATCACCAGCCCGAGGTAGAGGAGGTTAGGGAGGAAGCAGCGGCTGGGGATGAGGTCAGCTAATCTATTATAACTATGGTGAAATAGGGCACTTTTCTAGAGAATGCCCTAATCCCACCAGGACATCGTGTAAATATTGTAGGCAGCTAGACCATGAGGTAGAAGACTGCCCAATTATAATAGCCAAGATTCAGGAAAAACAACCTACCCATATGCAGAATGTACAAAGGGTTAAAACTGAGCTACGTGAGACAGACCCAAGTATAAAAGTCATAACACATAGTGGGATGGACACCCAGGGAAACAAAGAAGGGCTTGCCTCTTGGGAAGGAGTGCCTTGCAATAAACAAACACCATTGGCAGCCCTTGCACAGCCTCAGCTCGAAGAAGGATTTGAGCCCTTTTTTAAGGCATGTCTGAAGTTGCTAAGGAAACCATAGGTAGTAGAAAATATCCTAGTGTTACTACATACCTGCATAGCACGACCCAATTTGATCCATGAGACCAAGGATGTACACAAGCTGTATAGCTATAAGAAACACACCGAGAGAGAGATGTGATTGACTACGCAGATTGAAGACTATGAGATGGATCAGGTTATCTTATACCTCAGTTCGGATGCGAACATCTTACCAAAGCAAACATGGCAACGAATGGGAGAGCCTAAGTTGGAATGGTCCACTATTTAGCTCCGAATGGCCAATTAGTAAAATATCATCCCTCTAGGTAGATTACCAAGAGTCATAGTGGACATCGCAGGGGTACGGGCCCTAGCTGATTTTGAAGTAATAGAAATAGTCGAAGATGTGGACCCCTACCCTACACTCCTTGGACTGGACTGGGCAATAGACATGGGAGGTGTCATAAATCTCAAGAAACTCAGCATGGTATTCAAAAGAAAAGGTACATGTGTCATAGTACCACTAGACCCAACCGAAGGTGTGCAGTACACAGAGGCAACCTATGATAACGAGGAATTGGATCACATTTATAAAATAATAGCGCAGGACAAAAATTGGGTTAACCCCACAGATGAAGGAGTGCTCTGCTGGGAAAAGGATAGTGAATGTTTTTCCAACTCCGATGAAGAGCTGGAGAACTGGCAAGGTTGGTTGCATGAATTTTCTACGCTGCGAAGCCTTCAGACTATCAGAAATCTCCGTCACATCTCTACCACAAAAAGAGCCTCGTCTTGCCGAGAGGACGCAGGTGAATATCAGCAATTTGATGAACCAAAGAGTCCTACAGACCGTAGGCCAGAATAATTACAACTAACACTATGTGAAACACCTACGCAAGGGCTGGTATTCTTTACTCAGGGGAAATACTAGAGTAAGGTGATCCTGCGCATAGGGACCCCTGTGGCCAGATGGGCCCGAGGTCAGTTGACCTATGCAGATACCTATTGAGGAGCAACGCTCAAGAATGCGATTGAACCTGGCCCGAACAGAATTACCAGGGTACCAAAACCCTCAGCACACGTAGGATTACAGACCTGTCTGAACATCAACAAATGTCTCAAGTAATAAATGACACCAGGACATGACGCAGCCAGGAACGTCCTACCCGTAAGTGAAATAAATGCTTCGACAAGACTGCTATCCAACTTGTAGGTTCACCTCGCCTCGACCCTCACTCTAGATACGCACACGACATACAAGCGTCATCTATGGTCTGACAAGTCATGGACATGACCTAGGGCACAAAGGATAACTACTGGCATGTCCCCATTTCATAAGAAAAGACCCTTGCAAGTACGAAAAACAGGGGGTAGGTTGTCAATACAACAATTAATGAGAAAAATGGTCCACTGAATTAAGGGTACATGCCACGAACGAGCTCCCTTACCAATTAATAGCTCTGGAGGAGGCGTGGATGGTTGGAAAGCTTCACGCCGGGCTACTTATTCACCATTTGGCAGGCTCTGGCTATCTGTGTTCTAGGTTTTTAAGTTCATCCATAGTCTCTGTAATGTTCGTCGTTCTGTTAAAACTATGGACCCGGACCCATCGAAAGAACTAGTACAAGGACCTAGGATTGCTGAGTGCAGTTATAGGATGGAGGTTGGACTTCCGACAGTGAGGATTTTCTGCGGGCCACGAGGAACACTAAGATACAGAGATGTGCTACGATGTCTTCGCAGCTCCCAAGCGCCACCTACCCAGAGTAATGTCTGTTTCCTCCCTCGTGCTGCCATAATTTGCACTCCTGACCTAACTACTGAGGACGTCCAGCTAGATTTAGCATAGCTATCTAGTTCAGAGCTCCAAAGACTATCCTCTAGGGTGATGCGGGAGGTTCACCACTGTGACCAGGACAAGCAGCAGTACGCCATACCTCCAGAATTTTGGGCCCAATGGATTGTCGTGATCACAGACACAATGTGTATCATTGAGGAGCAAGTGACACAGGGAGCACAATTGGTTGCAACGGCTACAGAGCTATGGATGACAGTGCAACACCATTCCATGATTCAACATATCCAGCAGGAATTATAGCAGGCAAAATATGTTTTGGATCAAGTCTGAACCTCCGCACCTTCCCCCAATTCTGCGCAGTGCCTAGCCACCATAGGTAGGATTGAGGACCTTTGGCACTCCAAGAAATTTGTTCGAAAACAGCTGAAGCCATGGTCTTCTACTACACTCCAGCTCGCACATCATGCTCAGTATACCATCGCACGTCTCCACAGGATGTTAGAATGGATCACTGTGAATAAAGATGGATCTGCCTCCCTAGCATTGGTCAACATTACGCAGCAAGCTGCGGCCCAAAGTCTGGATGTACTCCCTCCACTTAACCACACTCTGGACACTTTTCACATGCAAATGGAAGCCGCACCAGTGCAGTGACTCGAGACGAGTCACAAGATTGTGTTGGGGGACTGTTGGAATGGGGTCTCCGAAAAAGCTGCGAAACTGGTCCATTTTGATTATTTTTTATTATATTTAATATAGTGCAGGGGTTTTTGGGTGGGTCAAAGCCCCGAATGCATTGTAATGGGTAAAAGGGTAAACTAGGGGTCCAAAAACAATGGGTTGCGGACCATAGGAAAGTCGGAGATAGATTGTTATAAATAGAGATGCATTTTGGATTGTAAGAGATAGGATATGAAAGGCTATTGATGCAAATTGTTTGTTTAAGATATCTATTTGGGTTTTGGGGGAACAAACTCCTATTGGCTGTGTGCATGGAGATCCTAGTCTAGCTATGTGTGGACCCTGCTACTGTGTGCGCAGGTTGGGAAAGGAATTGTAAGGAAAGGTTGATGAATGAATGAATGCGAAGGATTATTTGAGATCTGAATCCGTGAGTACTATTATATGAACTGCTGATAATGATTGTGTTATGTATTTTCTTTCTTTCTGCTATGAAAGTTTGTAATGAATGCTTGGATCTAGATCTATTTCGCTCTGTTTATATAATGCTATGTTGATGTTATGAAAAGCGTATAATTGTAGATCTAGTGCACGTGGATGCAAATAGATACATACTTAACCCTGCGAAGAAATAAGGTAATCTGAACATAACGCAGCTCTTCTTGCCTTACCCTTCCTTTCTTAGGGTGCGGAAACCTGGTTCCAGCACCCACCCATACTACTTCCAGTGAGACTGTGACCTGCGAAAGTAGGTCACTACTGAAAGGGCCAGTAATATAGGGGTTTGTTGGCAAACCTTGCACACCGAACCTGGGTTAGAACCCCTGAAGCCAACACCCTAGTATTTTTCATCATGGTCTAGTCAAGCTCATTGTATTGCATCACCTTTCATCCATCAACATGACTTTGGAAACCTTCATGGAAAGAGTAGCAGAAACGCCTACCACTAGTCCTCCTATTTTGCATAGCACATCACCACCATCACTGTTAGCACATCCAATGGAGGTTGGATCTTTTAGCATGCCAAATCAGTTTTTAGAGGCTTCTAGGGTTTTTAAGTTTACTCATACCTATGAGAATGGTAAGATACCGGCATTTTCGCCCAAATCTATGAAAAGTGTACTTACACTTGACACCATTGTTGAACAAAGTGAAATGGAGGAGGAACCTCCTATGCATCAAGATGAAACACCTTTTCACCAACATAGTGAATCAGTGCCACTGGAGGTTGATGTAGCAGAATAGGTGGAGATAAAATCAACTGAGGAGATCATTAGGGAGAAGGATGAGGAAATAGTAGAGTTGAGGAGGATTTTCTCCATTTCTAAATCTCAAATTACTTTCCTACAGCAGGGGAATTTTCAATTGAAGGTAAAGCAGTTGTTACAAAGAAAAGCCAAGACAGACCTAGAGGCAGATAAAGGTAAAGGTAATCAAGTCATAGATTTTGATAAAATGTAGGATATGGAGACCGAAACACATCCAAGAAGGCCAATACAAGAGGCTTGAAAAGGGCGTTGGAGCTAGAAAGAGAACCAGATCATCCACCTGAAGAGTTGACCTTTGATGAGCTAATAGCCATGGATATTAATCAAGACAGAGAAATTTGGCTGGCAAGGGAAAATGAACATTTGGAGAGGCTTTTGAAGAGGGATAAGAGAGACAATAAACTCCAAATACACATTGCAAATCACATACAGAAGCCAAATTCCTAATAAGGTTAAAAAAACTAAAGAAAAGGCTTAAAGAAAATCAAGTGAAGCTTAAAGAGAAGGATAGGTTGGATTTGTTGGCTAAATATTCCTTGGTTGTTTCGCCCATCATTCATAGGTGCTCCAAAACCAATTTTGGTATTTTTTGTGATTTTTTCAAAATTCTCGAAATTCCTCCTCACTCAAGCGTAGCAAACATTTTCTACGCTTATTTTAGGGGCATCCAAATGATGATTTATTTACATGAATGGGTGCATTTTTATTAGTAAATCATAGATCAGGAACCCTCTTTTTGTGAAAAAATTTAATTTTTGATAAAAGGCCAAAAAACCACCCATTTTCTATGCTTCTGCCACCTTTTTGGAGCACTTTTATGCTTTTGGAGTAACCTTGGGAGAATGATTTTTTGGAGGCCTTACTGTGGGTCATTTTGAAAAATTAAAGATATTATGGGAAATAAACACATAGGGCTAGTTGAAAGTTATTTCATAATTTGATTTGGACACCTAAAAGTTCATCAAAAGTGGCTGAAAACTTCTACTACGCTTCTATAAAATTCTTCTACGCTTTTGTCAGAAATGTTACATATCAACATTGGATTACTCAGGACACTTATCAAGCTCAGAAAATGTCACAAATTCGAGGTTTTTATGTCCTATGAGTTGGAATTAGAGTTATTTAGTTGGTTTTTTCCTCCTATCGTGAGGGAATATGTAATTTAATGTAAGGGACAAACACTCCTAGTTCATAGCTAAATTTTAGGGAATGGTTTCTAACCTCCCTGGAATCTAGGAAATGACTCATATTGTGTATTTATGATACATTTTGGATGGTATTTACACCTGATGAGGTGTAATGGTTCATATTTTCTATAATTAGACTCTATTTAGTCTTTTTTTGGGTTTGATAGTCTTATTTTGCAGTGGATATATTGTAACTAGCATTTTGGAATGAAATCAGAGACAAATTTGCAAAACTTGTGTTAAGAATCTTGTGGTATGAATTGGAGCATTTGTTCTTATTATTTATTTTTATCTATTCATGCTAAATGATATATATTCTTCTTTCAGATACATCTTTCCATATTTTTATCTTGTAAGTTTATGAGAAAAAATCATGTTTGTTCATGCTTTGTTTTAGACAAGGTTTACATGTTATGTCTATTTACTTCTAAATGACTGAATTCAGCTCAATGCTCATTCAGACTCTCTATCACTTCTTCCTATACTCAATGACCAATTAAACATGCTTTCAAACTACCTATATAGCCTCACACATTCTTTTCAAATTGAAATTGGAATTCAAACCTAAAAACTCTAGACCTATCCTTCTCACTGACCTTTCTATCTAACACTTAAAACATCAAACAAAATCTTATTTACTGAAATTACATACATAGCCTAAGATCAATAGATATTTAGCCAAATAAATTGACTAAAAAGTGACAAAAAAAGAGATCTCTTTGGTCCTAGTAGGGCTAGCTACTTGGCCTAAAGCTTGGTCTGTGGTTACCTTTCTTCAATCCCATTTTCAGCCTTTGGAAGTTGTGGAGAGTGATAGAAAATTTAGCGTCATTGCTGGGGAGAAATTTCTAAACTTTCCCTGGGAATATTTATTTATTTCTCTGAAGGTTAGACTTGTAGGTGACAAGCTCTAGCATTCGAAACAGGTTGAACTCTTAAATTTGAGCCAAAGTCCAAAATTCCTATCTAAGTTGGCTCCTAAAATACATACTAGGTCAAATCTAGACCCAAATCCCTCACCAATTGTGAATGACCCTGAGATTATTTTACGAAATCATAAAACCAAGTCTCGAAAGATTGGAAGAGCTATTCCTCCACTTGTCAAATCAAATTCCCTGCCTACGAGATTTGCTTCAGAATATTTGTTCTATATTTAAGAATCTGAAAGATCTTTTTTTAGGACCAAGTCCGAAACCTTTATTTCAGAAACTATCTTTGATCCTTTCAATTTCGAGACCTTTGCACCATTTTCTGAGTATTTTTATTCTGAAGTTGATAGTGAAGTATGGTCTAATTTATACAAACTTAAAGGCTTGGTGGATAAGTTTCAAGAAACTTAAGAAAGAGCTTATTTCCAATATTAGCAGTAGGCATTTGCTTAACCACCTATCATTACACCTTCTCATACTACTACATCATCAAAACTTCCTTTCATTCCATAATTACCTCTGCAAGTTTTCACTCCATCAGCACCTCCATCACCTCCTCCATTAGTCATGGCTAGATTTGCTCTGTTGATACCACCTCTACAACTCATGGCACTACCTCGGAACTATGGTTAGAGACTTCCTCTTTTTGATGGAACATCATAGGTTACTACTTATCAACACATTTCCAAAGTGATTGATTTCATATATATTTAAGATATCGACAATGAAGATGCCAAGATGCACATCATTGCACAGAGCTTCTCAGGAGAGGTTAAGAAATGGTTTCACTCTCTCACAACTGGTTCAATAGGTACTTCACAGCAACTGATTGACTTTTTTATGGCGAAATGGGAAGAGAATAAGAATCCATTTAATATTTTAGCTGAGTATAACACCTTGAAATGAATCCCAATGAGTTTTTCCAAGACTTTACAACTAGATTCAATAAAATATATGATTCAATTCCTGAGAATACTAAGCCTCCTCTAGGCCTTTCTTTACTTCATTATCCTAATGGTTTCAATCCTAACATGTCCTCTTAGCTGAGGGAAAGAAACCCATCAACTCTTAAAGAAATGAAAAGAAACGTAGTGAGCATGGAAGATAATTTGATCATCAAAAAGTCTAAAATCAAGATGGAGAAAAGAGTCAATATCAAAGAGGAAACAACTACTTCATCAAAGGGAAAATTAGACACCTTGATCAAGACCATGGAGAAGATGATGGATAAAATTTCCATCGCTGATAGACAAGATGAACCCTCCATTAGAAATCCCAATTTCAGGGGTCAAAATTAGCAGCCTCATTACAGGATCAAGCAAAGGGAACAGAGGGGTCAGGATCCACAAATTCAGCAGCAAATTCGCACTCCATTTCAGAAGAACTACATTGAAGGCCCTGATGAAGAAGATGAAGAATAAATTTAAGGCAAGAATCATTTATTTGAGGAAAATCAATAGCCTATTTTTCTCATTGAAGAAGATCAATTTTCAGTAGAAATTTGTGCACCGGATGGTCAACAATTAGCCTTGTCAAATGATGACAT
Organism: Pinus albicaulis; assembly: GCA_034641835.2. Lineage (NCBI taxonomy): Eukaryota > Viridiplantae > Streptophyta > Pinopsida > Pinales > Pinaceae > Pinus > Pinus albicaulis. Next base: position 458,454,063 of record CM076572.1, read on the forward strand.
GTTTTTAGTGCAGATAGAAGATTATCAGAGAGGATATCAGAATTATCTTTCTCAAGTGTAGAGAAAATATGGTTTGAGGAGTAGGAATGTTCCTATAACCTCCAATCAGAAAAAATAGAACGCTCAAGTAGATGCTCATCATAAAGAAAATGTTGCTCCAAATCAAAGTAAATACAAAGGACTTGTTGTTACTAATCATGCTAAATGAAATGAATCTTCCTCCAGTGGTGAGAGAAAGGATAAATAATTCCAAGATGAAGGATAGAAGAACGAGACTTCACACAAATATCAGCCCGAAAGGAAAGATGCACCATTGAAGGAGGTAGAAAAACATTCTACTATTTTTAGTCTTGAAAATGAAATTTCCAAATTGAAAGTCTTCGTTACTCTAATTGAAATAGTTAAGAATGATCAGTAAAATGTTCAAGTAGCTAAGTTGCTTAGAGTGGATTAAATTTTTGACATGGTTAATGTGAGTGATGATCACCTTGAGCTTTTATTTGATCCTATTATTGATGGTGATCTAGAATATAGTGAGGACCCTACATTTTATATAAGCCTAAAAATCCATGATTTTATCCTCCATAATACCATGCTTGATTTTGGATCCTCTCACAACCTCATTTCCAAGGACATTATGTACAAATTAGGATTGGATATTATAAGACCTTATCATGAAATTTATTCATTTGATTCAGGGAGGGTAAAATGTCTTGGCCTCATTAAGGATCTAGAGGTGTCATTAGAGAAAATCCCAAGAAAGAATTTCCTCATGGATGTTTTTGTGGTTGATATCCCTCCCAGATATGGAATGTTTATCTTCCGGTCATGGGGAGCGAAGTGTAGAGGTACCATACAACTTGAATTTTCATATGCTACCATTATCGTCTTTGGGAAACTCAAGAAACTATACTGGGAAAGTAAAATGAAGTACATGATCAGTAGCCAAGAAAAGCCAAATAATGATCCCATACATGTTTTACATACATATTTAGAGTCCTTTATATTATTCAATGATGAATTTTCATCATCTTCCGAAGTTTTGATTGAAGCATAAAATTCTGAGTTTTCAAATTTTGTTTTAGAAATGGAAAATACAAACATTTATGAAAATATGCCAAGTGGATTGGAACCAAGCACGTCATCCCAAAAAAGAGCTGAAATAGTGAAAGAAACAAAAAAAATTGGTGCAGTAGAAATCTCTCAAGCAACAAGTAAAGTTCAGTTATCCAATTTGCAACTTCCTGATGAAGAAAGCAGTTTGTGGACCATGGACTTCGATGGAGATTTGGGTAAAGAAGGGGCTAGAAGTGGAGTGTGGATTCACAACCCTATAAATTAGTCACTAAACATTCCTCCCAATGTTTGAATTTCCTCTTATAAGTTGTATTTTGACTGTTCAAACAATGAAGCTGAGTATGAGGCTTTGATAGCCGATCTGAAAATTTTCAAGAAGTTAGGTGCCAAGAAGATTTATGTGTATGGAAACTTCAAGCTAGTAATAAAGCAAGTCAAATGGAAATACCAAGCCAAGCATCCAAGGATGTGAGCTTACCAAAATTCAGTGTTATATATACTCAAAACCTTCATTGAATATACTTTTTCGTTGATCCCAAGGGACAATAATTTTATTGCCAATTCTCTTGATACTTCGACCAAAATGTTCAAAATTCCATTGTATCCTAATAAGAAGTATGAGATAAATTTCAAACACCGCCCTGCTATCCCAGATAATGTTCAGTATTGGAAATTCTTTCAATATGATAAACAGATCAACAACCTCTTGCAGACAAAAGAGGAATTTGTTAATTCACAAATGGATAACCAATGCTATGAAGATGACTAAAAATTCCATGCAGCAGAGATGCAAGTGCTTAAGCTAAAAGGAAACTCCATTCTAAGAGGTTTGGTACCTTTAGAAGAGCTTTATGATCAGGATGATGTTGCACGCAAACTGAACATGCTACCAACAAAAGTGGGAGTGGAATATCTTAATATTGGCACTCTTGAAAAGAGAAATATGGTCAAAAATTCAAAATCCTTGAGTGCATATGTTATCCCAAAATTGCTTCTGATATACTACTAATCAGAGAATCTCATGTAACTATTTTAGACCAATGTTGTGACTAAGGCTTAGCCTCCTCAGTCTAAGAGGGCTCTCTCAAGGGTTAATGATATTGATAAAGATGTAGATGGTTAACTCTATTTAGGAAATAAATTTCTTATGATGAGTGTAGGTTGAGAATCATATCAGTAAGTAAACATTGGGCTTATGGAGTCAATAATTTCAGTAATTTAGTGAGTTTAATTGACATGGAAGCTAAGGTAGGTATGATTTTTTAGTAGTAGGACACACACATATGAAATAGGAAAATACACAGTCAATTCATCTATAAAGGAAGTTAGAGCATTGCAAGAATGAATTCTGAGTATTATAAATGAAAACCACTGCAAATGAGATACATAAAAGGTATATATAAGATAGGAAAGCACTAAAAACTCATTCAAAATCTTAGGTTGGTCAAGTAAAAAATCTCTGTGTTGTTGAAACAATCAATTTACAATAAGTTGAAATTTTTCCGAAAATCTCCAATCCTTGACAAATTGAACCCAATGGACTTTAATAGACATCTTACATCAAGAGATAATCTACCTATTCGATAGATTCATCAAATTTTTGCCTAATTACACCTTGCATAACCATAAAACATCAACTTAATGACAAACAAACACCTATCCTACTTGACAGTCTTATTCCTAATAAGACTCAAACTACTCCTTATTGCCTTTAACAACCTTATCTACTAAAGCAATTACATTATTTGACAGGTATGTTGTCACATGTTCAAATTTATATGATGGGATTCATCACGTTATGACCACTTAACTGACCTTCTCAAAAGTAGGAAACAAAATCCTGTTTTTTAGGCAAATGGTCTTCTTCTTCCACAAATACTTTGGATGTCAGTTTATCTTCAATTCATGGTCCTTGAGTGCTGAATAATTTCTTGACATGGTCTTTAACCCTTCAATAATCTCCAAATGTCCCAAGATGCTCCAAAACCTACTAATAAGTCTGAAAAACAGTACGCTACAAAAGTAAGGCAGTTTCGTAGCGCTGCAAAACCTGCCATTTATCCTTAAAATTCTTGATTCTTTCCTTCTGCATAGTGTTCATTATTATTAAACACATCTCCCACAAAAATTCCACCTCTTTATTTTATCCAAAACTGATTCAGAAATATAAAAGAGTAGCTACAATGGTTTCATAGCATTTTTCTGCCCTTCAAGCCTGGGCACGCTACGAAACTGCTGAAAAGTGATGAAAATGCAATTTTTTGTGTAATTTTTAAAATTGAACCCTATAAGTGAAAAAATCTTGTCTCTAATCATGTCATTAACCTTAAACAACCATAATCCAACTCACCTTATGCTCCTTTAGGAATTTCTTCCTCATTTACAATTGGTTGAGCTATTGGCTCTTCAATCACAGTCATTTTAAGCCCTTTTTTCTCTAACTCTTCATGAATCAGTTCAAGTTTCTCTTGAAGGTAGTTAACCTGGTGTTTCAAATTTATATTGGTGGCTTTCAACTATGTGTTCATCCTCCTGACATGTTTTTCCTCTTTCCTTGCTGGAATTGTCCATTAATGAACTATTGTGTGTTGTCCAAAGTCTTAGAGACCGTGTCAACCTGCTCTTCCCAAATTGCCTTCATTTTTTCAAATAGAGTATTCTCTACACTATGTTTCCTTGATTCTCTTTTCATAATATTAATTTCCTGATTAGCCACTTTCAATTTTTCTTCAAGGAGCTGTAACTCTGTTTTTCCATCACCTTCTTTTTTCCATTCTTTGATTTGCTGACTATATCTTTCTCTGGAGGTGATGATAGGTCAATAACCTCTTGATGTGGCTAAGCTATGTTAGTGGGTGGTTTAAATTTTTTACTTCCCTCTAATAAATTCCTAGCATGCCTTATCATAGGCTTTCTTTCTTGGAACATGAAGCCTGCATCTTCTCCCTTAAATTCTAATTTCTTTGCATATTTAGCCTTCTTTAACTTCTGCCCACCTTCCTCTATAAATTCAGCTTGGACAATAGGAGTTTCCTCTATGTCAATGGCATGTAAGATATCCTCTAGATTTCCCTTAGCTTCTGCTCTATCTTCTACAGCCAATTTCTTCTCTTCCAAAACTAGTGTTTGAATCCTAGTCATCCTTTTGGTTCCTTGTTTACTAACAGTTTGTTTCTATTTTGCATGTATGACAACCTTCAATTTCTGTTTTGTAGGTGTGACACTTGGTGTATCAAGACTCTGCATTTTCTCTGGCTCCTTCATAATTTTTTCACTTGTTTCTGCTCTTGCATTTTCACTTGGCTCTGCTACCAATTGTTCCCTCTGTTCTACTGCTAATGGCGATGGATTTCTCCTAGGTTTAGAAGCTCTTGAAGGAGTATGAGCATCGAGCTCAAAACCACTAAAAAAAAAGAATGAGGCCCAGTCTTTGCCTAACCTTTTAAGTTCATATAAGACCAATACTTTCATTAAACCATGATGAAATAAAGAAGTATCACTCCCCTCAGACTTTGCTTGGACCTTATCTGCCATTTTTAACAGACTTATGTGCAAATAAAAAGGCAGATCAATGGAAGTCTTACCAGTAAAGTGCAGAAGTAATTTGAAATGATATGAATAGACTTTGTGGTACCTCCCTTCACAAGTAAAGTACTTCTGGATGATGAGTAAAAATTTTGAATAACTGCCTTTTATGTAATTTCTTGGAATAGAATTGGTGAGGTCCCTTTCAGTATGCTCAGGCTTCATGAATTCTTTACACTTCTCCATATTAAACTTGAAACCTTTGAACTAGTCCTCCCAACCTCTTGGAATCTCTGTAGCAGCAGCAATAACCTCTGGCGTAATGGAAAAATTGAGCATTCCCACTTTAGTGGTTGTTCTACTGAAATTCAAAGCAAACTCCTTGGACACCTGTGTATGCCAGCCCTGTAATTTTTCACAAAACTGTAGGCAACCTGCTCTTCTGAAAGATTCTACTATTGTTGGGTCTTCATAGATCAAATTCATGTATGTAGGTTCATATCTTAGGCACTGGCCACCCTTGTTAGTCCTTCTTTTCTCTGCCATGGTTTCTCTAAGATTTGCACAACCTCGCTTGATGATGTTAAAAGTAGACCTTTGAAAATAACCAACCACAACTTTGGCTTAGTACAATAGCTCTCCATAGCTCAAATATTATTTAGGTAGGAATAAGAAATGAGAATGAGTAAATTAGGAAAGGATTTGAAGTTTTAATATCCTCTCAGGACTCAATGATGACTCATACTTACCTAAACTGATCATGATGACTGGAAACCTGGGAATGTACCTTGGATTTATCTCTCCATGGCTTGAATGGCATCTAACCTACTCATTCCCAATGATTTTATGACACCTAACAACTTAACTGACAAGACAGACAGAAAAAATCTCTTTCGTAGCATTTTTAGTGTTAATTTGACTGTTTTAGATATGAAACTAGCAGTAGTTTCGTAGCTAAAAGTGACTTTTTACAGTGCAATTCGCTACAGAACTCTGGTTTCTTGGCTAATTTGACACTTTTGGTACAAAAAACCTTGGAAATTGAACTAAGTCAGAAAATGATGAATGATGTGTCATGAGGGAGTTTAAAATGAGTGGGTTTAGACCTTAGGGTAACATAAAACAAGAAAAATTTAATAGTTCTCTTGATCAAGCATTAAAAATGAATCCTACAGCCTAATTTTTTGACACATAAACCATTTTAACCTTGTCAAAATGATGCTTCATTTTTTTGGGTGATAACAACATAAATGAAAGGTATATAGGCAGTGCTTATGTCTTAGATTTTTGATGTATTTTCTTGGGAATATTTTGATTTGAAAGTGTATGATAAGAGCATAATCCACCATAGAATTCCCTTAAAGCCGGATCAAAAACCTTTCTACTAGAAGTTAAGGATAATGAATCCCAAGTTTTTGCCCTCTATTAAAAGGAGGTAAATATATTATTTACTACTGGTATTATATTTCCTCTTCGATTTTCAAATTGGATGTCTAATCTAGTGTCAATGAGAAAGAAGACAAGAGATATTCGCTTGTGCATAGATTTCATAAATCTGAATAAAGTGTCATTGAAAGAAAATTACCCACTACCAAAGATGGATCATATTCTGCAAAGGGTATTTGGATCTTCCAGAATTTCATTGTTGGACAGATACTCTAGGTATAACCATATTTTAGTTCATCCATATGATCAGGAAAATACAGCCTTTACAACACCATGAGGCACCTTCATGTATGCCAAAATGCCTTTTGGATTGAAGAATGCAGGGACGAATTTTCAGCGAGCAATGGATATTTATTTCGCCAATGAAAATTATGTCTTTTTGGTTATCTATATTGATGACATCACTGTTTTTTCCAAGATATATGAGCATCACTTACTGCACTTGAAAACAATTTTTCAGAGATGTAGAAATTTTGGCATATCATTTAACCCAAAGAAGAGCCTTTTCTCTATGGAGGAAGGTAAATTGATGGGCCATATCATATCAAAAGATGGAATTAGGATATATCCTTCAAGTATTGAAGAAATGTAGACCTTGGATTATCCTAGGAGAAAAATGGAAATTCAGTCGTTCAATGGAAAAATCAATTTTTTGAGAAGGTTTGTCCCTAATATTTTTGAACATTTAAGGAAAATTACTGACATGATGAAGAAATATAGTGAAGTAAAATGGTCTGAAGAGGTGAGGAAGTCATTAAATTAAGTTAAATTAGATTTAACTCATGCTCCTATTCTTATTAGTCTAGTTTACACACTTGATTTTATCATTTTTTCATTTTCTTTGGAGCACACTCTAGTTTTTTTCCTTATGCAAAATAAAAATTAGAACACGGAGAAACCCATCGCCTTCTTCAGTAGAACCATAAGAGAAACAGACTTGAAGTAAAACATCATTGATAAATAGGCCTTGGCATTAGTCAAAGAATTAAAGGAATTCTAGGTATATATTCTCCATTCTCATGCCATTTCATATGTTCCAAACGATGCCATCAAATATGTGCTTACGCACAATGATCCTGAAGGGAGGCAAGGTAAATGGATTTTTGCTATGTTGGAATATGAATTGGAGATCACGCCTACAAAGATGATCAGGGAAAAGGCCTGGAAAATCTTATGGACGATTCAAATATCTTTGCTTTGGACATTAATTTTATTATTGCAATATCTTAGGAGCAAGAGGATGAAACATTACCTGAGGTATCTGAAATTTTTTCTTCATCACCTTGGTATGATGATACAGTTCATGTTTTTCAACACTTGAATCCTCCTCCAGGCTTTCCAAGTAGCAAGGATATATCTTTGAAGTTGAGAGCTCTTAAATAATGCATCCTTAATGATGTCTTGTATTGGGAAGATTTGGGTGGATTGCTTTTTATTTTTTTGGTTGAAGGAGAAGTTGAAAAAGTGATGATTGATTTTCATAAAGATGATTGTGGAGGTCATATTTATTGAAATACTATAGCTAACAAGATCTTGAGGGCAGGTTTCTATTGGCCAAGTTTATACTTGATGTTTATAAAATGGCCATGAGTTGTCATGAATGTCAAATATTTCAGGGAAAGAGGAAAATCTTTCCTTGGCCCTTAAAACCAATTAAAGTGCAAGTGCCATTCCAGCAATGGGGACTTGAATTCATTGGGAAGATCCATCCTCCATCATCAACTTAGCATAAATGGATACTCACTGCCACATATTACTCCACAAAATGGATTGAATCCATCCCCATGAGGCAAGCTACTGACACTGTCATTATTCAATTTTTAGAGAACAATATTCTCTCTTGTTTTGGCTGTCCATACAATGTCATTACTGAAAATCTAGCCGCCTTTAAGTCCAAGAAAATGATTGAATTTTTTTTATAATTATCATATTATTCTTGGTCATTCTACAACATACTATCCTCAAGGAAACGAGCTCGCTGAATCATCAATTAAATCTTTGGTGAACATAATAAAGAATATGTTTCAAGAAAACAAGAGAAATTGGCATAAAAATATCACTAGTGCTCAATGGGAAAATAGATTTAACACAAAGAGATCAATCAGCATGTCACCTCTCCAGCTCGTGTATAGTGTTGACACAGTGTTCCCTACTTCTTTAGTTGTACCGGTGATGAAAATTATGCAAGAGATCGACAATGAACCAAATGATATCCAATGAATAATTAGCTAAATGATCCATCTATAGCAGCCAAGAGATGAAGTCTCCAATCAAAATTCAAAGCTTCATGAGAAAATAAAAAATATTTATGATAAGAAGACCTAAGCTGATGATTTTAAGCTTGGAGATGTTGTTCTTTGTTAGGATGCCTAGAATGAAGACAAAGGTAAGCACGGAAAGTTTGATAATCTATGTAAAGTTCCTTACAATATCCCTGCATTCAGAGGTAATAAATCATTTTTATTATATGATCTTGAAGGGAAAGAAGTGTTGGGAGGACCAATCAATGGTATGTTCCTCAAATATTATCTTACTTGATCATTAAAGATGAAGTCCACTTTCATTGTACATTTAATTTGACGTCCAAGAAATAAGGAAGCTCTTGCAGAAGTTTGAAGCCCGAGGAGAAGGCCATAAGACTTGTACAATCAACTCATGTTTTGTTTCAAAAAGTTCAAAAATTTCTAGTCAATTGTCAAGTCAGACTCAAGCCAATTTTTCTAGTCAAAGTCATTTCCAGATTTAGTTCATCATTTCAAGTTTTTCAAAGTTTTTTCAGTGCCAAATTTTGACTCCATTGCCCAATGGTAAGCCTACATTATCTACAATTTTCTTGACACCTCCTGAAGGATTTTCCATCCCCAACTGGAGCCAATGTTAGTGTCAATATATCAGTGATCAAAAATACTCTTTCAGTTGTTTTCCTAAAAGTCATAGGTCAAATTTTTTAGTTTTTCAAACAATTTTTCAAAAAATAATTTTGGTTACTCAAGGGGTATAGGTCAAATTTGTTGCTCCCTCATATTATCCATGGCCATCATTACTTTCAAGGTCATATCATTCATTATCATTTAAAATTTTAGGGTCATTTCACTTCATCTCATCTAGGTCTACTGTATAAGTGTCATCATCTGCCTTTGAAAACACTCTATTTGTCATCAAAGAAAGGAAATCATCCTTCATTTCACTCATAAGACTTTAAAAGGGAGTTAGCATACTTAGGAGGTTAAATAAGACTAGTTGTCTTATTTAAAATGCGTTTTAAATGTAAAAAAGTTTTAAAAGGTAGAATTGTCTTATTGTTTCACTACAGGACAAAAAAGGTCATTTCAAGGTTATAAAAGACAAAAGCAAGATTATCCAAACTCATTGTTTCCTTTGTTATGTGGTAGATATCCTCTCTTAACTCATTTGCACTCCTTAGGTGGTCAAAGGTTTGAAACCAAGGTGAATAATTTCTCTAAAAACACTTTTCTACACTTGGGGTTGCCTTTGTTACGCTTCGGTAGCCTCCTGCTTCACTTTCAAAGGTTTCTGTTACGTTTTTGGGTCTTTTGTTATGCTTTTGTAGCCTCCTGCTACGCTTTTAGAGGTTGTTGTTACATTTCTGTAGCCTCCTGCTAATTTTTTTTTCGATTATTGTTACGTTTCTGGGCATTTGTTACACTTCCATATCTTGTTGTTATGCTTTTGTAGCCACCTGATACGCTTTCAACATAGTTGTTATGCTTCTGTGGAGTGGTGTTATGCTTCTGAAGGGAGGGCAGAACTTAGGTTTTTGGCTTCAAATCCATTCAAACAAGATCAAGGCTTGTGGGCACTACTCCTTGGACCTCTCACAATAGTAAGTTAACATATTTATAACCCCCCATGGTTAAATCATTAAGTTGTTATTGATTTTCATGCTCACTCTACACTTCTTTATATCACCACTTCTTCATGTTATTGAAAGACTCCAGCTGAATAAAACCTAACCCTAGTATATAAACATTATCCTACACCTCCCATATACCTCATACTCTCATATCCTACCATCCATATCCTCCCTAATAGCCATTGTCATGAGACCCTAAATTCTACCTAATTTTCAGTGACAAATTGGAAATTTTATATGTTTCCTTGTTTTAACCACGTTCTTCATATCCATTTCACTTTATTTCACTCACAGCATGGAGCTAACATACAACCCTATCTACTCAATTTTTTGTATAATTTTCCTTAGCTTCATAACCCTCCATCTCACCCTCTAAACCTACCCCATCCCTACACTTTGTTTTTCCCAAATTTCTCTATACATGCCCATCCCATAAAACACATTATGGTTTCCTCCTTTCAGTCATAAACAAGATGTAGAGTGAGAAGAATAATTTCGATGGAGGATGCCACCTCAGGTTAGAACCCTTCACCATGCATGAAATCAATGCTTCACCCTTGGCCAAAAGGTGTTTTGAGAGGACTGATGTTTGCGGTTCTATAAGAAGCTCATGCAGGAGGGATATCATCTTTAAATTACAAGTTTATTTGCCACAGGTTTCAACATGGGAAAGGTCATCATTGTAGGATTTGATTTTAACCTATCATCAAACCTAATTTCTTCAACAACATGTATTCCTTGTCATGGATAAAAGCAGTTCAAGGGAATCTACTTAGACATTGAAGAGTACAAACAATTTCTCGAACCTCATGCTAGAGAAGAACTAGATTATCTCTTACCTTTGAGACACCTTCATAACAAATGTGATCCTTTGATGATTTTAATAATTAATTATTTCACATGTGAAGGAATATTTTCCAGGTTGTATAGGTACCATATCAGGTTTTTGATGCATTTCACCTCTATCAAAATAATTGATTTTCCACATTACCTATACAAGAGTTTTATTAATATGATTGAGAAGGTTCAGAGAAGAAAACAAGATCATCACCCTAGTATTTTTCATCATGGTCTAGTCAATATCATTGTATTGCATCACCTTTTATCCATCAACATGACTTGGGAAACCTTCATGGAAAGAGTAGCAGCATTGCCTACCACTAGCCCTCCTATCTTACATAGCCCATCATCACCATCATTGTTAGCACAACCAATGGAGGTTGGCTCTTCTAGCATTACAACTCAGTTTTCAGAGGCTCCTAGGGTTTTTGAGCTTACTCATACCTATGAGAAGGGGAAGAGATAGGTATTTCTACCCAAATCTATCAAAAGTGTACTTACACTTGACACCATTGTTTAACAAAGTGAAATGGAGGAGCAACATCCTATGCATCAAGATGAAACACCTTTGCACCAGCATAGTGAATCAGTGCCATTGGAGGTTGAGGTAGCAGAACAGGTGGAGATTAAATCAGCTGAGGAGATCATTAGGGATATGGATGAGGAAATAACAGAGTTGAGGAGGATTTTATCCAATGCTAATTCTCAAATTACTTTCCTACATCAGGAGAATTTTCAATTGAAGGTAAAGCAGTTGTTACAAAGAAATCCCGAGCCATATCTAAAGGAATATAAAGGTAAAGGTAAGAAGGTCATAGATTTTGATCAAATTTAGGATATGGATATTGCAACATATCCAATCAGGCCAAATAAAAGAGGCCTCAAAAGGGCGTTGGAGCTAGAAAGACAGTCAGCTCATCCACCTGAAGAGTTGACCTTTGATGAGTTAATAGAAATGGAGATTAATCAAGACAGTGAACTTTCATTGGAAAGGGTAAATGAACATTTGGAGACGCTTTTAAATCGGTCTAAGAGAGACAATAAACTCCAAAGACACATGGCACATCACTATCACACCAGGAAAATTTCTCAAATAAGGCTAAAAAAACTGAAGAAAAGGCTTAAAGAAACTCAAATGAAGCTTAAAGAGAAGGATAAATTGGATTTGTTGGCTAAATATTCCTTTTTTGTTTATCCCATCATTCACGGGTGATATAGAACCAATTTTGAGAAATTTTGAACAATTTTGGTATTTTTTGTGATTTTTGCACAATTCTGGAAATTCCTCCTCACAGAAGCGTAGCAAATATTTGCTACACTTATTTTAGGGGAATACAAATGATGATTTATGTGGATGGATGAATTTTATGATTAAATCACATATCAGAAACCCTCTTTGCATGACAATCTTTTATTTTGGATAAAGGCCAAAAAACCACCCATTTTCTATGTTTTTGCCACCTTTTTGGAGTGATTGCTACGCTTTTGTAGAAACCTTGGGAGAATAAGTTTTTGGAGGCCTTCCTGTGGGTCATTTTACAAAATTAAAGATTATTTGGAAACTAGACACATAGGGCTAGTTTACCATTCTTTCAGAATTGGATTTGGACTCTTAAAAGTGCCTAAAACATGGCTGCAAACTTCTGATATGCTTTTGTAAAATTCTGCTACGCTTATGTCGTAAATGTTACATATCATCATTGGATTCCTCATGGCACTTGTCAAGCTTAGAAAATTTCACAAATTCGAGGTTTTTATGTCCTATGAGTTGGCATTAGAGTTATTGAGTTGGTTTTTTCCTCCTATCATGAGGAAATATGTGATTTAATATAAGGAAAAAACAATCCTAGTTCATAGCTGAATTTTAGGGAATGGTTTCTAACCTCCCTAGAATCTAGGAAATGACTCATCTTGTGTATTTATGATGCATTTTGGATGGGATTTTGACCTGATGATATGTCATGGTTCATATTTTATATAAGTATACTCTCTTTAGTATTTTTTTGTGTTGGATATTCTTATTTTGTAGTGGAGCTATTGTAACAAACATTTTGGAATGAAATCAGAGTCAGATTTGCAGAACTTGTGTTGAGAATATTGTCGTATGCATTGGCGAATTTTTTATTCTGATGTATGTTTATCTATTCATGTGAAATTATATATCTTATTCTTTCAGATGCATCTTTCCATATGTTTATCTTGTAATTTTATGAGCAGAAATCATGTTTGTTCATGCTCTGTTTTAGACAAGGTTTACATGCTATGTCTATTTACTTCTAAATGAATGAATTCACCTTAGTGCTCATTCAGAATCTCTATCATTTCTTCCTATACTCAATGACCAATTAAAAATTATTTCAAACTACCTATCTAGCCTAACATATTCTCTACAAATTGACCTTGGAATTCAAACCTAAAAACTCTAGACCTAGGCTTCTCACTGACCTTTATATCCATCACTTAAAACATCAAAAAAATAATATTTACTGAACTTACATATCTAGCCTTAGATCAATATATATTTAGTCAAATCCATTGACAACAAAGTGAAAACGAGAGAGCCCTCTCTGGTCTTGGTAGGGCTAGCTACCTGACCTAAAGCCTGGTTTGTGGTTACCTTTCTTCAATCCCATCTTTAGCCTTGGGAAGTTGGGGAGAGTGATAACATACTGGACACCCTTCTCGCACTGCCCAGCGAGCATAATAAAATGTGTTGATACTTCCTTGAATTTGCAATCCCTCATCAGTTTGCAAGCGAGGACAATTGTTCCAAATTGAACCATAGGGTCACTTATTTTGTTGACAAGGAAGCCTCGGGTGTTGCACGACATGTTGTAATATTTCTTTACCTTTTCAAAAACCTTCTTCTCTTAACCTTTCCCACCAAATGCTGCCATAGGGTTTGTGCCCTGGTTTAGCAAGTCGTTAGTTTGATGGATCATTGAGGCATCGATTGGTATGCGCCACCGAGCCACAAAAAATCATCACGAATTAGTGCGAGGAGCTGTCACACAAAAATATCATTGATCAAGTTACGATTGAATTGGGGAATCTATAGCAGGTTCAAAAATCCAGATTTATGCAAGCCCAATGCCTAGGGCATTGGCTCAACTTTGAAGATGGCATCATCACAGAGGATTCACTCCAAATAATATCAGGCGCAAGCTTTGGAAATTTTTCTTGATCTGCAAGGTCCCAATCCTCCATTTTGAGCAGTGGAATTTTAGCGAACATATAGCCCTCTACTGGTACATTCTCTGGAAGCAATGGCATGTTAATATATGAACATATTTTATTGAGGTCCTTAAGAAGGAAGTTGTGAGATCAGATCAACAATCTCTACCACATATTCTTCCTCCATTATTGTCTCTAGAAACTAGGCCATTGGCTTCTTTTGGCGCTTTTCCGCAGTGGACTGCAACTTAGGAGTCTTCTCACGAGGTGACTTCTGGGACCCCAAAGATTATCCCTTCTTGGTTTGGGTCGGGGCAGGGGCCTCAGCAATTTGTGCAGCGGGTTCTTCTCTTGGATTGGTGGCAGTCATACTGGGTGAAATTAGGTCACCTAAACATCTATTGTGAAACTCCTCCTCAAAGATCAGATCAAAGCCATACATATGCTTCAAAAAAATGTTAGAAAGAAAAAATCTCAATTCGCAAAAAACGTACATAAAGCAAAGGAAACTATTGCAAACACTTTGGTCATATTTATATCATAGGAACGTCTCAAACGGTCTCTTGTGCATTAATGTAGCTCTATAAATGATAAAATGACTTCAAATCTGGAATAATATATGCATTAAATGCAACTTAGACACTCCTCCAAACGGTAATAATATTGTCTTATCCAAAATTATTGTTCCAATGACTATATTATGGCACCTATGCAACCTAGTCAACCTCCTCACATGTCTATGCATCCACCATCCTTTCTGCGTAGATCCATATTTTCGGCCATATATTCATTTGATATGCGCGGGGAGAGGGTCATCTCTGTAAGGCTTCAATTGACTTCCATTGACATACCCAGGAAGGTTTTCTTCGTTCAATGTAGCCAGACACACTACACATCCCTCTGTGATTTCCTTAACAACATATGGTCCTAGCCAATGCATCTTGAACTTTCCTAGGTGGTGTGAAAACTTGTTGTCATACAATAAAACCAAATCTTCTTCCTTAAAGACCTTTTGTCTAATGTTCCTATTAGGCCAAGCCTTTTCACGCACCTTTTGCACTTGCTGATGGAAACTTGCAATAAAGTGATCCTCTTCTAGCACAACCAAATACGACAATCGTTCTTCCATAATATCTTGCTCTTCCATATTAGTGAATGTTGCAATGTGTAGACTTGGAACAATGTAATCCATTGGCATAATAGATTCCTGCTCATGCACCATTCTGAACGATGTCTTTCCTGTCAACTTCTTGCATGTGGTTCTATATGCCCAAAGAACTGTAGGTATGCACAGATCCCAATAATTATGGTTAGTATTGCAGACCTTAGTGAGTGTAGTCTCCAAGATCTTATTGAAATATTCTACTGCATCATTCGCTTGTGGGTGATATGGAGTACTCTTCTAATGGTGAATCCAGAGTTCTTCTGTCAGAGCTTCAATAGTTTCATTCACAAAGTGTGTACCTCAATCACTCATAAAAATATTAGGGCACCCAAACCGAGTCAAGATGTTCTCAAAGATGAAGTGTGCAGTGGTATTTGCACTAAAATCCTTCACCAGCTTAGCTTCAGCCCATCTGGTCACATAATCTATCACAATGATTATGTAACACGCACCTATCTTCTTTCCTCGAGGGTCAATAGGTCCAACAAAATCAATGGTCCGTTTATCAAAATCTTGCAACACCATCTGTGGTTGCAATGACATCTCATCTCTGCGCGACAACTTTCCTATTCTTTTGCATACATCATAGGCGCGACAATGCGCATATGCATCATTATGTAGTGTGGGACACCATAAACCTACTTGTAGGATCTTCTGCGTGGTTTCTTTCCCTACATAGTGACCTCTAGAAACCCCTCCATGAACTTCATCTAAGATATCTCGTCTCTAAAATTCCAATACGCACCTTCGCAAAACTTCATATGCACCCATCTTATAAAAATGACCAACAATTAGAGTAAAGTTAGTTGCGCACAGAACCAACTGTTTCTTCTATTGCAATGTATACTCCTTGGGCACATGTCCAGTAGTCGAGAAATGAATGATATCAGAAAAATTATCATTAAGCACCTTTATATTAAATATTTGCGCATCAGATAAACCATCCTCCAAGCTAGTTGGCTCTTCTTCATTTTCAATGCGTGACAAATGGTCTAGCCTAGAATTTAGTCTCCTAGGTTTCACAATGAATTCAAAATCATACTCCTAAAACAACAACAACCATCTACAGATCTTCCACCCCAAAAAAGTCTTATTGACTAGGTACTTCAGTACATAATGGTCAGTAAACATCTTACATCAGACTCCTAATAGATAATGGCATAATTTCTGCAATGCATAAACCATAACTGATCCTTCCATTTCCGTAGTTGAATAATTATGCTTTGCGCTTGACAACTTACTACTTTAAAACATAGTAGGATGGTTAATATCCCCAGCTCGTGGCTGCGCTAAAATAGCTCTGAGCACGATGCATTAGGCATCAACATGGACATAGAATACCTTCGACCAGTTTGGAAAGACCAATATGGGCGCAGTTACCATCTTCTCCTTTAGTAATTAAAAAATCTTTTGACATTCTTCATCCCAAAAAAATGATGCATCCTTAAAGAGAAATTTCTCCATGGGCATAGTGATCAGTTCATAACCTTGAATAAAATTCTGGTAATATCTTGTATGCCCCAAAATTGAGCACAATTGTTTGAAATTGGCAGGAATTTCCAGATTAACAATCATTACGATCTTTGTAGGATCCACCATCAATCCTTGCTGACAAACAATATGACCCAGCAAGATCTTGAATGGCACACAAAATATGCACTTCTTCAGAATAAGTGAGATCTGATACTTCCGAAAAGTATCTAGCATTAGTTGCAAAATTTATACATGATTATTAAACAACCCAAAGACAGTCCAATCATCAAAGTATACTTATAAGAACTTGTGGATTCATTCCTTGAATGAAACTACTACTATGCGTGAGAAGATCGTTGGTACATTCTTCAAATTGTATGGCATAACTGTATACTAAAAGGATCCCCATTCTGTCGCAAATTTTTCTTTACTCTGATATTCCGACACAATCTTGATCTGGTGATATCCTGAGAAACCATCTGTAAATGAATAAGCCTCCTGTCCTCCTACATTGTCAGGGATCTCATCAGAAAATGGGGTCTGGAACAGATCATGTACATAGGCATCATTCAACTTGCGCAGATCCATGCAAATCCTTATTTCTCCTTTAGTCTTCTAATCCTGCACCACCATAGAACTCACCCAACCTGACTCCTCTACTGGTTATATAATTCTTGTAACCACCATTTTATCCAATTCTTCCTTAAATTTCTACTTATATTTTGGATTCAATCTATATGGGCACTGCTTCACAAGTCGCGCATCAGGTTTCAACATAATATTCATCACCCCAAGATATCCTATTATCCCCTTCAGCTTAGAAAACATTGTATGAAACAGGTCCTAATAATCAGTCAATAACTCAGTGACCTTTCCCACCATATCATCATTCCAATAATCCCCATTATTCGCTAACATCAGCTATTCTTCAGAGCCAATGTTCACTTGTCGAATCTTCATAGGCTTAGTGACATCTAATGACTCAACTAAAGAATGAGAAAATACGTGTTGTCCCTCAGATTCAAGGATTGTGATATTCCTTGGATTTTCCTCATTCTCTTCAACTATCAAATTTCTGCAATTCAAAATATCCATCATCTGCTTATGCCATGTTGGTGATGCGTGCTCTACTTTTGGTTTTGTAGTGTCAAATATGACCTCCTTAATACCCTGCAGCGCTTTACCTAAGCAATCGAACCCAATTTCAAAGTTGAAACTTAAAATGAAACTTTTTGTTAGCGTATTCCATTCATTAGTTCCTTGGCGTAGCTCAGTTTCTAGGTACCAATTTGTAGGCACCTTCCCCAACGTGTGGATGAACATGTGTACCCATTATGGTATCGTCTCTACACCCCATACTTCAATCCATTTAGCCATATGCCTGTGCGGATCACATTTTCCATAATTGGGCTCTTCCATTCTGGTAGTTGGACACTCAAATCGCAATCTCATCATTTGGGTGTATTCTTCCCAGTTACCCAAGTTTCCTTTGTGATTCTCCCACCAATGTACTAGGGTAGGGCACGCTGTTATATCCAATGCATGGAATCTCTATGCTTATGGAACATTCCTTTCAATTTCTCCTAAAAACATGTTCACATTAGTTAAACCATCATAATACGAAAATTTTCGTACCTATAATGATATGCAGTAAAGAGCTCTGGTCACTCGATTGCAGCGTAACGCAGATACTTCATGTAGTTAGTTCTGCTAGTTTTCCAGTTCGTCATCTACATCTGAGAAGTAGGAACTATCTTTTTCCCAGTTAAGTATTCCATCAAATTTCAGTTTAATCCAATCATAATCTCGCGTAGTCATATTATATATATGGTCGACATCCTCATCTATGTGCACCAGCTCTGTATATCTTTCACCTTCTGCAAGATCTAGAGGAACTATAACTTCGGTCCCATTATTCTCAAATACCATACTTCCTCACTTAAGATTAATGATGCCATCCATATCAATATCCCAATCCAAAAACAACAGCACAGGGTAGGGATCAATATCATCCACAATCTGCAAAGCACCTTGACTCCTTCAATATCTACTACCACCTGGAGATTATTCCTAATGGAATGGTTTTCTGTTGATTCGCCATGTGTAGCTGAATAGTAGACCACTCCAAATGAGGCTCTCCCATGTGCTACCAAGCTTACGTAGGTAAGAAATTTGCATTAGATCCTAGATCCAAAATTACCTGATCCATCTCATAGGCACCAATCTGAGTAGTCAAGAGAAACTCTCATCCATTTATTCTTTTGTTCTTATAGATCTTGTTGACAAATTTTTGTTCCAACTGGGGCTATTATTTTTCTGCGCAGTTATCTATCAATTCTCTAAGATTCTCAACTACCTTTTTATTGTGCAATAGCTTGATACAATCCTATAAAAATGGCTTTGTTTCTTCATCTACTCCAGCTACATCCATAGGTCTACTTGATGTTGATGTGCTTGCTTCTGAAAACCCATTCTTTGCCTCTACAAATGTGTCTTTTTCACACTATAAGTTGAATCCATCCTTTTTCTCAGGCGCTTTTCGGATCCAAAGATCATCATCTGACTTACTTCATTTATTTTCACCAGTGGCTACACCACTTCTAGTGATGACATTGACACTAGGCTCCTCTTCGCCAGCTCCTCCCTTACCATCTAAATATTCTACATGAGATTCCATGTTTTCTTCAATTAAAATAAAAATAGTACAATCTTCAATTACATGATCAAACTACCTATAGTACCTACAAGACTGTCATGATCCATTTGTATATTCATGCGCATAATGGCCAACAACTCAAAAATTGTAGCAAATGTTTTTTCCCTTCCTCGACTAGCTCCTCCTCCTCTTCCTGGTCCTCTAGTCTGGAATCCATCATGCCCAGATGGGGATGTTGGTGAGGTAGGTTCATCATGCATTTTATACAACTTAGCTTTTTCAATCATCAAATCATAACTATGACAATGTTGTTCATCATGTCCCAGTGACGAGAAAAATTTACAAAAAAATTGCTTTAGCTCAGGCACATATTTTCCAATCTGTCGGCATAATCATTCGCATGCATACCCATAGTCTGGAAAATTTTGCACCATAATGCAGGTGTCCCATTCAGCCAGTCGTGCTCTTTAGCAAGCTAGGTCCTCCAGCTTCCAGATAATCATTGAATACGGGGCATTCATCCTTATGGTGCCCAGAAACTTTTCATTGTATGCACCATACATCTACGCATACCTCCTTTCCCTTATATTTGCAAAGATTCTGTATTTCCAAATGCATCTCTTCCAACTGACCCCACTCCAACACAGGGCTATGTGAGAAGGGTATACAGTTCAATTTGTCCCAATACCTCTATACCGAGTTCTTGGCTAAAGTGCGCGAAGTCTAGGAAGAAGGGAGGCACCTCTGCTATGCCTCATTATTTATCCTTTTTTCGCTCATCATATGGAATATGCCTCAAGATACACAGTTCCTTGATATTGAGATAGACTTGTGCGAAGTCGCGTGATATGCAATCCTATGGAGCTCTACGATCCTAGCCAGAGTCACATAGAAAAATATTTTTTAGGTGTTGTTCTACTTTGCATTCTTTTAGGCCATTTAGTCAAAGGTAATATTATCGCCAACCATTTACAATCAATATAAAATGATTGCAGACTTCAAAGCCACATTTCAAAACATGCATATTTGCGTGAAGGGCACTGCGGAAGGCATTTAGTATAAACTGTCGTACCTGGTCACGAAGGATGACATGGTGCACATCACACCAAAATGGTCATATGCCTGGTTAGAGCTGTGCACCACTAGGGGTGCCTCTTAATTAGTGTTGAAGACTCTGACCAAGTCGCGAACCACTGAGGATACACAACCAATACCTTAGCCTAATACGATGAGAGAAACAATATATTTGGAGAAGGAAGCAGAAGATAAATATGGTGATGACATCGAGGACCCTGAGATGCAAATAGCTAAAGGAAATAATCACGGTTCTCATGCCACTTGGCGTCTGTGCAAGAATAGAAATGGTTCCAAGTTGGCAGGCACATAGGACCTCACTCTCATTGAGGATGACTTCACAGAGATCGATAACATAATAAATTCAGCCACGGAGGATATCTGGACCAACATGGAAGTGCAATACAAATTCATTGTCGAGGGAGTACAGTCGGGCATCCATGAGCTCAAAATGCAAGCGAGCATGATACAAGAGAGTGTGAAGCAAGTGATCCTACAACAAGTGAGTGTGACTACCTCCAGTCTTCGACAGACAAGTGCACAGCCAATCAGAACGATGTTTCCCTTCCCCTTAGATAGCCGCCTGCTTCATATTCCAGGGTCATCCATTAGAGTTGAGCCGCCTACCTTGTGCGCTACTATGCATGCATGCGGAGAGGTTAGCATCGACTTGGAAATGCTAACGGGTAGAAATATCCATGTTATCCACATCATGATCGAGGATGAGTTGCAGTAGTGGGATGCCTATGCCTTCCACGCTGCCAATGAGTCTCAGTAGAAAGTAACAATGTTGTAGCAGAAGCAACCAACTGTAGAGGATGTGTGTTACACATCTGAGGATCTTCATGTCGCATTATAAGCAATTATTGATCAAGTGTGCGGTGACCTGCTAGAGGTCACTATCCCTTCATCAGCCGAGCCAACAACGAAGATAAAAATCTTATTCATTGCACTAAAGGCATCAAGCACAAAGATCCAAACCATCCGGGCAGGGTTCGAGCAACAAATCGTCGAGTTGCAGATGAAGCTCTAGCCAAAGACATCGTAGAGGTCTGAGAACATCGCATAGTAGAGGTAACGACTACCAAAAATATTGTAGCAGCAGTAGTGGAAAAATGTGGTACCCTTCTAGATGACACCATGGATTTTTGGACTTCTATCCAGAACGACCCAATATTCCAGTAGTTCAGAAACGAGTTTCACATCAAATAGCAGCAGTTTACCGAAATCAAGATGGCAGTGCCAAAATTAGTAGCATCATAGAGGCTTTCCAGACTTCATGAAGGCAAGGAAATTCAGACATAGATTGAAGACCTGCTCTTCCAAGAGTAGCTCTTGGAAACAAGGATACAACCTTGGGTTGAGGAAGTCGTGCACATATTACAGAAC
This sequence comes from Pinus albicaulis, assembly GCA_034641835.2. NCBI lineage: Eukaryota > Viridiplantae > Streptophyta > Pinopsida > Pinales > Pinaceae > Pinus > Pinus albicaulis. The sequence goes on from CM076572.1 coordinate 458,475,756, forward strand.
CTTGATAACGTCCTCAAAATCCTACAAAAAACACAATGTAGCATCAGTTTGGTAGTTGAGGGGCCAACCACAACAAAATTGGTCTATTAAGTGCATATTTTTTCCGCATAGGGCATTGAATTCATCTTGCCACTCCAGAGCATTGTCGAAGTAATTAAGGTGAAGATAAAGGCAACCACCCTGCAATGACTCGGGACTAGTCACGAGATTGTGTTGGGCCAGAATTGTGAATTACAGATAAATCACGCTTCCCTAGACAGGTGCTAGTCTAGAAAAACATGTGAAAGACTATAAAAATATTTTTCCTGACTCAGAATAGATACACAGAGAGGATTGGAGGCTTACTTGATTAGTCGCCTCCAAATGGCTCCTTCTGTCGCTTCTGTTGCAGATTCAAATTCAAGTGGTTTTTGGGCTGAATGCTTCCTGCAAGAAAGAACATTCAAACAACAGAAGATGCAATAATATAGATATCTATTCAAGATAGTTAGCTAAATCAGTAAAGTATAAATCATATACATCAATCAAGATCTTGCAATATGGAAAATAAAATCCAATACAAATGCATATAGGGAAAAATAATTAGTACTCTTTATTGATGATAGAAGGAGAGGTTACAACCTAGTGACTGATTTGAAGTGACCTTCCAGCAACGTTCCCAAGCCTCATCACAGTATAAATATCTCCAGCAACAGCTATACAAATCTAGCTCTCAATTGAAAATCCTCCAGCATTTCTCTACTCAAATTCTTCCTTCTCAAGCACTTAGATTTGTGCTCAATTTATAGATGAATTGTCAGTTGTTTAGAAATAAATGACTTTCAAATAATAGGCAAGACATGTTTCCATTCATGTACATGTCAAATGGACACTTGAATCTGAAGCTTGACACATGTGAAGGCACTGGCCAAGTGGAGATTCCAGAACAATGAGAATTTCGCTCCCAATGTGACCAATGCACCTGTGAATGTCAGGAAGTGCTTTGTAGAGCAGCCTTGCATGGGGCACCTTCATATGCAACGCACTTAGGCCCCTTAGAGCCTGCGCTAGTAAGCTCACATATGCTTATAATAAGCTTCAAACCTTGGAAACCTTTGCTTGATGAAAGTCTTGCTTGATTTGTCTTATTCTTTGTCTTAGGGCATGTAGAAACTAAAATGATAGCGGATGATAGACCCTTTATCATTGGTCCTAGAGATGATGTCCAATTAACCAGGTCATTGGGAATGGTGCCCAAATTGACCTATAAAAATTTCCCCCTAAAGCATGAGATCCAAAACATTTGATTGAGATGCCTTACACTATGATGAGTCTGGAAACGAAGTGGAGTGGTCACCTACATCAATATTACAATACATTACATCATGATATATCCTCTTTGATCATAATTTCTGAGGGTATGAATTCCCATGTTCAACACATAAACAATCTAATAACATGTACATAATTCAAAAATTCGTCTTCATTGGAAGTTGCCCAGATGTAGACATGCCTACAAATATAGGCCCATGTTTGGATGACAATCTGTATGTAAGGTCAACGTACATATGATGTGTACAACAATCCTGAAATCACAGCCTGGATGGATGAAACTAGATTAGGGGTCTTCTTATCTTGTTCACTCGATCATTCGGGTACAAGTCTGGCCATGTGAATATATGATTTGTAGTCGAACATGGAAAGACATTGTTTGATTACCAGCCAATGATGTGAGTTGTTAACAAACACGAGAGAACCACCATTAATGTCAATGGCCCTAAAGGTACTGCAATACATTTTGTAATGCATGAATAGATGATTTGATGTCGAACGCCAAACAAAATCTTTTGGTCAAAGGTCTAGAAGAGAGGATCTTGTTGATGCTGTAACAAGCCTCATGGTACTAGAATATGATGTTTCTAAGTGAACTTCCTGGATATTGATTTGTTGTCGATAGGAAGTCACCTTATTGCAAAATAGGAGTTACTGATTTCAGAGACAAGGGTATGACTTGATATAACAATTTTCAGGGATGACGGTCATGGAAATTAAGGTTTTCAAGTATTGCAGAAGGATGAGTTTTAACTCACTGGATGACTTCTCTTGAACATATCAGTGACACTATGATGAGTTGGCACCATTGACCCAAAATTTAAGTGAAATTATGATGAACCATATGTGTGAATGAACTGTCAAGGTGATTACCAAACCTAAACAGTCACGGACATGGAGTGAAAGAAGTGTCATGTTCAAGAGCGACTTGCTACCAAAAAGAAACTTTGCTTACTTTTCCCAAATTTTCCTTGGTCATTTGTCAACCAGTGCCTCTTTATTTTTTAACAAGCTTGAGGAGGATAACATTTTCTTGATCTATAATTCAACCCTTCGAGCGAATAAAGTATCGCTATTTAATAATTTAACGAGTCTACCGATGAATGAAACTCGATTCTTTCCATGATCGACAAGCCCGTCGCTATTTTATGTTTTAACGAGCTTAACGACAGTGATAGCCTGGTCCTTTTTCATATTTAGAGAGTTTGAAAAAGAGGACGAAAGGAAATTCCATAAGTACTTTTTTGTAATTTTTTCTCTCAGACCCGAAAAAGTGTAAAATAACATATGAAAGAAACTCTTTAGTCATGTTTGACCAAGGTATTCCTTTTTCATAAATAATCTATCTCAGTCCAGAAAAGGGTTAAACTTATACTGAGTAGATATCAATTCATTTACTTTAACGAGCTCGAAAAGACAAGTGCTTGGAAATATTTTCACATTATCGGAGTCTGAAAAGAGCTGAAAGAAGACTCCAAAGGTTCCTTTTTCGTTGTTATCGAAGCTCGAAAAAGAGATAAAAATGCGCTTCAAATCCTTTTTTGTTTCTATCAAAGCTTGAAAAATAAGGAGAAAAAGTATTCTTTGTGGTCAAGTCATTCTTTCAATAAATCTACACAACTAATCAATTCATCAGTTGTATGTCCTATTTCAGAGAAACATCAAATGGATTAAAAATAATTGTTTCATGATAAAAACATAATAAAACCATAGTCATAGAAATAAATTCATTTTTCAAATAATTAAATGACTATAAAAATTTGTTTCACTATTCATTTTTACCATTCCATAGTTACCATTTGCGTTTTGGAGCTCTGAACCTAATTTTTCCCCCAAACTTCAGTCGTCGATTGCAGTCATTTTTGTGGACGTATTTCATCGCCGTTTGATCCAGGTTAGTACCATGAACCTCCTCTTCCCTTTGGTATTCATTTCATTTCCATTCTCTACAAATTTTTAGGGTTTTAAGGCCCCCTAGGGTAAATTCTGCCTAAAATGAGGGTAACACACCCTGTAGAAATTATATGCACTAAGCATGCATATGTCCTTGATTCTCTTGATCTCACACTATTTAACTTTATGCAAAATATAGAATCAATTCCACTTGTTGATCTTTTGCAGAAACAATTAATTGCACACACATGTGAAGCATAAACAAAAATATTCAATCACACATAACACAGTTTTTAACCGGGAAAGCCTAAAGTTGAAAACCCAAACTATATATTATGTAGCATGGAGATCATATGAAAATCTCATACAAACATACAAAGCTTATCACAAGCTCTTAGTACAGTACAATCATCATACACTAATCAGGCCCAATCTTGCAAATCCATGCACTGATCTTTGCCTCCTGCTAGTCTGCATCCACTGAGCAATCCAAGTTGATTACAAAGACCAATTTGATGTAATCCCACTCTCATTGACTGCGTTATTATCATTGGCAACTCCGATGTATATGTAGATGCAATTCATGCATCACTATTAGTCACAACAGATAGTATATCTTGCCCTTTCACCTATCTCTCCACTGGTCTCCACTGAAACTGCCATGCACTGTAGTTAACTGATGTATTGTTCAGTTGATTAATGAGTTATTATTTGCGAATTAATTAACTAATTAATTCACTCCACTCACTAGTGTATCAATCAGTTAGACTAGATACAACTATCTCAACCGAGTCTAACTGAGTTAAACTGAATACAACTCCATAACTAATTCTTCCAACTGTGTCATAACTCTGCCACTTGAGTTCTAACTGAGTCCTCCATGCATTAGCTCCAGTAAACCCTTAGGAATAGCCTAATTCCTTCTATCAGCTGTTGTGCCACATCTATGCACTGAACTGAAGTGCTCCAAGAGAATAAGTTGTTGTTTAGAGTTTGATTATTATTAATAGCTAATAATAATCGACATGCATCTATTTTTAGATCAGCGCTCTATAAATAGACTTCGTCCAATATTCTAAAAATAGAATTTCATCTATTTTTCACATTTGACCAACCATCTACAAATAGCATCCTGCAACTTATAGAATATGCTCACCATGTCTAAAAATATACATACACCTAAAAATATCCTGTGTGGGCCCCACCTAGTTTAGGTGATTATTTTCCAACTAGGATCAAGGATGATGTTTCAGGATGCCTCCTTCACTGTTTCTTGTTGCAAACTTCAACACTCCCTCTCAACAAGAAAGGATTGTCTTTGCATGTGACATGAAACTCCTTGCATTCGCCCTGCAACTCTTGCTGCAACACTTTCGAAACTGAAAGGCTCCAAACAACTCAATCAATATAATGCTTCGATCATCAAAGTATTTGACTTCTGCTGGTACCAACTGCACATGTATTCAAGAACCACTGCGCTTTTGAACTCTGCACCCATGTGCTCTGCAGTTGTCGTCAACTCTGAATCTTGCTCTAGTATCTGACACTGTCACTTTGATCTGCCTACATCAATCCAACTGATCATGATATTGCTTCTCTGTGGGCTCCTCGTAGCCAGGTTCAATTCATGAGATCCACACCATCTCAATGAATCCTTCCCAGAAATCTCCTCTTGGGATTACTCATGCATGTCGCCCCACCTCTCACCTGGTGGTATAGTTGCATGCACTCCCTCTACCCATCTGGCACAAAATTTCTCTGCATGAGTGGTTGCTCCCACTCCATGATCCTCATCTTGTGGCTGCTCCACATCCCAAGGTTCACTCTTACCTACATGCAAATATTTCTCCCTCTCAAGCTTCAATTGCATGTATTTCTTGCACTTCCCAACAGTAGGAAGCTCCATAGAAATCCCATCTAATTCAAGTTTGTAAAGATACTTAGCTCAAATCCCAGCCTTCTTGACTTGTCTTTTTGCTTTGCACCGAAGGAAAACTTTTCCTTCACTAAAGACAACATCATAGCCTTTATCCTCTAACATTGCGACTGAGATTAAATTCTTCTTTAAACCTGGAACATGCACAACATCTTGTAAAATAATGAGTTTACCTGAATCCCTCTGAAAATTAATGGTACAAATTCCGGTCGCACTATATCGTCCATTTTCGCCCAACTCAACATGCAACTGGAGATCTTTCTCCACCAAGTCATTGAAAAGGTTCACATCTCCCTTCATGTGAAACGAAGCACCACTATTAAAGTACCACCCCGATCCCAATGCACTAGAAACCATGCATGCAATCAATGAGAATTCAATCTCAAATTGTGAGGCAAGAGCCTCACCAGCTGTAGCTCCAGCAGCCATATTGTTCTTCTTCTTATGTGGATAATTAGTGGCAAAATGCCCATGTTCGTGACAGTGAAAACACTTCACTTTGGACATGTCATGCTCTTTGCCATCTTCACCGGCCTCAGATATAGAATGGAATTTATTCCCCTTCTTATTATTTGCCTTGGAAACAAAAGCACAATCCTCTTCATCATCATTCTTTGATGAAGAGCCATCCCTGGTACTTCGCCTTATCTCCTCCTGCACAAGATCCAACCAAAGTCGCTCTTAACCCGATAGTTTCTCTCGTCCATTGACAGAGTCTTCGTAGCTATGCCAACTCTTAGGAAGCCCAAGGAGAGCCAAGCTCACCAAGTCATCATCATCAACACTAAATCCTACACTCCCAAGCTCATCCCTGCATTGGAAAAACTTTTTCAAGTATACCGGAATAGTGTCATTCTTCTCCATTTTTTTTTTCTGAGCTTGTCTTTAAGCACCAACTTCCTCTGGTCGCTTCTGCTTTGGAAAAAAACTATCAAAGCCTTCCACATAGCATATGGAGTGGCTTTCCCATGAAGGCTTGAGACAATATGGTCTCTCACACCTTCCAATAGAGTCCTCCTCGTCCTTGCTACTTTCTTTTGCCATGCGTCAAGTACTGCAACATCTGCCGAAGTGGGCTTAGGAACATCTCTCTCGATGAATTCCTTCAAGCCATTATCTTCTAGCACTGCCTCTATCTTTTCCTTCTAGGATATGTAGTTAGATTTTCCCTCGAGTGCATACTCCAACCGCAACCCATTGAAATAAATTTCAATGTATACTCAACTGTCGCACCAAGAATCTCCTGCAGCAAATTCGAATTGTCCACCAGCACAAACTCACTTCACAATTTCAATATTAAATCAACAATGCTTTGATACCATGTAGACATTATATGCACTAAGCATGCATATGTCCTTTATTCTCCTGAGCTCACACTATTTAACTTTATGAAAAATCTAGAATCAATTCCACTTGTTGATCTTTTGCGGAAACAATTAATTGCACATACATGTGAAGCATAAAAAAAATATTCAATCACACATAACACAGTTTTTAACTGGGAAAGACTGAAGCTGAAAACCCCAACTATATATTATATGACATGGATATCATATGACAATCTCATACAAACATACAAAGCTTATCACAAGCTCTCAGTACAGTACAATCGTCATACACTAATCAGGCCCAATCTTGCAAATCCATGCACCGATCTTTGCCTCCTGCTAGCCTGCCTCCACTGCACAATCAAAGATGATTAAAAAGACCAATTTGATGTAATCCCACTCTCATTGGCTGTGTTATTATCATTGGAAACTCCAATGTATATGTAGATGCAATTCATGCATCACTAGTAGTCACAACAAATGTCTATCTTTCCCTTTCACCTATCTCTCCACTGGTCTCCACTGAAACTTCCATGCACTGTAGTTAACTAATGTATTTTTCAGTTGATTAATGAGTTATTATTTGTGAATTAATTAACTAATTAATTCACTCCACTCTCACTAGTGTATCAATCAGTTAGACTAGATACAACTAGCTCAACCGAGTCTAACTGAGTTAAACTGAATACAACTCCATAACTACTTCTTCCAACTATGTCATAACTCTGCCACTTGAGTTCTAACTGAGTCCTCCATGCATTAGCTCCAATAAACCCTTAGGAATTGTGTAATTCCTTCTGTCAGCTGATGTGCCACATCTGTGCACTGAATTGAAGTGCTCCAAGAGAATAAGTTGATGTTTAGAGTCTGATTATTATTAAGAGCTAATAATAATCGACATGCATCTATTTTTAGATCAGCACTCTATAAATAGACTTCGCCCAATATTCTAAAAATAGAATTTCATCTATTTTTCACATTTGACCAACCATCTACAAATAGCCTCCTGCTACATGTAGAATATGCTCACCATGTCTAAAAATAGACATACACCTAAAAATAGCCTGTGTGGGCCCCACCTAGTTTAGGTGATTATTTTCCAACTAGGATCAAGGATGATGTTTTAGGATGCCTCCTTCACTGTTTCTTGTTGAAAACTTCAAAACACCCCTGAATTTTAAAACCTATGTTGAATAGTAGGTACAGTGAACGGTACCTGCATATGCAATGCACTGTCTCAGCCCAGGGAGTGCGTTGGGTGCAGTTCAAGTTTTTGGTTTTCATGTTGTGCCCAAAATTTTCCTAGTTTTTTGCAATGAATGGAATCTAATGGATCTCATGGTTGTATTTCAGGTTTCCATCAGATTAAAATGACGATTACTTGGATGGAAAGAGAGCATGAAGAAAAAGATATGATTGCCTTGAATGATTTGGGTACTATAAGAGCCCTAAGAGATTGCGGACTTCTTAAGTACTTCAAATTTTCGGGAATGAGGAAAAAAATAGAACTCTTGGAGTTCTTAGTTCAAGCATGGATCTGGCGATAGAGGCATTTCACATTAAAAATAAAATGGTTCCCATAATAGTTGAGGACATGTATTTTCTCACAGGTTTGTTGAGGAGAGGTTTGCCCATTTCTCTCACAGGGTCTATCGTTGGAGGAGAGAAAGTGACAGATTATGTTATGTAGTATTGCTATCTAGGGGCAGAACCTAGAAAATATGGAAAAATAAACATCTGGGATGTCACGGATTTGCCTTTAGAACCATCCTTTTCATGATCACTAAAATTGCTGGCACCTTTACACTACATGTAGCGAACTAATCATATATGCAGTATGTGCTAGAGTGTTTGGAGCCAACAATATTCAACTGGTCTAAAGCTATTCTATCTCAGGTAAAGGAACAATTGAGCAAGGAAAAGGGAGGAAGGAAGAATAATTTCAGTTATGCTTCAATCCTTATCTCCTTCACTTTGGAATGGATTCCAATGATGTAGCCACAACATGTAACACTGGATATATCTAGTCCTAGAGATCCTCGAATGCAAAGATGGGTAGAACTCATGGGTCGGCATGCAGGTCAATCGACCATTGTGTTCTCTACTGCATTCTTTGCCTGGTTCCAATGGCAGGTCGTCACCATTGATGAGTATGTTTACGTAGGTGTTGACTTCCGAGGAGATCCAAATTTAGTATTACCAAAAGGTGCTCAGTGGGGTGCAATGGGTAAGAATGTTTTGACCATGTTTTTTTATTTTTCTAAGGTTTATACAATGTTTTTGTGTTTTTATTTCTTTCCAATACTAAACTAAATGTTTGATGTAATGCAGATATCAGTCGTGTTAAACCAATAGAGGAACCAGAGTGTGAATAATATGCGCCAGCAGAGAGGGTTGTCGAGAGAGCGGTCCTTCAGGACCTTCATATGGCTGAGACTCTGGCTGAGCTTCAACAACACATAGAGGGTTTAACCTTCGGAATTATGAATTTTTGGGTCGAAGAGTTACCCATACGACTGCAGCAACACACTATTGGGGTTCCTAACCATTGGATGCAGTTGCTCCGTAGGATTGCTAGATCTATAACATGTTACCATGAGCACCAATAGTTTACTTGTAACATTTTGCATACATTTTGAGGTCAGATGACCAATGTGTCTTGGGCACAAATTTTGTAAAAACCTATAACTATCTATCTATATGAATTCAGAGTTTTTCCTATGTTTATTGTGCAATCCTATTCAATGATGTGAATGTTTTTCTTTACTCATGTCGCAAATGTATTTCTAAAACTTGATTAGATAATGAATCAGTAAATGCATTCAAATTTATGGAAATATGTCGATATTGAATGAAATCAAAATGTATTTCCAAAATTTGAACTCTTAGGAACAATCTAAGAAGTGTTGGATTTCAAACAGTATAAACACTAGTAAGTTGTAATACCACAAGTTGTGAGTCTAACCTTATGATTATGCGGTTAATACCATATGAAATGGCATCAGAGAGAATTTCGATCAACGTGTTATACTCAGCGATATTTTTCGTCGATCTAGCAATACAAATCCCATGAAAACTCAGTAAATATTAGTTTGAAGTGAAAATGGCCCACGTTGTAGAGGATAGATCATGCATACTATGACTATCACCGTCAACATATCCAACAAATGGTTCTGAAGATTTAGAAATCTATGATGAGATTGTAAAGTGGATTACTGACATCAAGAAAAACTCTAAAAACAAATTAAGATAGTGAATGCAAATCAACAACATATATACAATAAAATACAAAAAATTACTACGCTCATGATTAAGCATAGTGACATTTCAAATACAACCCATTTCTAGGCTGTGCCAATGGAATTCCATCATAATCAACTAACTCATAAGAACCCTTAGCAAGAACCCTTTTGACAATATAGGGGCCATACCACAAGGGCTCTAATTTCCCTATACCTATTACATCAGCTTCTTGATCATAAAGAAGGACCAAGTCACCCTCTGAGTAGATACGACGCTGGAAATTTTTGTTGTATTGCACCTTTATATGTCTCTTATGCGCTTTGTTAGCCAATTGGGCTTCACGACACGTTTCATAAAGATGGATGTAGTTAATATGTCACACTTCTTCTTCTGAGGTGTTAGGTAACAAGTCCATCGCGAGTTTTAACGATGATATTTTGCATTAGATTGGTAAGATAGCTTCCAGACGATACACCAATTGAAAAGGAGTAAATCCAGTTGCGTTTCTCACTGAGGTTCAATACACCCACAAGGTGGAGTACATGATCAAATGCCAGTTCCTTTTATGGACTCCTATAATTCGTTTAAGCATTCGTTTAAGAATTTTTTTAATAGACTCAACTTGTCCATTTGATTGTGGATAATAAGGAGTAGACTTATCATGTGAAAATCCTAACTTAGCAGTTAATTCAGACATCATGTGGTTGTGAAAATGCTTCCCATGATCTGTAACTATGGTCTGTGGGACCCAAAACCATGCAATAACATGGTTGAAGAAAAACAATGCAGCTGTTTGTCCTGTGTTGTTGAATGTAGGCATCGCTTCGGCCCATTTGGTAAAATAGTCGACTGCGACAATACTATAACCATTCCTCCCGGACGAAGGAGGGTTATAGGTCATGAAGTCAATACCCCATTTTGTAAATGGTCCAGCAGAGACAACAAGATGCATTGGTGCTGGCAGTTTGTGGATTTTACGATCAAAAATCTGGCATGCATGACAACTTCTGACCGCGAGGATGCAATCTCGAAAAATAGTAGGCCAAAAGTACCAACACGGAGTATCTTCTATGAGGTAGAATATCCAGATAAATTTCCACCACAAGCCTCAGCATGACAATAATTTAACACTTTTTTGGCCTCCTCATGAATGAGGCACCTCCTTAAAATTGTATCGACACCACAATGATAAAGTGTATTGCCGACGATCAAATAATATTTGGCTTGGTATCGAATACGTCACTGTTGAGTGTGAGAGGTATTAGGTAAAAAATTTTGGGTTTTGAGATAAATGATGAAATCCCCATACCAAGGATCAGATGATCCAATTAGAAATAGAGACTCGTCAGGAATTGATGGTTCCGACATAGTTGCAGTGCTATCAGAGGGAAGATCACAGAGAAGCTCAACCAAAACTAAAGACTTCTTTGACTTGGATTTGATGAATTTCAAATCAAACTCCTGCAAAATGACAATCCATTTTGAATATTTTCCCCCCAGCAATTGACATGATAAGATATAAGTCATGGGGTTGCAATCCGAAACTATTGTTGTTTTTCGGAGCAGGATATAATGGCGAAATCTTTGGATAGCTTGAATAGCTATGAAGGCAAGATTTTCCATTTACGAGTACTTAACTTTCATATCATTGATATTACAACTCAAATAATATATCGGATGTTCAATTCCATCTTCTACTTTGACCAAAACCATAGCGATGGTCGTTTCATCCACGACGATATATAGGAAATAATCATTTTGATAATTAGGAGGATACATTAATGATGCTCGGACAAGAGTGTCTTTGACAGCATCAAAAGAAGCTTGCACAACTTGGTCCCAATGGAAGGGCACCCCCTTTTTCAATAATCGAGTAAATCCTTTAGCCATTTGGATGTAGTTTGGAATGAAACTTCTCAGGAAGTTAGCCTTTCCTTGAATTTTTTATATCTGAAGTAAATTTGATGGTGTAGGCTAATCAAGAATGGCCTGTACCTTTAGTGGATCTATTTGAATTCTTTCTTTTGAGACTACGAATTCGAGAAATCGACCAGATTCAACACAAAACAGACATTTATGTAGATTGAGGCATATTTTGTAATGTCGTTAGTGTAAGAAAATGGCCCTTAAATGCATTAAGTGATCAATCCGATTTCGTGAATGAGTTGGTAAATTGTTTATATGTGGTTGAACAATGTGCTTGATGTCGTTGAAAGCATAATCCATTGCTCTCTGAAAAGTTTCCCCAACGTTCTTTAAACCAAACAGAAGTTTCCTATATGCAAATGTGCCCCAGGGACATATGAATGTTGTATTATGTTGGTCATCTAGGCGGATATTGATTTGATTGTAGTCGGAAAATCCATCCATGGACGAGAATATTTCGCATCCAGCACAATCGTCAATATTCTGGTCAATAAATGGAGTAGGATAGTTGTCTTTTGGACAAGCATGATTAACATCCCGATAATCGATGCACACTCTAATGGTTCCTTATTTTTTCATAACAGGAACGATATTGGAAACCCACTCAGTTAGGGGAACAGGGTAAATGAAACCAACACGCAAAAGTTTTTCAATTTCTGCTTTAATGGTGGTGGCTTTATTCAGATGAACAGAATGAAGCCGTTGATGCACCGGTTTGACATCAGGATACATATTAATAGTGTGTTCAAATATACTAGCATCTATGCCTGGAATTTCCTCGTAATACCAAGTGAATACGTCATGAAATTCATGAAATAAAGAGGGATATGAATCAAGTTCTGATGGGGAACAATATACACCGACATGAATATTTTCTACAATGCCCAGTTTGGTCGAAATATTGATAGAAATTGTTTCTTCGATATTTGATAAATTTTGCTCGGAATCGATTGCATTAATCGATAAAGAATTCGAAAAGAAAGTTTTGATGGATGGGTGATATAGTTCACTAAGATTGTTTTCTTCATAATTAGGAAGATCGCAACGATGATGCTAATCTTCCCATGGTTCTCCTTCTGACATCATAGCTTCCAAAATATTTTCATCTGTCAAAAAATTTGAGGAAAATGGATTAGATGGAGTACCAAAATCTAAGGAACGATCAACCCAAACACTTGGCGACGCTAATTTCGGATTTTCCACCCAAGCCAAATAGATTGATTGCTATGGCAGCTCAATAGGGCTAGGCGGTAAAAATTCATCCAATGTAGAAATATCAGAATCACCCGTACTCTCCCTTAAGCTAGATACAGTGGAATAGATCATGTAGCAGGTCTCTATACTTGCAATTTCTACTGACGTTGCGGGCGGCGGTAATGAAAAGGTTCCCATAAGAGTGGAATCCTTTAAGATTCCTACACCAATGTTCTGAATTTCTAGTTGGGGTAAGTGAACAAATGGAACACTTCCAGTTACCTGCAAAGTGGAGGAAAAAAAGGATAATTGATTAATGACTATGATTGTACCTTTATGTGGAAAGGAAATCATTCTAAAGTACGTAGAAAAAATTGTAGTCATTGCATATACCCATGGTCTTCCAAGTAAAATATTATAGTCAAGGGATCTGTCAACAACCTCGACATCAATATTCATTGTTTTTCCCCCTAGTTCAACATGCAGGTTATTGATAATACCACAAGGTTTATATGTTCTTCCATAAAAATCCTACAACGTCATTGATGATTGTGATAATCGCTGCGAGCCAAGTGACTTCCAACAGTTTAGAGACATAATGCACGTAGATGCTCCCTCATCAATAATAGTGTGATGAACAAGGTGATTGAGAACATTTACTTGTATGGAGAATTCCAATTCTGCTGGTAGCTGCAGTACATAGCCCGTATGATTAAAGACGACAATATTAGAATCAGTAGGATCAATTCCACCAATGGCCGACAAAAAAGCTTGCTTCTGGGAGGGAAAATTTTGTAATACCTCAAGAGCAGACATAGCTAAAGGGGATTGAGCCAAATCTTCAACTATATTATAATTTTGTACAACTCTTGCTGAAGGATTATATGTCGATTTATGAATTACTCCCTTCGGTGGCTTAATTTTCAATTCAGGAATAACAGTAGGTGTTACTGATTCAGTAGATGGATTCGTTATCGAGGTAATAGATTGATCAGTAGCCAGACTACCATAGTCTTTATTACGCGTTGACACCAAAATATCTTGTGAAAGATTTGTGGTGGATAAAATTAACACTTGGGAACTAGGAGCTGGATCCGTAGCAACCATATTAGTGTCTGGATTTGGAAATGGGTCTGTCAACATAGCTAATGCATGGAAAGTCTTGATGATTTTTGAGACTTCAACACGGTGAGGACAATCCCTAACAAAGTTTTCCTCGTTACAGATTATGCATGGATAAAAAGGTTTCAGTGGTCCAGACGGTTGATCAGATGATATTTCCTATAGGTTAGAAGTTTGATTTTTCTTTTATTTCCCCTTTTTCTTACTTCCTGGTTGCTTGTCACTTTTTCCTTTTTCAAATGAAATGACATTGATTTCGGAAGTAGGAGTAGGATTAGATGCAGTAGTGTGGTGTGTGTGATTTCATAAGTAGGAGCAGGATCAAATGCAGTAGCGTGGTGTGTGTTTGCAGTGACTATCAAGTCGTATCTAGCATGAGAGTCCTTTATTTGAGGAGGAACATTGAAATTAGATCGCGACACATTAGGAATTTTTTCATAGAGCGTGCGAGACTGAGTGTAAATCAAGCCCAAATATTAGGCACGAGTGATAACTTGCTCTTCTGTGACAACGCCGACCTTAGCCACATCCTCAGTTATAGATGATAACAAGGACTTAATGAACCATTCAGTAAGGAGCTGATCCAACACAAATTTATTAACCATTCGTCGACGATGACGCCACTCATGAATATGATCAGAAATGTGAGTAGCATTAGTCTATTTGAAGTTGGTCAAGAGTTCCATTCCAGTTTCGTATCTGATCAGTAACTGGAAATGGGTCAAAAATATAGTAGCTAGGGTAGTGAAATTGTCAAAAGAAGCTCTAGGTAACTCAATGTACCATTTAGTAGCTGGACCTGTAGGCGTACGCTGGAAAAGACGTAGTCGAATAGAATCATCATTTAGGGAATTTGATGAACACCATAAATGATAAGTCATGACATGAGTCGATGGATCTTCTCCAAGGTTTCCATTGAATTTAGAGGGTAATTTATGAGGTATCACTGGCCACCAAGGAGCATAATTTATAGGATCATTGGTTAACCAGTTTAAATCTGGTAATTCTAAGGTTGCAACAAAAGGCAACTGTCGTTTAAGGTCAGGTTGAGCATAGTTAGGTTGAGCATAGCCAGGGTAAGATGGAATTTCTTGAGCAATAAGCCTTTGAGCACCAGCATACAGAATCTACTACTGGTAACCGAGATAGGGGTTATTTTGCGTAGCAAACGCTTGAGGATTCTGTTGACCAAAACCTGGATATGATACTTGTTGAAATGAAGCTTGAGGCATTTGTGCCTGTGGCTGCCAAGGAGTTTTTCCACCAATCTTATAACCCAAATTAGTATAACTTGGATTCAGTTGATATGTATAACCAGGTTGTGTTTGTGACATCCCATAAAATGATACACCAGCTTGTGAATAAATGATGCCTAATACAGGTGGTTGTAAATTAACCAAAGGATTTGGATTTTGTGGACCCAAAATTTGATGATATTGAGTCAAAGATCCCACTTTATAAGGTTGATGTACAATATTTTTATTCTTTAACAGGGGTAGAGATGTATTAACAAGTGGTAATAAAGTGGGTGTAACAGGTTGAACCGATAGATACGATTGTACAACTGTTTGTGGTTGGATAGGCAGAGTGGGCTACCATTTTTTTTTCTTTTCTGAATTGGACTAATTCTATTAAGTGAAAATATGGTACATGGGACAGTACATTCAAGAGAGACAAAAACACGGCCAACCGGAAATGATAAAGTATCAACTTCGGTCCCCGGATAGAGAGATGAGACATATGAGGAGCAACAGTAAGTAACTAAAAACAAGAAGAAACCGAATTCTACCCAGAATTGGTAGAGTTTTCTAAACGGAATTTCTTCCCTTTCTTTTTGTTTACTTTGACCCAGCCATCCTGGTGAGATTGCGCTGGGACAATTTGAAGACTGGAGTTCTCCAGAAGAGGAGCCTCCTTATCTGAATCCGAGGAGGCGGACTCATGACTACGCTTCTGAGTGACTGTAGAATCAGGGGGATGCTTGGGAGCATCAGTGGACAGTTGCTGTGTCTGAGGAACAAGGTCTGAATCTGCCTCACTCCCATCATCATCAGAGCTTGAGGAAGCATAATTTGCAGCAGGCGGCGGGGTACAGGGAGTCCATTTTTTGGATTTGGGCTTTGTAGAATCTCCTTTAGTCTTTGTTTCTGCAAGAGTGGGGCAGGTGTTCTGCAGATGCCCTGTTTGGTTGCAGTGGCGGAAACGGAATGCAGTGTTCTCATAGTCTAAGTACTGAGTCCAAACAAGATCACCGGCCTTGAGGATAATTTGTTCGGGCAGGCCTTTGCTGATGTCAACCTCCACGCACATTCTGGCATATGTGTAGAGGCCGTGAAGAGGCCTATCGTAATCTACATCGAGAAAGCGTCCCAAGGTATCGCCCATTCGCCTGAACACTGCCAGCTGCCATAGATGGACAGGAAGGTTGGGCAGCCTGATCCAAATAGGGGTTCTGGTGATGGTAGCTGTTGCAGGGTCGAAATCTGGGAACCATGGGGTTAAGAAGAGCCCAGCATTTCCAAAGAACCAGGGACCTTTCTGTAAGGCCTGTTCATAATGCTTTGCATGATCAAACAATACTATGAAGAACCCTCGTGAGCAGCAGCTAACGAGGCACTTGCTAGTCCAGTTCTCGTAGATCCAATCAAAGAGTTCCTTGGTTCGCGGCCAAAGTCCATTAAATCTGCAAATGATAGCTCTCTCTGCATATTTTTGAAGATCCTCTGCGACAGATGGAAGAGAGACCTCAACAGAAGGTGCTTCATCCAGCTTGTCAACCAGAAAAGGCTGGGGTTTTGAGGTAGCAGAAGTTTTGGGGATTTGAGAGTGAACAACTTCTTTATAAGAGAAGATAGGCGCTGAAGAAGACTGTCCGACAGCACCACCTCTCAAACGAAGGGTAAGTACAATGGAATCATTTCTGTTAATGTTATAAGCAGAAAGGGGGAGGAGATCCTCAAGGTGTTTACCTTGGAAAAGAAGTCTCTGGTGAGTCGATGGGATTCCAGTCCGTTGTTCCAGGTTGAGCTTAAGCTTCTGAATAAGATCTGGAGAGGAAACCCAAAGCAAAATAGTTTTTCCAGATAGTAACCGGAGTTGGATCTGAAAAGAGGCAGGGTTCTTTTTAGAGGCAGGATCTGCGCGGCAACGAAGGGCGTCCCTGCTTTTACCTGCGATTCCAAGCCTCTGCTGAGAAGGGCCGAGAGGGCGGGAAACGCCTGAAGACCTACTCCTGAGCCCAAAAACGGAGTCTCGGGGGTTTGCGGCTAGAGTCCCTTTCAATACTGCGGTTGAAAGTGTTGCTGCAGGGCGTGTGTTGGCCAAACTCTCCGAGTTGAAGACAGCCCTAAAGAGGCAAGGCTCAGGTGACCCGAGCTGGACTCTAAAGAGCGTTGACCTCAAGTTTATCCCCTGCATCCAGAAAAAGACCCATGATACAACATCCGCGGGAGCCCTGGCGCGATAGCACAGAAGGGCGGCAGAGGTAAGTTGAGCTGGAGCCTGTCCAGGACTTGCTGAAACAATAACAACTGCATAGACGCTGAAGATATCCCTATTATCGATCACTGTCTTCTCTCGGCTGAGGAGAAGACAGTCCTGGTGCTTCCGTAAAGTCGGATCCTCATTCCAGGCGTGGTTTGCAGCGTCCCTTCCTGCTAGATCAAGGGAGAAAGCGGCTAGTAGTGGCCTTGCGATTTCCGAATGCGAAATAGGTAAGGTCGAAATCCTCTGTATGCAGAGAAAACCAGTGCTTGTCGGCGGCAGTACCACTTCGGCAAGCAGGGGAGCAGAAGAGAATAAGCTAGGGTTTCTCTTGCTTCCGTCCATCTTCGTTTTTCAATATCTCAAATCAGAGTGGGCTACCATTGACAAACATTCATGTCAACATTAGTTTGACCAAAAAGTGATGGAGTACTATCATATTGGGTGACCAAATGTTGCTCCCCAACATAAGGAGGATAATAAGATGGAAAATATTATTCCCCAAAAGCTGGGAGTCCAGTTGATATGGTATTTAAAGGAATTGACCCAAAAGGACCGACTTGATATTGCTTTGATGATTTAATGAATCAAATCATTCAGTAATAATGATAGGACTACCAGTTAAAATACCAGATGATGACATTGGTAAAGACCATGTTCGTGAAGATGCACCAAAGAAAGTGCTAGATAATTATTTGTAACTTGTTGGGACCATAGGGCCACCATGAAAATATGACTCTGGTGAGGTTGTGAACATCGACGGAGTAGCGAGGGTAGGAGCTGACATATTTGGAACAGCAGACCCAACCGAAGATGTTGGTTCAGACATGGTTGTTTGACCAAATGTATACCCTCAAAAATTGATGGGAGATTTAATGGGAATAGGATCAAAAAAAGCAGATGGAAACGATTGAGGCAAAGACTAGTACAGGTAAAGGTCCTCCCCAAAATGGGTTGGAGTTAAAGGTGTATTGTCTTGTGGGATTTCTTCAATCAAAATTAAACCAGGTGGAAGAACTTCACCGTCAGGTCCAAAATATATTTCATATGGCTAGCTGTGTGATATAGGAGTTTCAATGACTACAGAAGTTTGTGGGATGACCAAGGTAGGAACAAATTCCAGTTGTTCGACTTTATGATTCTGATGTTTTGGAAAAGAAGAGATAGGATCTGGATCAATTTTTCATTGAACAACGTCGATTCTAGGAGGTATGGTCTCAACGATTGAATGGATCGTGACCACGGGTAGATGTGAAGACTCCATTTCGACAACAGTAGATGAACCGGGATGTGTGGAAAAAAATTGAGCTAACTCTAGATTATTGGAAAATGATGTTTCACTAGAGGTATGAATTGTACTTGGTTCGACAGATCGTGATCGCCTTCGCTTACCAGAAGTAACTTCTAGCGGTAAAGGTGGTTTTAAAGCTAATCTACGTGAAATACGGGGGATAAGATTTTTTTATTCCACGATTACTGATTTATTTTAACCAAAAAAACAAAAAACAAAAAGTGGGTAACACTAGGCAAAAAGGTTTACCAAGAAACTGTAATGTTCCAAAATTTTAGCCTCCAAGCTAAATGGAACATTAGAGTTAGCAGCAGCTCTAGCCGGTAAATAAATGGGTAGAAAAGCCCATAAGTCTCCTAAGGAGGATAAAAACACTCCAAGTGTGAAAGGAGACACTCTTTCTAGCTCAATAAAACACCTCCATGTGTGAACAAAGATAATATCAAGCTACTTTGACTAAGTCAACAACATAGTTTTAGAGGAGGAATCCAAGGATGAATAACGCAATTTTGGAGGGAGATGTAACTTGGGTTCGAAGTAACCTAATTGAGTGGGGCCAAGGGCAAGAAAACTCATGTCTTATATAAGGAAGAGGATGGCAGCATTATTCTTCATGTTGTAGATTGTTATTCTTTTCTGCCAAGACTTGTTGTTTCTTTGCTGCTTAGCAAAGTTGCAGTGATGTTTAGCACTGGGTGTTCCCGAGCGGGAATACCACCTCTCTCCTTGAGGAGATTCATTGAGAGAGTTTTCATTCATCATTCCACATCAGGTTTTTAGGCCAATATTCAGCCATCTTCATCAGCACAACTTTGTCGGAGATTGTGCAGTGTTGTTGGGTGCAGCAGTGGAAGGGATTGGAGTCTCGGCTTCTAAGCTAGTTTCTCATTGAAGGAAGGTTTCCTTCACTTGAGAGATCTGTTTGGAGAGCTCTAAAGCTTATTTCAGATCTGTGGTATCAGAACACACATTTTCCATACATTCCCAACATTTTTTCTACCAGGGAATGCGTTATTGTTTAGGCAGTGTTCATTGCATGGTTTGGTGGCTCCGTTGCTAATTTTCCTTATGATTGAGAGGTTCATCCTTTCATGGGAGGAGGCCCTTGAGGGATATAAATAATATCAGACATCTTTCAGCCTTGTACACTCATATTCTTTAGTATTGCAGTGATGATTCAGTAATTTTCTAAATATCACATTTTATATGCAAAGTGTTTGACAAGAAACCCTTGTCGGTTTCTTTTGTATTTTGTATAAGGAGATTAGATCTCTGTTCTTCAGCATTATTTATCAATACATGAGTAGATATATTTTTATCCTATAATTTTATGTCTAAAACCTCTCTTATACTGTGCAGTCCCTTGAGCAGCTGCTCCAACATTTTGCAGTCTTGGGGTTTTAGCACCTTTTGGCAATCCTAGGTGTGGGAGATCTGTTTAACCCACCTAGTTTGCTTTGTTTCAGCTCATTTATTGGATTTAGGTTTCTTATTGATTAATATATGGGATTCAAGAATCCATTTCACTATTTTACTGCATATGTTGCTGGAAATGCGTTTTTCATTGCATGATTCATGAGCTGTTCCAAAAGAGGAATATTACAGTAGTATCAAAGCATGATCTCTGGCTCAGCCTGTGAGATCCATATATTAGAATAAGGAGATATGGAAAAAATATAGAAAGCTTCAGTATGTAACAGAAGAAAGGGAGACAAGGTCACAAATCTTCTTCCAAAATCTATGCAGAGCTTTTAAGGAGAGCTGAAGAAAATAAGATTGGAGATGGGATATCTAAAGGAGGTTGAATATATAGTTGAATATAGATTTTCACATGGTTATTTTGAGCATGAAACTACACTCCATGATGCACAACATAGTAAATTTTCCAGAGCTATCTTGAGATGGATGGGAGGAGGAAAAATGCCTAAGAGGAGAACTCTTAGTGATTTGTTGCATGAGTATTAATCTCAAACTAAGAGGTTTAGAGATCATACTGATTTCCAGGAGTTTTGAAAGATCCAGATGGAGAAGAACCAGCAGAAGGATGAAAATATATTTCTTCTATCTACCTTTGCCGGATCACCCACATGTTCAGCTAGAGCTTGGGTGAAGGAGCTAGACTCCTATTTGCAGCTGCACCATATTTCTGAAGATGAAGCTACCAAAGTTGCAGCACTACATTTCAGAGGTAAGGCTCATGCATGGTGGATTTTTGAATCTTATTCCTTAAAGAATGCCAACACTTTCTCTTATGCAAGATTCATAAAAACATTGATGGAGAGGTTTGGTGAAAAACTTCCTAAGACACATGAGCAAGGAAAACTGGAGAAAACAAAACCCTTGCATGTGATGGAGGAAAATCCATTTTAGAAAACCATGGGAGGAGCGGATGTCTTTTATTACACATTTCTGGAAGAAAAACCTTTAGTTCATATTCTTGAACAAGAGGGCATGGGGATCACTTTTTCACAAAGGGATCCAATTGTTGAGATGTTGCCTACACACATTGATGATGAAGAGGGAAACATCGCTGTCACATCTAGAGCACATCCAGTGCCTCATGCAGATGAGGGAGGATCACATGCTCCAACAGGAGGGATTCTTGTGCCTTTGCAAGAAGTTCCCCAGGATCTCATACATGGAGGTCCAAGCACAATCAATGAGCAGCATGATTGTGCAGCATTGTAGCTGGAAGGAGAAGGAAGGGAGGAAGAGCAGCATCATTTGATGAGAGGCACACACCCTTATCTATTTCAGAGAGTCAATGCAAGAAAGAGGTATACTGTATTGCATTGTGAAAGCAAGGGCAAGGTTTCCCAACCATATGAGCAGTCTACTTTTGACATTGATGTCTCACTATATGGAGGCATTCCACTTGGGAGGCCACCTGATCTGGAGTTGATGGAAGACATCTTGTCTTTGTATTAACCACTCTTAGATTTTGGAGAGGTGAAGAGTCCAGAGGAAGACTTTGGCATGGGGGATGTCAAAGTAGCAGGCAACAACATGAGTAGAGCTTCACATGCCAGATCACCAGCGTTGTCACTCAGGAGGATTGATCCTTATTGGAGATCTCAGCTTTTGGTAGAGCACTCCAAGGATATTGGTGCATGCATGATTCTTGATGACCCAGATGGAGATGAAAAATACATGGTGGATGATGTGGTCATCTATTCATATGGCAGGATCTTCTTGACTAGATCTTCTAGCCTCAAGGAGAAGCTTCTACATGCAGCACATAAGGACTTCTCTTCTATGCACCTTGATGCATATTTCCATTTGATGGAGGAGTTCAGTTGGGAGGGCATCCGACAGGACATATATCAACATATGGAGAGATGCATAGCCCGGATGGTAATGAAGAGGAGGTCACAACCACTTCCCTACTCTTTGGAGGTGAGGGAGAATTTCCAGTTGAGCCATTTCAGCTTAAGATCTCAAGTAAATAATGGAGGAGGTATCATTTCATGTTTTGTATTGTACTTCTTTCCCTTATTTGAGCAGCATGATGTAACAAGAAGAAATATTTCTTCTTGCATATTGTATGATTATGTACTTGCATCTACTCATAGCATTGATCTTGGTTATCTTTTTGATGAGCTGTGGAGGAAGCCATATATCTCTTGGTGTGCACCAATGACTCCATCTTGTAACTTCATGTTTTCATCTTATGAGATGACTATGGTAGTGAACAAGTGGCTGGAAAGGCACTTGTTAATTCTTATCTTGATGCAGGCCAAGGATGCACTGTGCTGGTTCCATGAGAGGGACCATGATTCACTCTTCGATTGTCATTTGACAACTTGCTCTTATTTTATTTTGCTTCCATGTATTGCTGATGTGTTTTTTCTCAAGGGAAGCTTTGTATGGAGAGAGGAACCAATTGGATGGCATGGCACCCATATGATAGAGCAACAGAAGACTTGTTGGTATGGGGCATCATACAAGTTGACCTTTCTGATCTTACTCTATGGCTTGTATGAGGGAGAGATGAGGTAGCAACAAAATTTTTTGTGGCTATGGTTTCACCTGGGAGAGTATGGGATAAATTCTTCCCATAGTTTTCATGATACTTCTGAAGATAAGAAAGGCACATTCATGGTGCAAGGAGGCTACCCTTCAGTATTGGAGGATCATGAGAGACTTCCATGTCAGAAAATGATCTTCTCACATAGCAGCATGATGGTGGATGGCTTTGGCATGTGGAATGTCAAAGGGAGGAGTCATGGAGCCTTATTCTTAAGGCCTACAACACTTTCACATGGGAGTGTGTTCTTAGTAATGGAGTGTTCCAAAGAGTATTTGTATCCCTTCTTCTTGCAGATTTTTGTGAGGGAATCCTCATGGGGGAGCTTATACATGGACCTCAATTTTAGCCTACTCACTATGTATGGTAGGCAATGCATTTATGTACTTTTTGATTACTCCATTGAGTATTTTTACTTTCCCACCATGTTTGAACAGTGCATTGCTCCTCAAAAGAGCAAGAGTATTTTTGGGTTTTATGGTCACTTTAGGGCCAATGTTTATGATGATAGTAGCCCATATATACATGAATTTTGGCAAGTGTATTGTTATTTTATCCATGTATAGTTGATAGACATTGATGCTTACTTCCCCATGTTGGGAGAACAGACATATACAGCTTGTAACTTGTTGCAGGACCACTTGCCATATGACATTCTCAAGCAGCAGTTGGGGGGACTATGTAATATCCACTTGGAGAACCTATGGTAACATCCAAAATTGCACCTAACTTTCAGAAATTTTCTGATTTGGAGGCCAAATGGTGATGATGTTCCATTCATCTTGGATGGAATGGTTTGGGTTGACATCTCTCATGACTTTGGAGAGAGATTACTTGGAGGCTCAATATTCCTCTTACCATTGGAGGGAAATCATGTTGTAGCCCAAGATCAGCATTCCTTCTACACTTATCATAAGTGGAGAGGAGGACAGTGTGGGATAGGCCCTCTTGCCTATCATGTTCATTTATTCAGCCCACCTACATTTCAGGAGCACAAGGTGGAGGAGACTTTTCATGAGTTTCCATGTTGGAGGGTGACTCACTTCATTTGGATGATAGCATGGGTGAGGGAGGCACTCATTCACCATGATGATCATAACTCCTACTTTGTGGAGGCCATGATACAGCTAGCAGGTTTCCATTCACACTTTCCACCTTTGATTGATGCAGACACTTTGGTTTTGCACATTTGGGAGGAAGCATTGGATGACAATATATTTGCAGATTCTCTTGATGCAGTGATGGAGGCTATTGATGGGAGGCCACATGAGGAAGAGGGGAGAAATTTTGTTCTCCTTATACATTTTCTTGAGGACAAGCAAAGATTTTGGAGGGGAGGACTGTAATGTTCCAAAATTTTAGCCTCCAAGCTAAATGGAACATTATAGTTAGTAGTAGCTCTAGCCGGTAAATAAATGGGTAGAAAAGCCCATAAGTCTCCTAAGGAGGATAAAAAACTCCAAGTGTGAAAGGATACACTCTTTATAGCTCAATAAAAAACCTCCATGTGTGAACAGAGATAAGATCAAGCTGCTTTGACTAAGTCAACAATGTTGTTTTAGTGGAGGAGGAATCCAAGGATGAATAACGCAACTTTGGAGGGAGATGTAACTTGGGTTAGAAGTAACCTAATTGAGTGGGGCCAAAGGAAATAAAACTCATGTCTTATATAAGGAAGATGATGGAAGCATTATTCTTCATGTTGTAGATTATTATTCGTTTTTACCAAGACTTGTTGCTGCTTTGCTGCTTAGCAAAGTTGCAGTGCTATTTAGCACTGGGTGTCCCCTAGCATGAATCCCACCCCTCTCCTTGAGGAGCTTCATTGAGAGAGTTTGAATTCATCATTCCACATAATTTTTTCAAGCCAAACTTTAGCCATCTTCATCAGCATAGATTTGCTGGAGATTGTGCAGTGTTGCTGGGTGCAGTAGTGGAAGGGATTGGAGTCCCGATTTCTGAGCTAGTTTGTCATGGAAGGAAGGTTTCCTTCACTTGAGAGATCTATTTGGAGAGCTCCAAATATTATTTCAGATCTATGGTATCAGACCATACATTTCCCATACATTCCCAGCTCTGTTTCTGCCAGGGAATGTGTTATTTTTTAGGTAGTGTTCATTGCATGGTTTGGTGGCTCTCTTGTTGAGTTTCCTTGTGATTGAGAGGTTCATCCTTTCATGAGAGGAAGCCCTTGAGGGATATACATCAGATCAGACATATTTAAGCCTTTTACACTCATATGCTTTAGTATTGTAGTGATGATTCAGTAATTTTATGAATATCACATTTTGTATGCAGAGTGTTTGATAAGAAACCCTTGGCGGACTCTTTTGTATTTTGTATAAGGAGCTTAGATCTCTATTCTTCAGTATTATTTATCAATACATGAATAGATATATTTTTATCCTATAATTTTATGTGTAAATCCTCTCTTAGAATACGCAGTCCCTTGAGCAGTTGCTCTGGCATTTTGCAATCTTGGGGTTTTAACACCTTTTGGCAATCCTAGTTGTGGGAGATCTGTTTAACCCACCTAGTTTGCTTTGTTTCAGCTCATTTATTGGATTTAGGTTTCTTATTGATTAATATATGGGATCCAAGAGTCCATTTCACTATTTTATTGCATATGTTGCTGGAAATGCGTTTTTCATTGCATGATTCATGAGCTGTTCCAAAAGAGGAATATTACAGAAACTGTGAACTGTAGAATACCTCCTGGTGAACCAAAAAGTACGAGCAGAAAATTACCTGAATGCTATGTTCAGTGTATCACAATTTCAAGGTGGCCAAATCGATTCACTATGGATGGATATCACCTTAAATTTTTCCTCCCAAATATATCCGAAGGTACGTGGAGGCCCAAGTCCGTATTAGCTCTGTTTGATGCGAAACCACACAGTGAGAGCACCCCTTTATACTTATCATACGGTAACACCGCCCGATGTACCTGAAATTACGTGGATGAGCTATGATATATTTACGTACATGGAGTGAGGTATCGCACTCAAAATGTATCGCAAACAAGTTAACGACAGCTGCTATGTTTTACGACACCGGAACAAGTCTTTAGCCTAGACCTTCTAAATGTTATCGTTATGGTTCCAATTCTTTGTTACGTAAATTGAGATTAATTTTATGTTGATCTTGCTTACAATTTTCCTTTCAAAGGTTCACCACGATGATGTGTATAAAATTCCTAAAATGCAAGCTAAGAATGATAAACAATCTTTTACTTTCATCTTTTTCAATGAAAAACCTAGCTACTAAGGGAAGAGAGAAATAATTTGTGGGAAAACAAATCAATGAGCACAAACTAAATGCAGATTTCATAATGTTCCTTTTGCAAAACACACGTTATTCTACATGAAAATGCAAATTTTTCTCTTCAATTTCTTTAATGTTATGAATGCAGAAAAGAAACTAGGTGCACTAAATTAACAATTCAAATGCTTTTTCTTTCAAGAAACGAAGAATACAAACAACAATTTCTCTTTTGAAGGAAAAACGAGGACTTCAACAACAATTTCTCCTATCAAGGAAATGAAGCTTTTAAGACAATTTCCTATTTAAAAAGCAAATGATTCTTAATGCGACCATAAAAATTACTTTGAAATAAACTTGT
Source organism: Pinus albicaulis (assembly GCA_034641835.2). Lineage (NCBI taxonomy): Eukaryota > Viridiplantae > Streptophyta > Pinopsida > Pinales > Pinaceae > Pinus > Pinus albicaulis. Next base: position 458,502,132 of record CM076572.1, read on the forward strand.
CAATGATAAAGAAATTTTTTTTAAACAAACAGTGAACAATTTTTTAGTCAAAGGAGGAAGAAGTATATAGAGTCACTAGTCAATATGAGAAGCAAACTTTTCAAAACATGGAAAAAAACAAACTAAAGCAAATTGAAAAGGAAAATTAAATGGAATTTGGGTGTTTTTAGGAGTCATTGGAGTCTCCAAAGGGAGACAGTGCTCTGCAACACAGGCTAGGAAGGGATACAGTGCTCTGCAAAGCACTGTGTCCTGTCTAAGGGTGCGTAGGGCGCAGTATAGAATGAAAAATACTACTATTTAACTCACTGTCTTTGCTAATTTGGCTTTGAAAAAGTTTAATCTTGATGAGTAACAACTACTGGGTGGATAAAAAAAGTAAATCAGAGGCTTAAACACCTAGAACTAAGAGAAATTCTCTCCAATGGAGTTGCTAGTTTGTTGGGCCAGAATTGTGAATTACGGATAAATCATGCTTCCCTAGACAGGTGCTAGTCTAGAAAAACATGTGAAAGACTATACAACTATTTTTCCTAACTCAGAATAGATACATGGAGAGGATTGGAGGCTTACTTGATCAGTCGCTTCCAAATGGCTCCTTTTGTCACTTCTGTTGCAACTTCAAATTCAAGCGGTTTTTGGGCTAAATGATTCCTGCAAGAAAGAAAACTAAAACAATAGAAGATGCAATAATATAGATATCTATTCAATATAGTTAGCTAAATTAGTAAAGCATAAACCATATACATCAACCAAGATCTTGCAATATGGAAAATCAAAGCTAATACAGATGCATATAGGGAAAAATAGGCAGTACTATTTATTGATGATAGAAGGAGAGGTTACAACCTAATGAATGATTTGAAGTGACCTTCCAACAACATTCCCAAGCCTCATCATAATATAAATCTCTCCAGCATCAGCTATAAAAATCTAGCTCTCAATTAAAAATCCTCCAGCATTTCTCTACTCAAATTCTTCCTTCTCAAGCACTTAGATCTGTGCTCAATTTATAAATGAAGTGTAGGTTGTTTAGCAATCAATGACTTTCCAATAATAGGCAAGACATGTTTCCAGTCATGTAGATGTAAAACAGACACTTGCATGCGAAGCTTGACACATGTGAACTCTTCTATAAGGCACTGGCTAGGTGGAGATTCCAGAACAATGAGAATTTCGCTCCCAGTGTGACCAACACACCTGTGAATGTCGGGAAGTGCTTTGCATAGAAGCATTGCATGGGGCTACCTACATATGTAACACACTTAGGCCCCTTATAGCCTGCGTTGTTGATCTCTCATATGCTATATAATAAGCTTCAAACCTTGGAAACATTTGCTTGATGAAAGTCTTTCTTGATTTGTCTTGTTCTTTGTCTTAGGGCATGTAGCAACTAAAATGATAGGGAATGATAGACCCTTGATCATTGGTCCTAGAGATGATGTCCAGCTAACCATGTCATTGGGAATGGTGCCCAAATTGACCTATAATAGATTTTTTTGGGGGCTTGTTGAAGCATGGTCCCCTCGGGTGTACCTTTTGGGTTAATTTTGTCTAAGTTTTGTTATACGCATTGCGCGCAAATAGTCAAAGAGGATTTGTGGCGGGTCAAAGTCCCTTAATCATTTTAATGGGTTTAAGGGGAAAAACCATTAGGGGAATTTTGAGGTCTAAAATGGGCCTTCTAAAGAAATTCTAAAATATTAGTGGAAATAATAAAATGAGATTTGATTACATCATCAAAATTTAGAGGGAAAAAAGAAAAAACTATTTTTTCAACTCATATTTTCAACTTATCTCCAAACGTTTTTCCTCAAATTTCGAGCGGGAGTACTTGTTGGATGCAAAATTTAATTCCTCATCCAAGGAGTACCCATGTTGCATACTTTCTATGGGTCCTCATAAATACATGAAAAACATGATTGCAATCACATTTTTTAATGTATTTCTCATTTTTTGTGTAGTAGGGTCCATCAAAAGTATGAAACATGGGTACTCCTTGGATGAGGAATTAAATTTTTCATCCAACGAGTACTTCCACTCGAAATCTGAGTAAAGCATTTGGGAGATAAGTTGAAAATAAGAGTTGAAAAAGTATTTTTATTATTTTATTATTTTTTAATCTTTTTACCCTTTTACTTAAAAAATAGTGAATCATCCCCCATGGTTGACATCATCATCTTGAATCCTATTGGTTCTTAGAAAAAAAAAATTATGTATGTTTTTCTTAGGAGGCCCATTTTAGACCTCAAAATTCCCCTAATGCATACTTTGAGACCATGGTATGTGTGCATCTATGATAGTATAAATATGTAAGGATTGAGTCAAGAAAGGATACCTTTTGATGTTTTGATTAATTTTTTTTATCTAATTCTGGGTTTATCTGGGTAGAAAGGCTCATGTTGGTTGTGTGTGCAGATACCTAAGTCCTGAGCTATGTGTGGCTTTGTTGTTGTTTACGCAAAATATTGGATGTACTGAATTGAATATATCCTAAGAAAGAAGACATTTTGGCGAACCTGGATTCTTATATGGTTGATTGTCTTTATTATATATTATTTACTTTAAGATATAAATATGTTATGTGTTCCATATTGACTTCTGTGATTTATTAATTGCAACTCTACGCGAATATTAGTTGATGTCAGCTGAGTAGATCTGAATGAAGTATACTTCATTATTGTGCACAAAATATATTGAAGTATTATGGGATAATCTACGGAAGGGTTAGATATTTTGACTATGCATGCGCAGAGATGTTATATTATCTTCACTAAAGCCAGCACATCAAAAGCTTCCTCAGGTTGTGGAAACCTGGTTCCAACACCCCCCCCCCCCCCATACTACTTCGGGTGAGACTTTGATCTGCACAAGCATATCACTACCGAAAGGGCCAGTATTTGGAGGTTTTTGTTGGTTGCATGATAACTTTAATCCCAGGTTAGGACCCCTCAAGGCAACAACGAGCTTTATACAAATCAAAAATCAGTACACATGTTTCCTCTAAATCAACTAAAATTAAAAAAATCAAAACCAAACTCCTAATTATCTTAATTTAACTTAATCAAATCTAATATATTACATGGAAAATGAGGGATAATGTTGGTGAGCCCTCCAGACGAACCCAATATTTCTAGAATTAATAAAATAATTGGAAAATAATTAAAAATAAAGGAAAATAATCACAAGGAACCCAAATTCCTCTCATAAATTCTAAGACCCTTTTAAGATCAACCTAGGATTTGTTTTTGATGATTTTTATAATACATCACTTATTCATATGAATTTTTTTACTTAATCAATTTAATTAAAAGGGAAAAAAGGGAATAACTACATTGGAGATAAATCTCAACCATTTATTTATGTATACTACTCTGAATATTCTAGAATATTTCATAATTGTTAAATCCCTATCATACACCTAATAATCATTGATAATTAAATTAAATTCTAGAAGTCCCATTCCAAAATAAACATGCGTATTGGAGTAATTATAAATTTATGATTGTATGATATAATATAATATATATTTATTATTAATAAAAACAAAAACATGCATTGTTAATATATAATAATAACATTATTATTAATATATAATAATAATGAAAATATAGTAAATAAATGTTATTAGATGTTATAGAATATATAACTAAATCAATAATAATATAAAATCTTTCATATTTAATTACATCTCATCAAAGCGATTGGATTTCTGAGGATTATGTAAGGTGTCCAAGGTTTGAAACTTGTGGTAGTCGAGAGATGATAACAAGAAAATATGACCATATTAAAGGTTGACGTGGCATAGGTTGGGTGCAATCCTTGGGTGGTTTTGATTACTTAGATGTCCCTCGGTTGCAATTTATTAGACCACAAGTTAGCTCCACATGTCATGAACACATTAACAAACAAAAAATAAATTGAATATTGGGTATTGAGTATTTAAGGGATATTGAAAATACCATGAGACGATCTTAACCAATTTGAGTTGTACATATGGTTTAATATTGCTAAATAGAAACATTTCAAATAATCATCATTGACTTTTATATGTCCAACTCAATGATTATCATTGTGTGGTTACTAAATTTCCATCTCACCAAGCATAATTTTTTAATAATGCCCATTTTACCCCCATTTTTTCTTTAATGATCAATTTAGGAAAAAAGGAAAACAAAGAGATATACTCCACCTTGTTTTCATTCTAATTTTTCTTTTCCTAGTACTGATGTGATCCTAGAACTATTTTTGCGGAAGTGGATTCAAATTATGGCAAAATTTTTAAGAAGGCCATGATTGAAAAAATGATAACCTTAGATAAAAATGAAGTTTGGGATCTAGTTGAGTTTTCGTCTAGATGAAATTCTATTTATAACAAATGGGTGTTAAAAAATAAGGTGACTGCAAAAGGAAAAGTAGAGAAGTAGAAATATTGGTTAGTAGCAAGGGGATATTCCCAAGTATAAGGAATTGAGTTTGGTGATTTTTTTAACTTAATGATAAATTAATTTCTATTATATCTTGTTTGTCTACTATTGTTGCTTTTGATCTTGAAGTAGATAAAATGGATATAAAAAAAAACAAAAAAAATATACAAGAAACAACTATAAGGTTTTTTACTGAAGGGAAAGAAAGTGTTGGTTTAACAGAAGAAAAATTCCCTATATGGGTTAAAACAATCTCCAAGGATGTGGTATCAAAAGCTTGATAGTTATATATTGGGTCTTAGTTTCACAAGGAGCAAAGATGATCATTTTATATATTTAAAATTATATTATTTATTTGGTCTTATACATATATGATATGTTGTTGATTGGAAACTGTAACAAGGAAATCATCAAGGATGTCAACATTTAGTTGTCCTATAGATTTGACATGAAATATATTGGTGTTGCAAATATTGTTTTGGGATTGAAATTAGAATAGATCAACCAAACAATAAAATCCATTTGAATAATAGGGAATACATTGTGATAATATATGTATGAATCTAAACTAGTCAAGGTCCCTTTCTTCTAGGTGTAAAATTATATGCATATCAGTGTCCTAAAACATATGAAGAGGAACATGAAAAAAGTTCATTTTTTCCTTATGCTATTTTTTATCACTTATAAGTTTGTGAAACATTACTTGACATGGTCATTCAAGTTCATTATCAAAGGTCTCAAGTTGGTATAGGAAATTTTCGTTTTTTTCATATTTAACCTATCCTAAGGTTCAAGACCACCTTCATTTCATCTCAATCCACCTCCATTCAGGTCATTTCATGTCATATCAATCATCATTTTCTGTCATATTTCATTTCCCAAGCGCTTAAATTTGAAAAAGGACACTTTAGCCATTTTTTCCTCTTTTCGTAGTGCTTTACATTGTAAAATAACAGTTTTCGCAACGAAAATGCCTAATAGTTTCGTAGCAGAAATGTCAGAAAATGAACTAGCCACACTATGAAAACAATTTTTCTATCTGTCTTGTCAAATCTGGTGCAAAGTGTCAGTTCATGATTAGAGGGGATAGGGTAGATGTCATTCGAGTCAGTTAGCGTTATTTCAAAGGTACAAGGTCATGCCTGAGGTCATCATTATTGTTTTTAGCATGCATGAATCATGATTAGGGCATGAGTTGTCATCAAAACCATAAAACATTACCCAATTGAGACTTTTTGTCATTATCTTCTTTATCCTTGCATGTTATTGAGTTTTTGGAGAGCTACTTCACCAAGCAAAGCCGGTTGCTAGAATTTTCAAAAGTTGCAGGTGTCACTAATCAAGCGAGGCTGAGAAGATATAAATTCACCATGGCTGCTAGGAAGAAGACTAATAAAGGTGGTCACTTCCTTAGGTATGAGCCCATGGACATGAATTTGTTAAATGAAGACCCAACTACCTTGGAAGTGTTTAGAAGAACAAAGTGTTATTCAATTCTGCAAAAGATTGCAAGGTTGCCATTTGCAGGTTTCAAAGGAGTTTGCCAAAACTTTTACTAGATCAGCTACAAAGGTGGGAATGTTAAATCTCACAATAACACTAGACAATATTTCAGCAGCAACAGGAATCCCTAGAAGAGGGGAACAATGGTTTAAAGGAATAAAGTTCACCATGCATGACTGCAAAGAATTCATTAAGCCAGATCATAGTGAAATTGACCTCACAAATGCTATCCCAAGGAGCTACATGAAGGACAAATACTCAAAGATGTTAATGATCATTCAAAAGTACTTCACCTATGAAGGGAGGTTTCACATGGTCTACTCCTACCACCTTAGGCTTCTGCTACATTTTTTGGGTAAGAGGTCCCTTGAATTTTCCTTTTACTTATGCAAAAGTTTAGGTAAAATGTCAGATAAGGTTCAAGTTAAAATAGAAGGAAATGAAACCTCTCTATTTAATCATGGTTTTATTAATTTGTTGTTGTTAGAAGAGTTGAAGAGATTAGGCAGAGATTGGACATCCTTTCTGTTCATTAGTGGTTTTGAAGTAGATGTTGTCACTCCTAAGAGAGTTCCCAAACCTAGAGATGTTTCATCACCTACAGTGGCAGAGCCAGTTGAACCAGTGAACATAGGGACAAAGCCTTTGTAGAATATTGACAGACCCAAAGCTACACCTGCAAAGCATAAGCAAACAGTTAGAAAATATTGCAGAAAGAGAGTTACAAGGAGCCAAATAGTGGTTAACGGTAACTTAGAGGACATCTTGCATGCCATTGATATTGAAGAAAATCCCATTGTCCAAGATGAAGACATAGATGAGGAAGGAAGGAAGCTTAAGAAAGGAAAAACAACTAAGAAAATAGAGTTTGCAGGTGATGATGCTGGTTTCATGTTTCAAGCTAGAAAAACAATGAAAAGACATGCAAGAAAGGTATTAGAAAGCATCAAAGAGGCTCAGAAGGTCAGTGAAACTACTCAGCCACCACCAAGCATCATAGACCTCTCCTCACCTGCAAAAGAAGAATTATTCATCAAACAAAAGAAGGGCAAAGAGAAAATCACTGAAAAGTTAGAAGTTGAAGCCCTTAAGGAGCAGTTGAAAGATGCAAATGAAGAGATATCAGTATTGAGGAAAGAGGCAAAGAACCATAGAGTTGAAAGGGTTTAGTTTGAACAAATGAGGAATATCTGGTAAGATCAAGTCACAAGTGTCTCAAAGACCTTGGACAATACAGAAAATTGATAAAGTGTACTCAACCACTAAGAAGAGAGATAAATCACATTAAAAAGTTAAACCGGCACTTTCAATCCAAGAATAGGACACTGAAGGACCAAGTCAAAGACCTTCAAGAACAATTGGAACTAATTCATGAAGAGCTGGAAAAGAGAGGTTTAAAGATGACTGTGGTTGAGGAGCCCATAGCTCAACTAATCATAAATGGGGAGGAAACACCACAAGAACAATAAGTTGAGATTGAATATGCCTTAGAAGGTTCATTACATGCAGAAAATCAAGTTTTTGCAGCTGGAGGTCAGTTTTTGGAGACAGTTTTGAAATGGGCAATTTTTGGGTTTTTACACAGTTTCGTAGCATTCCCTTGGCTTAAAGTGAGGAAAAATCTATGAAAAAACCTGTAGCAGCCTTTTTGCCTCTAAAGTCACTTTTTCAGTTTTCAAGGAGGGATATTCATGGTGGTGATGTGTCATGACTTGATTGACATCAAGGAACAACAAAGGAGTGAAGTTATTGGGTGCAGAAGCCATTTTTTCAACGCTACCAAAACTTGCTACAAAACTATCATGTTTTCGTTGCGAGCAATTGTTAAAGGTTTTGGAGCATCTTAATGGCAGTTTTGGACAACTGGATTGCTCCAACATGTCAAGGGAGCTTATAATCAAATACTTATGACTTGAAGGAAGTGCTATGAACACAAGTCATCATCCAAAGAAGATTTGAAGATAATGGTCATGCATTCCTAAAAATTAGGGTCATGCTCCACAAGTCTAGGAGGGTTTTAAATATGTAAAGTGGTAATGAACTCTATCACGTGTCTTTCGAGCATGTGATACTTATTTTGTAACTATTTTCATAGATAAGGTAGAGCTATGTAATAAATAGGAGTTAGAGTCCTATTAGGAGATGTTTTCTTTAAGGTGTAGCTGTCATTTCTCTATTAGAAGTCAAGTATTTCAGTTATGTGATGTGTCATAGGAGAATTTGATGGTCTAGCCACCACGAAAATCATAAATTTTGTAAAGAAATTTCTATTTAAATACAAAGAATCGAAGTAGCAAAGGGTTGGATATTTTTTGCACCAAATTGTTTCTTTTATGTATTTGACTTATATCAGTAATACATAATACATAGTGACTTTATTCTTGATAGACATGAGATTCTCATGAGGTTTTTAATGTTTTTTTGATCTATATCTTTATGTTTACCACTTGCAATATATTTCATATCTATTACTCATAATTCATAATTTTATGCTCTGACTTCCTTTAGTGATGAAATGACTGTGTTTTCCTATGTTTTATGTGTGAGTCGCCATTGTTAAAGACCTCTATCTGCCTCAGCTTCCATGTCAACAAATCTTGCCACTGAAACTACTAATTTTTGACTCCATAAGCCTTATGGTAGCAAGCATGCATTCTTTTCAACCTGAAAACATAAAAAATGTTATGAAAACAGCTCCAAAAATAGAATAAAAGAGAGATCAATGCCTTAGAAATCAGCCACTTCAAGGGGGAAACCTCTAATACATTACATAAATGAACAATTCTTAGATGATTCAAATTACCAAAACCTCCTTTCTATATATAGGATTCCATGGGGCCACAATGTAATCCTAGCCAACCTAACAATAATAATGTAAGGGCACAATAATAACAATATGGGGGTTACAGGGGTACAACAATAACAATAAGGAGGTTACACTAGCAACAATAAGGGACTATAATAGTAATATAGGGACCTAACATGCTCCTCTCCTTCAAAAAATTTTTGTCCTCAACACTTGATTAGCTTCGGGTGCTTCTGTATAAAATTCTCATCCTCCCATGTATAATGTTCAGTTGGTAAGTTTTTCCATTTGATGAGATACTCTGAAATTGATTGACTTCCTAGCTGTCAAGTTCTTGTTTCCGTGACTGCTTCAGGTTCCAATATGGTTTTTCCTTCCTCATCAAGTTCTAGCAATATTGTTTGAACTGGAATTTGGTCCCCTATAACCTTCTTTAAGCATGAAACATGGAAAACTGGATGCACTCGCGAAGAAGCAGGAAGCTCCAACTTGTATGACATAGTACCAATATTTTGCAACACCTTGTAAGGACCATAGTACTTTGGCAATAATTTATTATCCTTCTTAGCTTGCTTGAGGGAAATTTGTTTGTATGGTTGTAGCCATAAAAATACCCAGTCTCCTACATCAAAACTTCTCTCATTGTGATGTTGATCTGCCTGTTGTTTCATTCGATTTTGTGCCAAGTTTAGGTTATCCTTTAAGAGTTGGAGAACTTCTTGTTGATGCTCAATGTGATCTTCCACTACTTGAACCCTAGAATTTTCCCTTAAAGAAGATGTGATGGACGTTGGATGAAATCCATAAAGTGCCATGAATGGGGTCATTTTTTCTGCAGTATGGAATGAAGTGTTAAACCACCATTCAACGATAGGTAACCACTTGACCCATTGTGCTTGCTTATCAGATACAAAACAACAAATATATCCTTCCAAAAATTTATTCACTATCTTATTTTGACCATCGGATTGAGGATGATAAGATGAGCTATGAGCTATTTGAGTACCCAAACAAGAAAATAATTCCGTCCAAAAATTTCTTGTAAAAATGGGATCTTTGTCACTTACAATAATCTTTGGGTTTCCATGTAGCTTTTGAATTGTTTCCATAAATGCAGTAGAAAATGTACTTGCTTTAAATGGATGAGATAATGCACAAAAGTGTGCATACTTGGTAAGTCTATCAACTACCACAATGATTACACTCTTTCCTTTGAACTTAGGTAAACCTGTGATAAAATCCTTTGAAAACTCCTCCCAACATTGACTTGGAATGGATAAAATTTGTAGAAGGCCTGGGGTCTTAATTGTCTCAAATTTATTTTGTTGGAAAACCAAACATTCTGCCACAAACTTTTGAATATCCGATTTAAGGCCATCCCAAAAAAATTCTTTCTTCACCCTGTGGTAAGTTTTTAAAAATTTCTGAGTGTCCTCCTAAAGGAGAAGTGTGAAATTCCAAAAGTTTTTTTTGTTTTATTTTGGAATTCTTGCAAATATATAAGCGATATTTGTACCATAAGGAATCATTTTTCCAACTAAATGTATCAGATGTACTAGGATCTTTCTACAAATTTTGAATGAGTGTCCACACTTCTTCATCCTTCTTCCATTCATCCCTTGCTTCGGTTATCCAATCTGGTTGGATAATAGAAATGCCACAAAGCAATGCTTCCACTTCTTCATCCTTTCTTGAGAGTGCAACTGCAACAACATTTATCTTCCCTTTTTTGTAGACGATTTCAAAGTCATAACCCAACATCTTTGTGACCCATTTTTTCTTCTCTTCTGAAGATAATTTTTGTTCAAAAAAGTGTTTAAGAATATCATGATCCGTTTTTACCTTGAAGTGTCTTCCCATTAGGTAAGGTCTCCATTTCTTTAGTGCATGTAGTATTTCCAACATTTCCTTCTCACAAATATCCTTTTTTAAATACTTTCCTTTGATTGGATGAATTTAAAAATAAATAGGTCTTCCTTCTTATATTAAAAAAGCACCAATTCCATTTCCTGAGGCATCACATTCCACAATAAAGGTTTTTGTGAAGTCTGGCATAGCTAATACTGGTGCTAGGAACATTGCCTCTTTAAGATGTTCAAAGGCCTTATTTTCTTTAGGAGTCCATGAAAATTCATCTTTCTTCAATAATGTTGTTAGAGGTGCTGCTATTCTCCCATAATTCTTAACAAATTTTCGATAATACCCTGTTAACCCGAGAAATCTGCACAACTGCTTTATGGTTGTGGGGACTTTCCATTCCTTAACGGCTTTAATTGTGTTAGGGTCTACTTCAACACCCTTGTGAGATACAATATGACCCAAATATTCCACCTCTTGTACTCCAAAGAAACATTTGGATGTTTTTGCATATAATTATTTCTCCTCCAATAGTTTGAGCACCCTGTCAACATGTTGAACATGATCCTTCCAAGACCTGTTGTAGATTAGTATATCATCAAAAAATACTATCAAAAGTTTTCTAAGGAAGGGTTTTAAAATGGAATTTATCAACCCTTGAAATGTAGAAGGTGCATTGGTAAGGCCAAAATGCATGACTAAAAATTCATATTGACCCCCATGAGTTCGAAATGCTATTTTCGGAATATCTTCAGTCTTCATTCTAATTTGATGATATCTTGAATGAAGATCCAACTTAGTAAAATAAATTGCTCCATGTAATTCATCCAATAATTCATCAATCATGGGAATGGGAAATTTATCTTTAATAGTGAGCTTATTGAGCTCCCTATAATTCGGACACATGCACAATGATCCATCCTTCTTGTGCACCAATACTACTAGAGCAGAGAAAGAACTTTGACTAGGTTGAATTATACGAGCTTCTAACATTTCTGCAATCATACGCCAATTTCGCTCTTTTGGACATAATGATATCTATAAGGCCTGGTGTTTGGAGGAACACTTGCTGGAATCAAATTAATAGCATGATAATTATCACGAATAGCTGGGAGTCCTTTGGGAGTTTCAAAAACCTTGGAATGATTGTCCAATACTTTTTGGAGATCTGTAGAAATGGATGATTTTGATTTTGGAACTTCTAGTGAGCATAATTGTGAAATTATGCCTCTTTGTTCTTTCTTCAGAATATTTTTCATGACATTAGAGCTTATTATCTTTCCTAGATTCCCTGCGATACCCCGTAACTTGATTTCCTTTCCTTCTGAAAAATATTTCAAGAAAAATTCTTGAAAATTAAAAGCTATCGTCCCCAAAGATTGTAACCATTGTACTCCTAATACAACGTCAGCACCTCCCGTTGGAATGGAAAGCATTGGACTATTCATTACATATTCCCCCATGGCTAGCTTGATATTATGGCATTTTCCAGATCAATTTATAGTTCCTCCATTTGCAACCATCACTTGACATTCTGGTTCTGAGTATAGGAAACAATTCAATTCCTTGGCTACCTTACAATGAATAAAATTATGGGTAATACCTGAATCAATCAACATTATTACCTTTTTCTTCTTGATATGTCCTTCTATCTTGAGAGTTTGAGGTGTGTTAATTCCTGCCAATGAATTACATGATATGGTCGGACTCATTTCTTCTTCTTCTATGGTTGGTTCCTGGTGTATATCCTCTTCTTTTGAAGTTTCTTCTTCATTTTCTTCTTCCTCTTCACAATCTATGTAAAAAAATTTCTTCTTGGCACACTTATGACCTTTAGTGTATTTGCTATCACAACTGTAGCAAATCCCTTTTGCTTTTTTTTCTTCCAATTGTTGTGGTGTCAACCTTGTAGGTTGTGGAAGTCTAGTAGTAGCAACACTTCCATCTTTATAGATGTGAGTTGTAGGCTTCCTTGTCGCCATAATTTTACATTCAATTTTTCTTGCCAACTTGAATACCTTCTCCAATGAATCAAGGTCTGAAATGCAAACTTCATGTTGGATGTTATGCTTTAAAGTCCCTATGAAGACATCAATCCTGTGTTCCTCTGGAATATCAGTTACCCTTATATTCAATTTTTGGAAGTCCTCAATGTGCTCTCCCACTGAACCCTTTTTTTTGAGATTTATCAATTGGCTAAAGAAGGTGTTGCTCTTTGTATCCTCATAATGTGCTATCATTTCCTCCATAAAAATTGACCAAGTGTTGTGGTAAAACACAACCCCCCCATTTTTGACTTGTTCACTTCAAATAATGGGGACCCTTTCTATAAAATTTTGGCTAAGCACCTTTTAGGATTTTATTTAGCTGATTATCCTATGCTTTTGTTAATTTTTCATTTTCTTCGGATTCTTGTTTTGATTGCTTTGTTAGAATCGATTTTTTATAAGCTTCCCATTGACGCTCGTTTCGCCTCATTTGGTTAACTGGTTTGAAAATGGCACTCCTTTGAAGTCCCATCATTTATCTAGTCTGGGTTAAAAATGTTATTTTTATTCTTTTTATTTATTTTTAGAGTAGCTATAGTTTAGAAAAACTTAATATTAAAAAATATATATTATTAAAAAAAAATAAAAATAAAAATAAAAATAAAAAAATTTCGGATCCGTCGCAGATCGTAGATCGCAAATTTCAGATTCGTCGCAGATCGCAGATCGCAAATTTCAGAATCCGTCGCAGATCGCAGATCGCAGATTTCAGATTCGTCGCAGATCGCAGATCGCAAATTTCAGAATCCGTCACAGATCGCAGATCGCAAATTTCAGAATCCGTCGCAGATCGCAGATCACAAATTTCAGATTCGTCGCAGATCGCAATATCGCAATATCACAAGATTGCAATTTTGCAATTTCGGATCCATCGCAATATCGCAATTTCACAAGATCACAATTTTGCAATTTTGGATCCATCGCAATTTTTAGAACATGCACATTTAAAAACCCCCATCCAAGGTTCTTGCGATATGCGATGTGTTAAATTTTTTTTAATATAAAGTTTGTTTTTTTTTCTTTTTTTGTTTCATCCCTTATGCCTCCCGTATCTCCACCTCACTCACCCTCATGTCACCCTCACCATATCCCTCCATAATCTCACGTGGATGAATTAATGGGTTTAGATTGATTTCAATGGTTTGTTTTATGGGTTTTAGGTTTGGATTGATTCCAATGGTTTGTAAATTAATTTTTATATTTTTTGTATTATAATAATTATATTATAATTATAATGTTTATTATAATTATAATATAATTTGAACTATAATATTAATTGTATTTAAATTAACGTTTTCAAATCATTTGTATATTAATTTAATTTTGTAACTGAATTAATTGTTAGTTAGTTAATAATTAATTTAGAATTAATTATTAGATAATTAGAATCTAATTTAGGATTAAATTTCTAATTAAAAATTCTGATTTTTAGCCCAGCAAACAGAATTTCCAGATTTATGCCAGATTTGACTCATCAACTTTGGAAGCTCATAGATTGAGTTATACTTGACCAAATGAGGCCCATGACGGCTCATTGGAAAGATAAAATCAAGGAGAACATTTATGAGGAGGTTTCACTAACAGATTTGATGATTTATTGGGTCAAAAATCAGGCAGAAGATCAAGCTCCGAATTTCTAAAAATAAAATCAATTTTCTGAGTTTTGTTTTCTTCATTTTCATTTGCCCAGCCTCTTCTAATTGTAGATTCATGCATCAATATTATCCTTGGTTAATTAAGATCGTTATGAGTATCAATAAGAAGCTCAAATTTCCTTTTTATTTATTTAAATAGAATTTGATTAGATTTGTTTTAAATATTAGAAATAATATTTGGATTTTATTGTTGCATCTTAATTCATCTTAATTTCTTTTTGCAGGAAAAAACAATAGAAGGGATATTGAGGAAAAAGATTTCAATCAATGAGAAGACTCCAGCAATTAAAGATTGGAATTTTTGAGCAATTAAAGTTGGATTGGGCAGATTTTTCTTCAACAAACTCTCTTCTAAAAATACTTTTGGGAGGATTATAAATTGCAAATAACAAAATGTAAACGGGGCTGCTCTCCTCTGCAATTCCAGACTTCTAAAAGCATTTCTGTTATAGAAATTTAGAGTTGTAGATGGGGAGGAGAGAAAACTTCAGATCTGAACATTAATGAGGGTTTATTCTTTATATCTTGAATTATGCATGATGGGCAGAGTTTGCATTTCTGCAGCTCTAGTCTTGAAAGCAGAAATTCAAGTAATGTAAAGTACTGTTAGAGATCAGGATCAGAGAAGCGGATTCAATTAAATGGTATTTTTGGCATTTATGTATCAAATACCAGTTTCATTTTTATTTTAATAAAATTGTTGTTTCATTTTATTCATATTTTGGCAGTTTTGTTGATATGAGTAATTTGTCTCAAATTGTTAAGTATCTCTGCTCTTATGAATTAAACTCTGATTTCTGAGTAACCATTACTCAGAAATTTGTCTTATAACACTGATTTATTAAATAGTAATGTGTTGTGAATTTCTTCCACATATTATTGTTTAATTATTAGTTTGACTGATATGATAATCGATATCATTTTTGTGAATTTCTTCCGGAGTGTTGTTGATTTATTATTTTAGTCAAATGGTCTCAATAGAATGTGTTTTGGTACTCACAAATGTGAGCTAAATTGAATTTCTTCATTAGCTTGACATTAATTTAAAGCCAAACATATTTTAATCCTCATTACTTAATTATCTTGTTCTTAGTTGGGATAGATTTATATCTACCTAATTGAGATAGGATTTAGATTAGTTTCTTTTGCTTGCATTATAGAATAAGTTTGCAATTAGATTAATTTTTACATTCTTTTAAGTCCTCTTCTCGAAGAGGCAAAATCTTAGTTGTGGTTTGGCTGAACCCAAATCAGCTTAAGGGTCATTCTCTTGCCTGATCAGCAAGAAGAATTGATCTGATATCCCTGTCTATTGGTGGTTAACGATACATCATAAACCAATAGCGATAGGGAAAAGGTAACTAGACCTAGTTAAACCAGTCGGAGCCACTATCATAAACGGAAAAGGAGCTGCATTAAGGTCCGGACCGGGTGGTTATCCCCTAATGTTGTAGCAGCGATTTTCGAGGCTTCAACATTTTTGGCGCTAGAAGGAGGGCCTGAAACTTGTTGTCTGTTGGAGTCTTTTCAATTTTAACATTTTATTTAATCACGATGGCTCTTTTTAAACTTCCAATTTGGAGTTGTATCCATGGACGTGCATCTTCCAATACTCCACCCGAAGTGTTAAGACTCTTGTCTCAGGTAAAATTCAATGGTAAGAGAAATTCTTCTGCTTTTACTCATGTCCTTCAATTTATTCAAAATGTTTCAAATTATGATTTTCAAGGAATTGATGAAGGCATTTTATGCAGAATTTTTACTCTCACATTTGTGGCAGAAGCCAGAAACTGGTGTAGAACTCTTCCGATTGCCTCAATTCACAGCTGGGATCAATTTGTTACAAGTTTCATTTTTAAATTTGACCGCTATGATTATGATCAGGTATGTGATGAAATTGAATATCTACGAAATGAAAATGAGTCTGTTAGAGATTTTAATATTCAATTTCATTTGAATTGTTTAAAATTTAATGTCGAAGATGAACCTATGAAAGAAGAATCATTAGATTGGTTTGAACGTAATTATTCTCTTCCTCCTATTCCCGATCCATACGGAATTAGTTCAAGATTTGTTCCATCTCCTTCTAATATAAATGAGAAATCCAATTTCAATGTGCAAATAAATTATGATGAAGAGGTTTCACAAAGCTTGGAAAATATTTCTAATCAAATGCAAGAAGACAACAACAACAATTTTGGAGAAAGACCTACATTAGAATCTGAAAGTTTCTCTGTATTAAATTCAGAAAATCAGATTGCAAATCAGCAAGTGCAAGCAACAACAAAGTAAATAATAACATGCAAATTGTTGTACAAATTTCTGAATTTTTCTATGGTGAAAAAATGCTGAAATCAAAGAAGCAAAGCAATCTTCTTCAAGAAAGCATGTGCACGCTAAGGAATGATATGGAATCTAAAATTTACAATAATCATAATGCACAAGAGTTCTTGAACCGAGACATTTTTAATTGCGTTATTTCAGATTCACATTTTTCCCTTTATCCTAATATTTTTTATGATGGTAAAATTTCCCCTCTGGGTGTTAATGATATTTCAGAAAATACAGAGGCTGATTTAAATGAATTACCATTAAATTTTTATCAAGATAGAGAAGCAATTAATGATCATTCTTTTGCCATTAATGAACATGAAATTCTTGTTCCTCCGTGTTTTGATATATTGGATAAGATTGAAGGGAATTCTAGAGAATTTTGTGAAGTCATTTATGATAATTACTCTGACATTGAGGATGTTGATTTCTATTCTTCTAAAGAAAATCCTCATGAGAAAATTCAAATAACATCTGAAAATGAGGAACATTTCAATTTCGAAATTATTCCAACTAATCCTCACTCTAAAGCAGATAATCATCTTCATGATTTCACAATTCGAGAAAATATTCCAATTTATGATTCATATCATGATCAAGCTTTCATTCCTGTTCATAATCATAAATATTTTTCTAATTCACAAGTTGGAATTCGAAATTACTCAAATTCCATAATTCTGGCCAATCCTTGTGAAAAAAGAAATTATTTCAAAACGATCCCGATTGTGCTGTAACATTAGTTGTACCAATAGAGATTTCATTTTGTTTTTTCTTTCAAATTTAGATTTGTTTTTTGATTTTATTTTTCAAAATTTTGATACATTTCGCTGGCATATTGAGCACTTTACTATCAAACATTCAATTGATGCATTGCCATATTGGGAAATTGAAGTTTCATATTATAATCATAAATATCAAAAGCTTTTATCTTCTCAAAGGAAATATCAACAAGATAATGTATTTTTAGAAATCTATCAACAATCCAATTTAATTAATAATTTTCCATTTCATTTAAAAGATTTCCATCAATTTTTCATTAATTCATTTGAAAAATATTTGGAAAATTTTCCTTCATGGAAGATTGTCAATAGCTTAACATTTACACATAACACTAACAGTTTCTTCCAGGCTTTTCAATATAAAAGCTCATATCCACAATCTGGCCTGTTATCTCTTCTTTTGAACATTTCCCAATTTTTAATAGAAATTCATCCAGATTTCTATGATCCAATTGGTATTCAATTGGAAAGAAAATTTCATGAGAAGGAGATTTTAGATAAGCTTCTAACAATAGTTGTACATTCTGATTTCAGGTTTAATTTTCTTAGTTCAATTAGATTTGTATTTTTATTACTAACATCTGAATTGTACATACATACAGGGATTAAAATGAGAAAATGGTTACATTGGAAATATGACTATACCTAGTCAATTTCATGTATATGGTTAGAATAGAAGTAGAATTAATTTAGTTAGTTTGTTTTATGTAGTTAATTTATTCTTAATAGTTCTTCAAATAAAAAATAAAACGAGCAACCAGCCCTTCTCATTTCATATACATGTTTAGGGAAATATTTGCCTCTTATCAGAAAATTTCTAATTCTTGCTCCCCATATTTTAAATCAAAATTTATTTCAGCAATATCTCTACTCTGCCTATTTTGAATAATGTCTTGACTAAATTCAATTGAAGTTGCACTTGGCACCAATCACCTCAAACCCACTTTTCTCTATTTCGAAATGTCCTTATATGATTTTCTTCTGAAATTTATTTGTTAAAGGTTTTGAAGATACAGAGCTTCATGATATCATTTTCCCATGAAAGATATGACTGTCTATTATAAGCTTAATTCCAATTTGATCATTATTATTCAGTCTAACCTTTCATGGTAATCACATGAAGTTCATATTATCTTCCTCGAAAATTTGTTAAAATGATTTTAAGGGTGTCTATTTTGCTATGTGCACACATTTAAATCTGTAGTGGCTTCATCCCATTCTGATCTTTAGTTTATTATTTAATGCTGCAATGTGCATCATATTTATTTACTAAAGGCATTATTAAACAGTCACTATATCAATATTGATTTTTCTCAAGTTAATTCGGAATGAGCAGAGGTAAGGAGTTGCTGTTGCAATTCAAAGGGAAGCCTATTTTCATATTTATTTCTGGTAAATTTTATATTTCCTGAACATGAATAAATATATCTTATTCAGGCTGATTTCTCACTCCGATTTAGAATAAATAATGAGATGATTTTGAACAAAGTCAAAATTTTGATAAATCAAAGGAAGAATTTGAAGATTCATGAGGTAAAATCTACAGACAATTTCTTTCCAGGTATACATTTACAAGTTCATTTTCATCTATTATTAGTTTATCTTTTCTTTAGTTTATTTTGATACTTTTTCTGTTTTAATTGTAGGTTTTCATTTGTTTTCAAAACTTGAAGTAAGCAGCAAACCCAGTTCAAATTGGCAACAGGTTCAGGGAAATGTTATTTGAGACTCATTAGAATGTGAGCATTCTTTAACTTTGTTTTTATTCATTTGGGAAACCCAATCGAAATTAAAAACAATATCATAAGATTTCATCGTAAGTAACTCTTAGCAGTTTTGATAAAAAATTGTTCATAAAAGATCTCCGATGTATTACCTCACTTATATGCGATATCGCATTTCTCATTTTGCATATCAGAGGTTTGCAGTTGAAGTATACTCCATTATCGTGAATTGCCTTTACCAATATTGCGACAACCACATAAGTCTGGACCCGATATAAAATTCAAATCAAGTTTATAAAATATCGCGTCCATTCAATCGCAAATAATGGTAGGAGCATAACTTTAAAAGGGTCTATGTCTCAGATATGATATGTTATTAAATTTTCATCATAAAGCTATCGGGTCCACTCTTCATCGCATCTCAGCATCGCAAGAATCATATTGTATTACATCGGGTACCAAAACATTCACCAATCGCCGATTAGCATCGCCAATTAGAAATTTTCGATATCACAATCGCTTCATCGCATTTTTAATTATGCTCACATCACAATTCAGAATCTGTGATGTGCGATGTGCAATAAGGGAAGCACAATGTCAATATTCCCCGATCCCCAATATAATATATCTTTAATGATGTGATCGCTTCATTTCATTGCACATGTTCTCATTACATGTTTTCATATCGGCAATTTGCCATTGCAATCTCTAATGTGATAGCTTTCAATGCATGCCTCTGAGCCATTAACATTTAATCGATATATGGCATAGCAACAAAGGCAAAGTCTTGCAAATTCAACTCAAAGCATGATGAAGAAACATGTGATGCGAATCATCCAATACAGCGATGTGTTATTTTAAAAGCGAGCGTGGGTAACCACTATGGAAAGAAAGCTGTTAATGACAAATTTGCAGCATATTCAAATCATTCTGATTTCTCATATATTTCAGTTTTAAATATATAATTCCATAATTAAAAAGGAAATTCAAGACCTCTCTATCTTCATATTTTAATTTTATTATCTTGGATTTGGTCTTGATTCTGGACAATTTATAAAATCATGGAGTTTATATGAAACTTATAATATATTCAGAAACAGTGATTACTGCAAATTTTCATTCTCATTTCTGATGCATTTGTTTTCCCTTGAACATTAAGCATTCCATTTTTGCATTTTACTGCTTGCTTTAGTTTAGATAAAATAAGTAATGATTTTGGGTTATAGGATTTTGGTTAGTTTGACTTCTTCATGTTTTTAATGTTAATTAAAATAAGAAGTCAGCTAGTTTGGAGAAACTGATACCTTTCAGGTAAGATCAAAAGCAATTATCCAATGGTAAGATTCATGTACCCACTTTCATTAATTTCCATTTCGTTACTTTAGTTTCAGTTTTGTTTTTCTGATATATAAATTTGTTTTGCAGCTCTTCATAAAAGCTTCCAATCCTCCGCCAGATCATATTTTCGAAGTCCATACTCTTATCTTGGCTTTATTTTAATAAGCAACGATAATCTTCATTGAAACAGCTGCGCTAGGAAGTTTCTAAACCTTTAATCTGTTTATTTAAGCATTTCTTTTTTAGAAAATGATTAAGATGATGCTTGGAAACAAAAAGATTGAAATCAGACAGAATTTTTTCATTTTGGCCGAATTTTATCATCACTGCTATCTAAAAAACCTAAAACACTTACAACCCTGCAAGGTATGAATTTTCTAAATCTCGACATAAGAAGGATTGATTACACGATTATTTTCTTTCTTCATATTGTTGAGACATTAGTATAAACATTATTGTTTGAGTTTATCTTGCGAAACTTGGATTTTCCTTTCCATTTTTAAATTTTCTTCATCTTTAATTTTTGTTGATTTCTTTCTCATTTTAGCATAAGAATTCTTTTTCCTTTGGTTTTCAATTTTTATTTTGGTGAATTTGCCATGATTTATATGGAAGACCTTCTTGTTACCTAACAATGGTCAGCATACATGGAGAAAAATTGTTAATAGTCATCTATTAGCTTTTTCTTAAATCTCTTAGTAAAATTTGATTTTCTTATTATAAAAGTAGACATACTTAAGGAAGAGATTACCAATTTAGAGAAGTTGAAAAAGTATCATAAAATCTGGAAAAAAATCTTTTTTCATCAAAATTGTAATCATTTTGAGATTTCAATATTTTATTAAGATCTTTCAAAGTTCTATTATCAATCAAGAAAAGTTATTTTTAACCAAGTAAAGACACTTTACAACAAAGCACCTTTTAACTCTGAAATTGTCATTCTTAACTCTTAAGGAGTCAATGATTCTCCCTGTCCCGAAAAGTCTTATTTTTCTAGAGTATAATCCAGAGATATATTTAAACTTAAAAGATAAAAGGTCTCATCATGAGCCTACTTACCATGATCATAGGGGAAAAATAGGCTGACATTACCAACACTGCTAAACAAACTAGGGTAATGGCTTATGATTGCAAACAATTATAAGACAAAAGGTCTCATCACGAGCCAGCTTGTTCAGTCCAATTATAACCAGTGAATGGCATTGTCAACTATCTGGCTACCAAACCAGGACAATGGCTTTTAAGATTTATAATAAAAATAAAAAATAAAAATAAACATATATAAATGGATTTATCTCTAGGTCAATAATTTTTAAAGAGATGGGATTCTGAATCATTGATGATTAAAAGGTAACCCTGTCGAGACTATAGATGTTTGCTGGCAACAGTGGCTCTACCTGTGACAAATGAGTATATTTTAAAAAGCTAAGCTGTAAAGTGACCCCTGCTTTATCTCTACAACTAATTAAGGACTGATATAGAGTTTTGAAATATTTTAATTTATGAGGAATTTTAAGAAAAATTACGGTTAGATGATTCTTGCTTTTATTCATACTAATGAACCTAGTCAAGCATTTCAAGCATAATTCTCTCTTCTTTAATTAGTTTTACTTTGATTTTAGGAAAATCTTATTCATATCAAACAGAGATAACTGGTTCTTCTCCCGTGTGTCGCCATTGTTGTGGTAAAACACAACCCCCCCATTTTTGACTTGTTCACTTCAAATAATGGAGACCCTTTCTATAAAATTTTGGCTAAGCACCTTTTAGGATTTTATTTAGCTGATTATCCTACGCTTTTGTTAATTTTTCATTTTCTTCGGATTCTTGTTTTGATTGCTTTGTTAGAATTGATTTTTTATAAGCTTCCCATTGACGCTTGTTTCGCCTCATTTGGTTAACTGGTTTGAAAATGGCACTCCTTTGAAGTCCCATCATTTATCTAGTCTGGGTTAAAAATGTTATTTTTATTCTTTTTATTTATTTTTAGAGTAGCTGTAGTTTAGAAAAACTTAATATTAAAAAATATATATTATTAAAAAAAAAAAAAAAATTGCGAATCCGTCGCAGATCGCAGATCGCAGATTTCAGATTCGTCGCAGATCGCAGATCGCAAATTTCAGAATCCGTCACAGATCGCAGATCGCAAATTTCAGAATCCGTCACAGATCGCAGATCGCAGATTCAGATTCGTCACAGATCGCAGATTGCAAATTTTAGATTCGTCGCAGATCGCAATATCGCAAGATCGCAATTTTGCAATTTCGGATCCATCGCAATATCGCAATTTCGCAAGATCGCAATTTTGCAATTTTGGATCCATCGCAATTTTTAGAACATGCACATTTAAAAACCCCCATCCAAGGTTCTTGCGATATGCGATGTGTTAAAAAAAATTTTAATATAAAGTTTGTTTTTTTTCTTTTTTTGTTTCATCCCTTATGCCTCCCGTATCTCCACCTCACTCACCCTCACGTCACCCTCACCATATCCCTCCATAATCTCACGTGGATGAATTAATGGGTTTAGATTGATTTCAATGGTTTGTTTTATGGGTTTTAGGTTTGGATTGATTCCAATGGTTTGTAAATTAATTTTTATATTTTTTATATTATAATAATTATATTATAATTATAATGTTTATTATAATTTTAATATAATTTGAACTATAATATTAATCATATTTAAATTAACGTTTTCAAATCATTTGTATATTAATTTAATTTTGTAACTGAATTAATTGTTAGTTAGTTAATAATTAATTTAGAATTAATTATTAGATAATTAGAATCTAATTTAAGATTAAATTTCTAATTAAAAATTTTGATTTTTAGCCCAGCAAACAGAATTTCCAGATTTATGCCAGATTTGACTCATCAACTTTGGAAGCTCATAGATTGAGTTATACTTGACCAAATGAGGCCCAGGACAGCTCATTGGAAAGATAAAATCAAGGAGAACATTTCTGAGGAGATTTCACTAATAGATTTGATGATTTATTGGGTCAAAAATCAGGTAGAAGATCAAGCTCCGAATTTCTAAAAATAAAATCAATTTTCTGAGTTTTGTTTTCTTCATTTTCATTTGCCCAGCCTCTTCTAATTGCAGATTCATGCATCAATATTATCCTTGGTTAATTAAGATCGTTATGAGTATCAATAAGAAGCTCAAATTTCCTTTTTATTTATTTAAATAGAATTTGATTGGATTTGCTTTAATGTTAGAAATAATATTTGGATTTTATTGTTGCATCTTAATTCATTTTAATTTCTTTTTGCAGGAAAAAACAATAGAAGGGATATTGAGGAAAAAGATTTCAATCAATGAGAAGACTCCAACAATTAAAAGTTGGAATTTTTGAGCAATTAAAGTTGGATTGGGCAGATTTTTCTTCAACAAACTCTCTTCTAAAAATACTTTTGGGAGGATTATAAATTGCAGATTGCAAAATGTAAAAAAGGCTGCTCTCCTCTGCAATTCCAGACTTCTAAAAGCATTTCTGTTATAGGAATTTAGAGTTGTAGATGGGGAGGAGAGAAAGTTTCAGATCTGAACATTAATGAGGGTTTATTCTTTATATCTTGAATTATGCATGATGGGCAGAGTTTGCATTTCTGCAGCTCTTGTCTTGAAAGCAGAAATTCAAGTAATGTAAAGTACTGTTAGAGTCCAGGATCAGAGAAGCAGATTCAATTAACTGGTATTTTTGGCATTTCTGTATCAAATACCAGTTTCATTTTTATGTTAATAAAATTGTTGTTTCAATTTATTCATATTTTTGCATTTATGTTGATATGGATAATTTGTCTCAAATTGTTAAGTATCTCTGCTCTTATGAATTAAACTCTGATTTCTAAGTAACCATTACTCAGAAATTTGTCTTATAAGACTGATTTATTAAATAGTAATGTGTTGTGAATTTCTTCCACATATTATTGTTTAATTATTAGTTTGACTGATATGATAATTGATATCATTTTTGTGAATTTCTTCCGGAGTGTTGTTGATTTATTATTTTAGTCAAATGATCTTAATAGAATGTGTTTTGGTACTCACAAATGTGAGCTAAATTGAATTTCTTCATTAGCTTGACATTAATTTAAAGCCAAACATATTTTAATCCTCATTACTTAATTATCTTGCTCTTAGTTGGGATAGATTTATATCTACCTAATTGAGATAGGATTTAGATTAGTTTCTTTTTCTTGCATTATAGAATAAGTTTGCATTTAGATTAATTTCTACATTCTTTTAAGTCCTCTTCTCGAAGAGGAAAAATCTTAGTTCTGGTTTGGCTGAACCCAAATCAGCTTAAGGGTCATTCTCTTGCTTGATCAGCAAGAAGAATTGATCTGATATCCCTGTCTATTGGTAGTTAATGATACATCGTAAACCAATAGCGATAGGGAAAAGGTAACTGGACCTAGTTAAACCAATCGGATCCACTATCATAAATGGAAAATGAGCTGTATTAAGGTCCGGACCGGGTGGTTATCCCCCAATGTTGTAGCAGCGATTTTCGAGGCTTCAACACCAAGTGACAATTTTTTTACGAGAGCAAAGCCATCTATACCATAAAAATGTATTTTGTTCTAAATGTAAAGTTGCAATGCGTACCTTTTGTGTGTTTTTCACATTATTGAGATCAAAATATTTCTCCATTTGTAGTATCCATGTTACGGGATCCTTGCCATCAAACTTCCTCGTATCCATATTTGGAATATGGTGGTTCTTCCATCCAAAATTAGAGTTTATGAAATCACGATTAACATTTATTTTGTTCTCATCATGATTTTCCTCTATTATATTTTTTCCATTAGGAAACATTTCTTGTATCAACTTTGTCAAACCTTCCATGTTTGCTTTTAGATCATTTTTTCATGTTTTCCATGTTGTATTTCATTTTTTCTTCCATGTAATCCATTTTAGATTCCATGCCATCTTCCATAACATCCATATTAGCTTCCTGTTGAAGCCTAGCAAATCTCTGCTTCAAACATCGGGGAAAACCACCCGGTCGGGACCTTAAGGCAGCTCCTTTTCCATTTGGTATGGTGGCTCCGACTGGATTTAAAGGACCAGTTTCCTTGTAACTAAATAGATTGGATTGGATGGGTGGAAATGAGACTAAACTAACTGAAATAAAACTATCTAATCTAAGCTAAATACTAGTAAAGAAATTCTAATACTAACCCGGGTAGCTATATGTGAATACAACTTAAGATTGTTCCAATTCAACAATAACCATGAAAATGTATTATTAATCAAATTGAAATGTGCAGAAACAAATAAAGATAACTCTGTTTAAGAAATTAAACAGAGTTATATAACCATATTTCATTCATCATTGTATACCATTTACATGTAACTATGAAAAATAACGTTTCAATTATACTCAGAAATGATATATAAAAGGAAGCGTTGTTAAAGCAAATATACGTATAAATGATAGCAATTTTAAAGCGAATATCATAAAACAAAAGAGATCAACAGCGAACAGATAGAAATACCTTGTTCATCTTGAAGAATTTCAAATGCATTCTGATACTCTATCCAGTAATTATAATGCAAAACCAAATTCCAAGGTACAGAAATGCAACACTTCAAAGATAATTCTGCATGAAAATCACCAGATGTGATCCTTTTCAAAAAATATATAAGACAATGGAGTACAGAAATGCAATCTCCAAGTCCAAAAATATTAAGATCAAGGACCCCTCTCTAAATGCATGAGAGGGGTTTAAATACTACTTAACTAACTCTAAAAATAGTTTATTACAAAAAATAAGGATTCGGTTCAATGACCGTCCTTTTCCTAGGCTAAAATACAGTGAAATTAAAACTAAATCTATCTAACTATGAACTTGATCTTTGATCTTGCAGGCATCTAGCATATTTTTTAGAAGATGCGGTTAACCGACTTCAGAATTCAACTGTCCTGAAAAGACAGAGTCGGCAAGCGTAGGAGCAATCTTCTCTGTAGCATTGATGATACAATTGAGCGCACTGTGCTGACTGTGTGGCTTCACTAAGTACATCCAGTATGAGTCCCAATTCAATCTTGTCAGCCCTTGGATGGATTTTTTCTCTTTCTTCTGCCTTTTGCCTCCATTCTGTTTGCAGTTGATTTGCCTGTGGGAGATATCCTGGAACAGTTTCAGGAATCAAGTTAGCTTTGTGTAAATTGTTATTTACACACTCAGTGAGAGTGTTTGCTGTTGTAGCCGCCTCCTCTGCTGCTTTTTCTTTTATTGGAACCTTTTGCTCTGATATTAATTTTGCAATTTCATCTTGATTTTGCTTCCCCATTTTCTCATATTATACTTTTAGCCAAAGTAGTTCCTTTTTATCAATTTATCCTTTCATAGTAGTTTTCCTTTGTGCCGAACACGCTTCACATCTTTTTCCTTGCTCATCATTAAGTGTCTTGAATTTGATCAATGTTTCCTCATTTTGTTTTATAGTTATTTCAAGTCTCTTCGACTCCCGACTTTTCTCAAGAAGAGCTTTATGTTTCTCTGAGAACTCTTGATCTCCAACAACTTCTTTAGTAACTTCTAAAAGTTCTATAGAGGATAATTTTGGCAAACTCACATACCTTATCTTGTGGTAGAAACTGTGTCAATTTGCCCACTTGGATATTTGAACTTGTGAACAGCGTCTGAAACATCCTTTTTTGGTACTGTCCGCTCGTGTTTGATTTTCTTCAATGGTTCATCTCTTTTGGTCCATTCCTGTGTGCATTCTGATAGATTCGCATGTTCTCTGGCAAAATTTTCCATAAATTGCTTATTATAAGGCGCTTGAGGTTCCGGCAACTTATACATCAGCTTTATGTCTTCCATGGTGAATGACCCGATTAGCTCTTCAAATGGGGTTCTAAATTGCCTATCTGAAATATCAGTGCTGTCCAGCACCCATTTTACCATGTTTGTATATGGGAGAATCTTTGGCCTTGCCGCTATTCTATGCAGAAATGAGCAAGCCAGTTCCCTAAGGGTTGCCTCAGACGTATTACTGGAACCTGCTGTAGCTACAACTTTCATCACCACAGGGTTTCTTCCTCTAGCAAATTATACATTCCTTCCCAAGTGGATATACCGACATCCTTATTACAAGCGGTGTCTGTATACAGCGAAGCCATTTCTTTGTTTTCAGAATTCGAGCTCTTCTCCTTCTTACCCATAATGGAAGCTTTGTATAGACGTTTCCACCTTCGTGCCTGCGTTTCATGAGTAAATGAGAGTAATGGTATAAGAAAAGTGATGAGACTGTTTTTAAATGTGAAAGCGGATAAAATATAATATTTTAATTGTGAAACGACTTTCAATCCAAACACAATCTCATTTCACATTAATAATCAATCCAATCATTTAATATAATCATTAAAGCGCATAACGGATTTGACATATGGAAAGATTGCCTTGGGATAGCGTGCCTACATGAATCTGCGACATTGCGATCTGCGATTTGCTGCGCAATATCGCAATATCGCAATATGAAGTCATCACAGTCATAAAAAATAGCACAAAAACGGGAATTGCGCAATAGCGCAAAGCGCATATCGCAAAAATCACAAAGCGCAATATCGTGAAATCGCATGATCGCATATTTGAAAAGAGCGCATAACGCAAAATCGCAAAAGCGCATATTTGAAAAGAGCGCAAAATATATTCATTAACCAATTGTGTTTTCTGCGCTATGCGATCTGCGACCAATGCGTTTTATCAAAGGTATATATTATTTATGGATGCGCTATTTTGTTCAAAGAGCAGTTTTATTTAAAATCTATCATAAACTTAAGATTTTTGCAATATTCTTTCAAAGGGATTTTTATAGGTTTATGATAGAAAGTTTTATTTTCTAAGGCAAACAAATCCTAATTGTTTTTTTGGATTTTTAACTAAGGGTCCCCATTTTATTTAGTATTATTACTAAAATAAAAAGGAGGGTTGTTGCTAGCCACAACAATTGGCGATTCACTGGAAGAAACAGTTATCTCTGAAAAAATAAAATGAACATTCTATCTTTAGTAAGTAAATATTTTTAAAGATGATGAAAACTATCTTAGGATAATTCAAATAAAATGTAACTATGAAAGGGAAATAAAAATCATTTCATAATTTTTTTTTTAAATTCCTCAAGAAAAATAAAAACATTTTGGGTTATCTCAAGCTTTGATTGGTGTTAATAATGAAGTAAGTGGATCTCTCCAAGTTTTGGTTTTATAATATACTCTATTGCCATAGGTATTGCCTCTGCTGCCAGCAAACGTCCATAGTCTCGACAGGGTTACCTTTAAACCATTAACCATTCATTGTCCCATCCAACTAAAATTATGACTTTTTAAAAGATAAATTCATAAGATCTATTATCTCATGTTTTTGTCTTTTATTTATTTTTATTTTAAGATCCATTGTTCTGGTTTGGCAGCCAGTAAATAACAATGCCATTCACTAGTTATAATTAAACTGAACAAGCTGGCTCGTGATGAGACCCCTTGTCTTATATTTATAAGCCATTACCCTGTTTTGGTATGCAGTATTGGTAATGTCAGTTTTATTACTCCTTATGAACATAGTAAGTCGGCTCATAATGAGACCTCTTATCTCTTAAAATTTTGGTATAATTTCTTAGAATTACATTCTAAAAAATCACAACTTAAATGGATGGGGTGAAATAGTTTTATCCTTAAGAATCAATGGATGAAAATTTTTAGAGTCTTCTTAGTTCCAAAACTTTGAAAAATATCTTTACTTTTACAGATAACCTTTCTCTGCTTGATAAACTTGTGATGATTTACATTTCCCTCAAGTTTTCAAAAGATCATGTAAATGATTGAAATAATCTTTTCAAAGTCTTAACATCTTATTTTAAACTATTCAAAAACTGTAATCATTACTTTTAAAAAATCTTATTTACACGAAATAAATATTTATAATATTTTTTCGAAGAAATTTTCTTAAATAGTAAACAGTCAATCAGAGACTCATAAACAACCTTTATTTGCGAAAATAAAAATAATCGAAATCTGCAAAAAGAAATATGTACAGTTTAAGAAGGGGTTACCTCCTTAGGAAAAGAATTTCTTCAAGATAAGCCCATTTACAGGAAGAGATTCTCTCTTACCTGCTAGATCTTAGAGTATGAATGTATTTGAGCCTATCTTCTCAGTGATCTGAAATGGTCCAAGCCACATTTTCTGAAATTTGGTATGTTTACCTTTTTCTTCGTGTGCTTTATCCCACTTCAAAACGAGATCACCAATTGATAAAAGTTTTGAGCCGGTAGAACTTGCATCAAAAGAAGATTTTACAAGTTGTTGATGTTTTTCATGAGTAATTTTTTCTTTATCCCTATCTTCTTCTAGTTTAAGAATTTGATCATATCTCAATTGAATGGATGATGAAGGATTTTCTTCAATAAACTGTACTAGGGCTAATGATGGAAGAGTTAAATTTGAAGGTATCACAGCTTCTTTTCCATAAACCAGATTGAAAGGTGAAGTCCCTATTGAAGCTTTTTCAGTGATACGATCAGCCCATAACGTAAAGATTAAAGATTTATGCCAATTCTTTTGATTTTGATCAACGGTTCTTTTAATGATTTTGATAAGGTTTTTATTAGTGGATTCAGCCAAACCATTACCTTGTGGATAATAATTTGCTGAATATTTTAATTTAAAACCTCTTTTGACTGCAAATTCAATTAAACTATTTCTAGAGAAGTAAGATGCATTATCAAAAACAAGAGCTTGAGGTACACCAAACCTGGTTATGATGAATTGATCTATGAAATCAATAATTGCATCAGAATTGGCTACCTTCAACGGGAGTGCCTCTACCCATTTTGTAAAGTAATCAGTTGCAGTAAGGATGTACTTGTGCTGTTTGGAAGAATGAGGTACTATCTCACCAATAATGTCAAGCCCCCATTATTCGAATGGTTGCTCAATAGTTACTGGTTGCAAAGGAAAAGCTGGTTTCCTTTGTCTTCCACTTGCAGTTTGACAAATTTGGCACTTCCTTACGTAATCATGCGTATCTTTAAAAAGGGTAGGCCAGTAATAACCAGCATGAATTATTTTGTGAGCCGTGGTATCACCTCCAAAATGACCTCATGCTGGTCCATCATGTAATTCCTGCAAAACCTTTTCAGCTTCAGTCTTTTCAAGACATCTTAATAAAATTGAATCATAATTTTTTCTAAATAACACATTATCAATGATCTCATATTTATTAGCTTTTAACCTTAAAGCACGTTTTCTCTTATAACTGAGGTTAGAAGGAGCATACCCATTCTTCAAGTAATAAATGAGATCAGCATACTGAGATTCAGCATCTGTAACACTTATCTGATTTACTTGAATATCTTGATTTGAATTTTGACTTTCTGGTATGTTATGAGCTCCTACTAATAATCTGCAAAAACCTTGTCCTCTAACAATCTTAGTTGGTTTAATATCAATATCATATTCTTGCAAGGCTGTTACCCAGTTAGCTCTCTTTTCTCCTACTTCTCTCTGAATTAATAATTGCTTCACTACAGAGAATGGGACAATAATTTTTGTATGTGTTTTCAAGAGAAAAGGTCTGAAATGTTTAATTGATTTAAACACAGCAAAGGCTTGTTTTTCAACATCGGAATAATTAAGCTTGGATCCTTGCAGATTTGAGCTAAAGAAAGAAATGTTTCAGTGGCCAAAGTATACAAAGTAAAATCTTTAAAAAAATCCGGGGTATTCAGTGCTGGTGCATTAATAATTGCTTGTTTAATTGCCTTAAAGGCTTCTTTCTCTTCATGCCCCCATTTGAATAGTGAATTCTTCTTGATCATATTTTGCATAGGTAAAACAATTAAAGAAAAATCAGGAATGAATCTTTTAACAAAATTGATTTGTCCAAGAAATGATTGCATGGATTTTTTGTTATGTGGTAAAGAAATATCAGAAATTTCTTTCACTCTATCTGGATCAATATATATACCATCTTTTGACACAACAAATCCTAAGAGCTTTCCTTCATCTAAAGCAAAAAAAGATTTCTTCGGATTTAAGGAAATACCAAACCTTCTACATCTTTCAAATATTTGTTTTAAGTCATGTATATGATTGGCTCTCTTTTTTGAAAATACTGTTATGTCATCAAGATAAACAACAACTGATTTATTGATCAGACCTTTGAATGCTATGTCCATGGCTCTTTGAAAATTTGCTCCTGCATTTATTAGACCAAAAGGCATTTTCTGATAAGCGTAAGTTCCCCATTTTGTTCTGAAAGTTGTCTTCAATCTGTCATCTGGGTGAACTAAAACTTGATTATAGCCCGAAGACCCATCGAGAAAAGACATAAGTTCAGAACCATCTACCTTTTGAAGTATCTGTTCCATGGTTGGCAATGAGAAATTATCTTTTAAACATGCCTTGTTTAAATTTCTGAAATCAATACAGATTCTTATATCACCATTCTTCTTCCTTACAGGTACCATATTAGAAACCCAATTAGAGTGCCTGACTGGAAAAATGATTTTGGCTTTCAAAAGTTTATTGAGTTCTGATTTGATTTGACTCTCGAGATTTGGATGGATCTTTCTCAACTTCTGTTGAACAGGTTTAACATCAGGAAACATTGGAATTGTGTGTTGGCTAATTGAAGTATCATACGTTTTTAGATCATCATAATTCCAAGCAAACACATTTTTATACTTGTTCAGCAGTTTAATGAATGCACTCCTTTCCTCTGGTGTTAAATTGAGTCCTAAATTAATGTTTTTAGGTTTAGAATCAGAACCAAGTTTTACTAATTCAAACTTCAAAGTGAAACTTTGAAGTTTCGAATTAACAACTTTCTTGAATCTGTCTCTAATGTCATATAAATCCTCTAATTTAACAACAGATTTTGGAATGGGATTTTCATTACCTTTTGAAGCAATTTGTAAATCATGATCATCTTCGTCAATAATTTGATCATCATATGATTTCTCTGAAGTCATGAAATTTAGAATATCTTGATCATGATAGAAAACTCTCCAATTTGTAACATTATCTGGGATAGATGGACGAAAAATCAATTCTACAGAAAACCTATCAGGACTGCAATCTTCAGCAGGTAGGAGTTTAGATGCAACATTAGCTAACAAGTCAGCTGATGTATTCTGATTCCTAGGAATAGGAGAAATATTGAATGCTAAAAAATGAGTGGTAAGATTTTGCACTAGGGTTTGATAGTGTTTAAGATGTCCTGAAAGGCAATGAATAGTATTCCTAACTTGTTTAATTACAATTTCGGAATCACCAAAGACTTTCAAGTATTTAACATCTAACCCTATAGCTTTATAAAGTCCTTGAACCAAGGCTTCATATTCTGCAGTATTGTTAGTACACTCAAATTCTAACCTGCATGACAGCATAGTTTTCTCCCCATTTGGATCAATTAAGATACATCCAGCTCCAGCTCCATCACTAGACTTTGATCCATCGAAATATAACGACCAAAATAAAGATTTATCTATTGGCTTATCTATAATTACATCAGAAATATTTACAATTCTGGAAGAATCAGACTGTGAAAAATTTTCTATCTGAGAAACAAAAGTATTTACAGAAAAAGGTGATTGAGGAGCTTTGAAATTTCCAAGAAATGATTCAGCAGAATAACCTCCAAGAATATTGTTGTTGAATGCCACAAGTTCATTAGGCTGTTCAAATTCAGTGACAGTGTGCGTCATATGTTTTTCTCGTTCAATTTTGATTTGATTTGGTTTCCCTTTATAGGGAAGCCACATGTGTGAATAATCAGTCGAGATATAACCATTAAGTTTCGCAGACCAGTCCCTACTCAAAATTAATCCATAAGATTCAGGGATATCAGCAATCAAAATATCAAATCTTTGGACAATTCTAGGATTTGAGGCTAATCTGATAGCAATTGAATTGATTTCTCCTACCACTTGAAATTTAGAGCGATCCAACTGAACGATATGAACTGCTGATTTCTGTGGTTCAATATTCAATTTAGCACACACAGAAGTAGGCATAATATTGGAAGAAGCTCCAGAATCAATCAAACAATTGTGCAGATTTTTATTGTACATCTCATAAGTCAAAAGAAAAGGAGGAGTTTGAGAATTTGACTTTTCCCCAATGAGCACAGTATCAGTAGCATCTACCTTATCTAGTGGTTTACCAGTTCCTCTCTCTGCTTTTGCAACTACACCGCTTGGTACAGGAGCAATTGGTGTAGCATTAAGTTCTTTTAATAACAACTTTTGCTGGTGTTTTAGTTTGCTGAGTTCATGTAAGGAAATGTTAGCTTTGATCTTTTTCATATCCTCAACAATGTTGTATTCCATGGGTTCTGACACTACCAAAGTCTTCGCTGTTGATGTGAGAGGATTAGAAGAGGATGGCTGATTTTGTGTAGGTAGTGAAGAAGTTTTCTTCACAATGGGTTTGTCTTTGGTACTTGGAGTTGCAATTTTCTTTTTAGGAACTGCTTGCACTGGTTCTGTTGTAGATTTACTCCTAGTACTTACAGGCATGGCTTCTTCACTATCAGAATTAGGGAGAATAAAATCCCACATTCCATTTAATTCAGCTATTCCTTCATTTTCGTCTTCTTGATCTGATACTACAGATGTATCTTCTTCTTCTTCCTCTTCTTCTGATTCTGCATTTGAAATTGTATTAGGAGGTTTAGATTCAACTTGGTTCCTTCTGAAATTTCGGAATGGTTTCTTGGTAGAAGTTTCAGCTACTTGTTTTTTTATTTCAACCATTTCATTTGACATGGTTTTAGGAACTTTCTGTAAACCTTCCATGTCATATGGATCTTTGGCCTTTTTCTTTGAATCATCTCTGAAGTTGACCTTCTTTGATTTCCTTTCTTCAAGAGCATTTTTCTTTTCCAGAGAGGTGATACGTTTTTCCACTGCAATAGCTTCTTTCATATTCTCAGCTAATGTAGGTTTTGCAGCTCTGTCCACGAAAATTGCTATGTTTGAGCATAAGGCTGTTATGTACCATTCAATTCTGACCTGTTCACTGGGCTGTGAATCTACGTGAATTTTGTTCAAGAGTTTGTTGAATCTAGCGTTGAATTCTTTAATGGGTTCCTTGGGTTCTATTTTCAAATTTGAGAGATCATTGAGTAAAGTTGCAATTGATCGATCATCTCCAAATTTGGTTAAAAAATGATCTGCAAAAATGTCCCAACTTGTTATAGATCCTGATGGTAATGAAAAATACCATGATCCTGCTGTTCCTTGAAGAGTATAAGGGAATATTCTAACTACAACATCTTCTTGTGTGACTCCATTCAAATTAATAGCCAGCATAAAGTTATTGATATGTTCTTCAGCTTGAATGTTAAGATCTGGGCTAAACTTTGGAAGCCATTTTCCAGGATTGTCTGGTAAATCATGTAAAGGTGCAGCCATGTTGACTGCTCCTAGAGTAGACCATGGTCTTTGTGCCATTATCGGAACAACTACTAGAGGGATAGTAGAAACTGGTGGTGTTTGAATAAAAGTTGTTGGAATGGATGATGTTGAGACTGATGAGGATTGAGGAGAAGATGTTTGTGGAGATGATATGGAAATGACTGTACTTTGTTGAGAAGGGATTTTGGAAACAGGTATTTGGATATTAGAGGTTGAACTTGCTGATTCCGATTGGTTTTTTCTTGTTTTGACTCTACTAGGTAAAGGGAATTCTTTGGGAGAAATACCAATTTTTTCACTTTGAAGCCTAGTAAGAGGTTTGGAAGAAACAAATTTTGAAGTTACACTACCTTCAGATATTTCAGACTCTTCAAGAGATAATGAGAATCCTTTAAATTTATGAATTAGATCTTGAACTTCAGGAGACTCAGGATGTTGTTTGTCTGAATGTTTTGAGATTTTGGTAGTGGGTGTTTGAATATTTTCTGCAATTTCTTCTCTAGGATTTTGAATTTCAGAAGAAATTGAAGAAGTTAATGAGGGTGTTTTTCTCTCAGAATGGCTTGTGGATAAAGATTTACTTGCCATTCATAGCTCAGGCCCTCCTTCTAGCGCCAAAAATGTTGAAGCCTAGAAAATCTCTGCTTCAAACATCGGAGCAACCATACCAAACGGAAAAGGAGCTGCCTTAAGGTCCCGACCGGGTGGTTTTCCCCGATGTTTGAAGCAGAGATTTTCTAGGCTTCAACACTTCCACACATTTCTTCAAACCATCCATATTATTCTTCAAACCATCCATCTTCGCTTCCACGCCTTTCTTCAAAACTTCCATTTCATTTTTTGTTTCTCTTTGCGACAATGAAATTTGGTGCACTTTCTCTTGTAATTTTGATAGATCATGTTGCAATTCTTCATCTTCATGAGTCATATTAGAGTACTCTAAGGGCTTAATGGGTGTTTAATTATTTTTATGAGGCATTTTAGAACCCAATACTGATATATATTCTCAATAGGCCTTTGGAATCACTTAAAATTGATTTTTTAAACAATACTTATGCAATTTGAAAAAAAATACACACATTTTTCTTGATTTTGAGGACCTAAATGTTGAAACGTAATTATCTCTGTGACTTTATAACTTCAATATCTAACATTTGGCCCTAAAGTAGCCCTCTAAATATTCTTTTGAATGCCATAGGTCTAACCTGATTTGGATTCTTTAAGACAAATTTATGTCCAATATCCTACGATGACATCATTATGGACTAGTTCAGTAGAGAGAAATTGTACGAATTTCCATGTGTCATTGTTTCCTCCTTCGGCTCTAAAATTGATACATAATTTACTAAATTCTGTTTACTTATGGCCAATTTTTACAGAATTCAAATCCAATGCTCAGAGAGAGAGTTATGACGATTTTCCTACGGTCACCTCTTTGAGATTAAATTTGGGAGCCTGAAAAATCCCTAAATTCCACAGACCCTATCTCCAAAAATATTTCAAATCAAGCTCTAAAATTTTCCCACGAAGTTCCTTAGAATTGGGGCTTTTCTCTGTGAAAATATCAGCTTCTAAACCCTCGTAGAAAAAACGTTATAGCAAAAATTCCATGATGATCTGTTTAGGTTAAATTCAGGAGCCTGCAAAAATCCCTAACTTGTACAGATCATATCTCCGAAAATATTTTGAACCAAGATCTTAAATTTTACCATGATGTTCCTCAAGATTTCGGCTTTGCTCTGTAAAAAATTCAGCTTCTAAACCTTCGTAAAAAAACATTATAGAAAAAATACCACGATGACCTATTTGGAGTAGCGAAACCCTAAAATCCAAACCTCTGATACCAAATGTTATGAAGCCAGCTCCAAAAATAGAAGAAAATAGAGATCAATGCCTTAGAAATCAACCTCTTCGAGGGGGAAACCTCCAATACATTACATAAATGAACAATTCTTGGATGATTCAAATGACCAAAACCTCCTTTCTATATATAGGATTCCATGGGGCTACAATTTAATCCTAGCCGACCTAACAATAATAATTTAAGGGCATAATAATAACAATATGGGGGTTATAGGGGTACAACAATAACAATAAGGGGGTTACACTAGCAACAGTAAGGGACTATACTAGTAATATAGGGACCTAACAAAAAACAAGTTACATTTCCCATAGAGTTAGCCATCTAGTACTATCATTATTCAATATCATAAAACCCCCTTGAGAGAGTCCTCTCAAACTAAAGAGGTAAGCTTCAGTTAGAAGTGGTTTGAAACAGTTACACTGGGTTGTTTGATAAGCAGCCAATCAAGTAAAATTTTGTGATAACATTTTGGTGCGTCTACCGGGAGCCTAAAGATATAATTTTCCTGAAATTTCGAAGATGAACTCTTGAAGGTAGCAAGAGCTCAGAATCTGTTTGAGGTTGCAACTATCTTGGTGACTCCATTGGAAATTCTCATGTTCAAAGGTGGCTTCAAAAAGGAGATATACAAGGATTAATCCTAACCCAAATCCACCTACAATTGTGTATAATCCAAACACAATTTCCATAGGCATTCAAGGAAGTTCTGCACAATCAGGTACTTCATTACACACAAAATCCTTGTCCTCTGATGTTTTAAGAAGTCCTGAAGATAAAAATGATGATAAAATTCAGGAAGTCTTGTTTAGGTCTGAAAATGAAAAAGAATTGACTGATATTGTTTTAGACCTATAAAGAAGAGGTATTGATACCTTAACCTTAGTGACCCAAAAATATAAAGAAGAGTGCTTGGGGGCAGTCACATCAGAGTTATTGTTAGAGAGGGAGTATTTAGAGAAGTTGAAGGAAGTAGACCCATTTGAAATCTTGCTAAGAAGTAAAACTGGTTTTCTTTTACCTGACTAGAGTTCAATTGTAACTAGATTGCAAAGACCAACCAAGCCACCTCCTAGCAGTGCCTCTTCTTCTACTACTGATGTCCCTAAAAATATTATAGTCCCTGTCATCATGACTGGAAATATTCCACCTCCACATGCTTCTGCACCTGCTAGGTATGCCCCTCTTATTCTTCCAAATGTCCTTAATGCCCTTCCAAGCAAATATTTTGCCAGAATAAAAACTTGGGGAAGTGATGAAGAGATTACAGCTGAAAAGCATGTAGACCAGTTTAATTACTTCATAGACAGGGAGGATATTGACCATGAAGATGTCAAAATGAGGCCTTTTGCTCATATTTTCACTGGTGAGGTCAGAAAGTGGTTCAAAGCCCCTACTCCAGGAATCCTGCATAATTGGAATGAGTTTGAAGATATCTTCTTGAGAAAGTGGGGAAATAGAACCAACCCTGTGCAAGCCCTCACTAAGT
Source organism: Pinus albicaulis (assembly GCA_034641835.2). Taxonomy (NCBI): domain Eukaryota; kingdom Viridiplantae; phylum Streptophyta; class Pinopsida; order Pinales; family Pinaceae; genus Pinus; species Pinus albicaulis. Next base: position 458,540,389 of record CM076572.1, read on the forward strand.
ACAATAGTTTGAAAAGAGCTGTTGATGAAAATATCCAAAATTTCTCCAAGATATTTAACAAATTTTATGACTCCATCTATGCCCATCTTAAGCCTCCACCAAGAGCAGCTCAACTAAGATATGCTAAGGCTTTTGACAGACTTGTCTATCGTGCTCAGAGAAAGAGAATCTACTTCACTAGCTAAAATGAAAAATGATGTTGTGAAGGTGGAGGTCAATATGATAGCAGCTAAAAATTCCAATATGGGAAAGAAAAAATTGAAAGAAGAAGATAAGCCTTCCACCTCAGATGACAAATTTGACTCCATGATGAAGATAATGGAAAAATTGATGGATAGGCTTGCCCTTGGAAATGCTTCTACACGTCCTGCACAACATGAACCACAATTTATAAATCCTCAGTTCAGAATACCTCAAAACCAGCAGAGACCAAGAGAAAAAAAAAATCAGCTTGACCCTCAAGTAAGGCCTCCTTTCAGAAAAATTTAGTTGATGAAGAATATTAGCCTGAAATACCAGAAGAATCCATTCATTGCTTAGATGAAAACATGTCTAGAATGTTTTTGACTAAGGAAGAGCATGATGAGTCAGATCATGTTGTAAACAAGGTTGAGGAACCATCTGATTACCTTAAACGATATCAACATGCAATATTTGAGATGCAGAAACAATACAACCTAAGAAACAGAAATGTTCCAGTTACTGCAAATAAAACACAGCCCAAAAAAGATGCTCCTAAAGTAACTGAGGTTAGAAAAGATGCACCAACTTCTCCTCCTATCAAAGAGATTGAAAATATTACTTCTGTTTTTAGTTTGGAGGATGAGATTTCCAAAATCAAGATCTCAGTCCCTTATGGAGAAATTCTTAAGGCGAATGAATATAGAAGTAAAATTGTAAAAATGTTGAATTCCCAACCAGGAGTTGTTGAAATCCTTAATGTTAAAGAAGATCATCCAACCATATAATTGGGACTAATATTGGAAGATGAGAATAATGAAGAGGTGCCAACTTTTTATGTCAGCCTCAGTATTCATGACATGACATTACACAATGCCATGTTGGATTTAGGGGCCTCTCATAACCTCATGCCTAAAGTGATTATAGAAAGGATGGGATTGGAAATCACTAGGCCATTTAAGGATTTGTTTTCTTTTGATTCAAAAAGAGTTCAATGAATTGGATTGATAAAATATGTTTTTATTGGTCTTACACAAGTCCCTACCAAGACAGTGGTAATGGACATTGTGGTAGCAGACATTCCACCCAAATTTGGCATGTTGCTATCTAGATCATGGGTAGTAAAGATCAAAGGCACCATGCAGATGGACCTAACGTATGCCATCATTCATGTTTTTGGTGAGAAAAGAAAGCTGTAAAGAGAAACAAGGATGGCTTATATGGTAAGTAGCAAGGACAAACCTCGAAATTTCCTAATTTTTGTTGTTGAAACTGAATTAGAATCAACTATTCTTTTCAATGAACTAATTGATGAAGCATTAGATGAAAAGAAATCAGAAATTCAGGAGTTTGAAAATCCGCAAATCAATGAAGAAAAGGCATAAGGTTGGTGGTTGTTACACTTTTATGGATCAGCAAGAAGAGAGGGGGCTAGAGCAGAAATTTGGATCACAACTCCAGAGGATGAAAGTAAGTTCTATTATTTCAAATTGAACTTTGATTGCACAAATAATATGGCTGAGTATGATTCTCTATTTTTGGGTTTATAAATTTTGAAAATATTGGGTGCCCAAAAGATTTATGTTTTTGGAGATTCTGAATTAGTTATTAAAACAAGTTGAGGGTGTATATCAAACTAAAGATGTGAGAATGAGAGCATACAAAAATTTGATCATGGAAATGTTAGAGAAATTTCAAGAATATTCTTTACTGTGAAGAATAGGGATTAAAACTCAGTAGCTGACTCCCTAGCTGTTTCTACAAGTTTGTTTGTTATTCTTGCACATTCCACTGAAAGATATGAGGTTGAAGTTTGTCATAGGCCTGATGTCCTTGACAACATATTTCATTAGAAAGTTTTTGAGGATGACCAGCAAGTCAAAAACTTCATAGAATTGAAAGAGGAGTTTGAAAGAACACAAGTAGATCTACAAAACATGTTTGCTGAAACTAAGGGAAATTATGAAGTGTTGCAGCTGAAGAATAATTATATACCCAAATGTCTTATCCCACTTGAAAATATTTTTGACCAAAATGATGTGTTCAAGTCTCCTAGGATACAAGCTGATGATGAAGAGGTAGAGAGTTGTAACCTTGGTACAGTATCAATGCCAAAAATGATCAAACTTTCTAAGTTTCTTTCTTCAGATATAAAACAAAAATATATTGAGATGATGAAAAGTTTCATATATGTTTTTGCATGTAGTTATGTTGATTTGAAGAAATATGATCATACCATTATTCAGTATACCATTCCTATTAAAGAAAATTAAAAGCCTTTCAAACAGAAGCTGAGGAGGATTAATCCACTTATCATGCCTCTGATTGAGAAGGAAATTAAGAAGCTCTTTGATGCCAAAATGACTGTCCCGATCATATTCTCAAAATGGCTTGCAAACTTGGTACCAGTTAGGAAAAAGAGTGGAGAAATCAGAATCTCCTTGATTTCATAAAATTGAACAAAGCTTCTTTGAAGGACAATTACCCTCTCCCAAAGATGGACCAAATTTTGTAGAACATTGTTGGTTCCCAAAGGATGTCTATGCTGGATGGTTTTTCAGGATACAATCAGATACTAGTGCACCCATAAGATAAGGAGAAAATTGCCTTTACAACACCATGGGGGACACTCATGTATGCCAAGATGCCCTTTGGTCTGATGAATGCGGGGGTGACCTTTCAAAGAACAATGGATATTTCTTTTGCTGAGGAGAATGATAGGTTGGTGGTTGTCTATCTGGATGACATAACAGTATTCTCAAGGAGAGAGGAATATCACTTCAAGCATCTGGAGAAAGTTCTGCTGAAGTGTAGAAGGTTTGGAATTTCTCTTAATCCCAATAAGAGTAATTTTTCCTTAACTTCTAGAAATTTAATTGAGCATATTAATCTAAATATGGGATAAATATTGATCCAAATAAGGTAAATGCTATTCAGAAAGTGGACTTGCTTAGAAGCAAGAAGGAAATTCAGTCTTTCCTTGGAAGGGTGAATTTTGTGAGAAGGTTTATTCCCAACTTTGCTAAGATTGTCAAGGACATAACCAAGACGTTGAAGAAAGGAGATGACATTAAATGGAAAGTGGAAGAAAATCAGTCATTTGAGGAAATCAAGAAGGCACTCACTCAAGCCCCAGTGTTGATTAGCTCGGATTTTTCAAAGGAATCTCTAGTTTTTACATTTGCATCAGAAAACACAATTGCTGGAGTTTTTTTGTAGAAATGATAGCAAGGTACAGAGCAACCCATTTCATTTTTTAGCAGAACCCTTGCTAATTTAGAGTTAAAGTACAATATCCTAGAGAAACAGGCATATGCTTTGGTCAAAGCTATCAAAGATTTCAGAATTTATATTGTGCATTCTCACATCATAGCATTTGTTCCTAATGTTGTAGTGAAGGACATATTAACTCAAGTTGATCCTGATGGTAAGAGAGGGAAGTGGATAGATAACTTGCTGTAATATGATATAGATATCAAACCTACAAAATTGGTGAAAGGTCAAGGGCTATCAAAGCTGATGGCACAGTTCAATTTTGACTGTCTTGATATAAATTTAATTGCAGAATTTTCAAAATTGTCAGATGAAGATGAAGAGATGATTCCCATTGAAGAGAAGTACATCCTATTTGACTAGTATAGAGACATTGTTTTTGTCTTACATCATCATAGAGCTCTTGTTGAATTGACAAAATCTAAATCAAGGTTTGTGAAACTGAAATCTCTGAGGTACTGCATCATAGATAAAAATTTGTATCGGAACATTAGGGGAATTTTGAGGTCCAAAATGGGCCTCCTAAGAAAAATGTACAACAAAAATAAACTTTATAAGAACCAATAGGATTCAAGATGATGATGTCAACCATGGGGGATGATTCACCATTTTTTAAGTAAAAGGGTAAAAATATTAAAAATAATAAAATAATAAAACTACTTTATCCCCGTATTTAATTTTAAATTTTACTCAAATTTTGAGTGGAGATGCAGTGAATTCATCTAAGGAGTTATTTGAAATAAATTTTCGATGGACTCTACTACACGAAAAATGAGAAATACATGAAAAAACGTGATTGCAATCACATTTTTCATGTATTTCTATTTTTTCGTGTAGAAGAATCCATCGAAAGTATGCAACATGGGTACTCCTTTGATGAGGAATTAAATTTTGCATCCAACGAGTACACCTGGTCGAAATTTGAGTAAAAAATTTGGGAGATAGTTTGAAAATACTTGTTGAAAAAGTAGTTTTTTCTTTCTTCCCTTTAAAATTTGATGATGTAATCAAATCTTAATTTATTATTTCCACTATTATTTTATAATTTCCTTAGGAGGACCATTTTAGACCTCAAAATTCCCCTAATGAGATACTAGTGGTATTCTTTTGAATTGTTTGCTGGAAGAGGAAGCTGAAAAAGTGATTGAGAAATTTCATAAAGGAGATTGTGGAGGTCATCACTATTGGAAGGCCACAACAAATAAGATTCTCAGAGCAAGGTAGTACTGGCCTACTATGTTCAAAGATGTCTACAAAATATTATTGCCTGCCATGAATTTCAGATTTTTTATGGTAAGAAAAAGCTTTTTCCTTTACCGTTGATGCCTATTTATGTTGAGGTGCCATTCCAGCAATGGGGGATAGATTTTATTGGTGAAATTCATCCATAATCTTCATGGAAACATCGTTGGATCCTGACAACAACTAATTATTTCACCAAGTGGATTGAAGCAATCCCAACTAGGCAAGAAAATTATTCATTCATCATTTCATTCTTAGAAAATAACATATTGTCTAGGTTTGGTTGTCCTATGAAGATCATCACTGACAATGCACAGACATTCAAATCCAAGAGGATGATCAGTTTTTGTCATCAATATCACATTACACTTGGACACTCTACTCCTTACTATCTACAAGGTAATGGTCTTGTTGAATCTTCTAACAAAAGCATTGTCATAATTATTAATAAGGTGTTGCAGGAAAATAAAAATTCATGGCATCTGAAGTTGAAGTATGCTCTGTGGGTTGATAGAGTGTGTACAAAAAGGTCAATTGGTACTTCAACTTATGAGTTGGTGTATGGAGCTGAAGCCATTTTTCCTACATCCTTGGAAGTGCTAGTTACGAAGCTACTGCAAGGATTAGAGGATAAGCCAAATGTAATTTAGAGGAGGATAAACCAGTTGATAGATCTGCATGAAAAAAGGATGAAGTCTATAAAAACAATCAACAATCTCAAAACAGAATTAAGAAGACATGTGATAGGAAGGTCAAAGAAGAAAAATTTCAGATTCAAGATGTGGTATTGAAGTGGGAGGCCAGACTTTAAGAAAAGGGGAAACATGGTAAGTTTGAGAATATCTGGAAAGGTCCATTCATAGTAGTTGCATTCCATGGAAACAACACTTACATACTGCAGGAAATGGATGGACAACCTTGTGCTAGAGGGCATGTCAATGGCAGGGTTTTGAAGCACTATTCATCTTAAGTTATACTGATCTTTAATTCCATTGTATATATTCCATTTTTTATGCTTTTCTGCTAATAAAAAAACAAGTTGATCATCAATCTTGAGCCCGAGGTGAAGGCCACTAGAGTTTGAAGAAAGCTCGGAAAATTTCAGAGTTTTATTTCTAAGAATATGAAAAGCACTGGAACTACAGGTTCTTTGGTGTACCACAGGGGCACACCATCTGAAGTGGAGCCACTGTTAACACTTATAAGTTTGTGAAACATTACTTGACATGGTCATTCAAGTTCATTATCAAAGGTCTCAAGTTGGTATAGGAAATTTTCATTTTTTTCATATTTAACCTATCTTAAGGTTCAAGACCACCGTCATTTCATCTCAATCCACCTCCATTAAAGTCATGTCATGTCATATCAATCATAATTTGCTGTCATATTCCATTTCGCAAGTGCTTAAATTTGAAAAAGGACACTTTAGCCATTTTTCCTCTTTTCGTAGTGTTTTACACTGTAAAATAACAGTTTTCACTACGAAACTGCCTAATAGTTTCGTAGCGAAACTTTTAGAAAATGAACTAGTTACGCTATGAAAAATATTTTTTTTGTCTGTCTTGTCAAATTGGGTGCAAGGTGTCAGTTCATGATTAGAGGAGATAGGGTGGATGCCATTCGAGTCAGTTAGGGTTATTTCAAAGGTACAAGGTCATGCCTGAGGTCATCATTACCATTTTTAGCATGCATGAGTCATGATTAGGGCATGAGCTGTCATAGAAACCATAAAAAATTACCCAACTGAATCTTTTTGTCATTTTCTTCTTTATCCTTGCATTTTATTGAGTTTCTGGAGAGCTTCTTCACCAAGCCAAGCTGGTTGCTGGAATTTTCAAAAGTTGTAGGTCTCACTAATCAAGCAAGGCTGAGAAGATATAAATTCACCATGGTTGTTAGGAAGAAGACTAAAAAAGGTGGTCATCGCCTCAGGTATGAGCCCATTGACATGAATATGTTAAATGAAGACCCAACTGCCTTGGAAGTGTTTATAAGAACAGGGTATTTGCAATTCTGCCAAATATTGCAAGGTTTTCATTTACAGGTTTCAAAGGAGTTTTCCAAAAGTTTTACGGGATCAGCTACAAAGGTGGGAATGTTAAATCTCACAGTAACACCAGATAATATTTCAGCAGCAACAAGAATCCCTAGAGTATGGGAACAATGGTTTAAAGGCATCAAATTCACCATGTAGGACTACAAAGAATTCATCAAGCCAGAGCATAGTGAAATTGACCTCACAAATGCTATCCCAAGGAGCTACATGAAGGACAACTACTCATATTTTTTGATGATAATTCAAAAGTACTTCACCTGTGAAGGGAGTTTTCACATGGTCTACTCCTACCACCTTAGGCTTCTGCTACATTTTTTGTCTAAGAGTTCTCTTGACTTTCCCTTTTACTTATACAGATGTTTAGGTAAAATGCCAGATAAGGTTCAAGTTAAAACATAATGAAATGAAACCTATCTATTTCATCATGGTTTGATTAATTTGTTGTTGTTAGAGGAGTTGAAGATATTAGGTAGATATTGGACATCCTTTTTGTTCATCAGTGTTTTTTAAGTAGATGTTTTCACTCCTAAAAGAGTTCCCAAACCTAGAGATGTTTCATCATCTACAGTGGCAGAGCAAGTTGATCTAGTGAGCATAGGGACAAAGGCTATGTAGAAGATTGTCACACCCAAAGGTACACTTGCAAAAAAAAAGCCAACAGTTAGCAAATATGGCATCAAGAGAGTTACAAGGAGCCAAACAGTGGTTAAGGGTAAATTAGAGGACATCTTGCATGCCATTGATATTGAATAAACTCCCATTGTCCAAGCTAAAGACATAGATGAGGGAGGATGGAAGCTTAAGAAAGGAAAAACAACTAAGAAATTTGAGTTTGCAGGTGATGATGTTGGTTTCATGTTTCAAGCTAGAAAACCAATGACAAGCCATGAAAAAAAGGTCTTAGAAAGCAAGAAATAGGCTTAGAAGGTTAGTGAAACTACTCAGCCACCACCAAGCATCATATACTTCTCCTCACATGCAAAAGAAGAATTATTCATCAAACAAAATAAGAGAAAAGATAAAATCACTAAAAAGTCACAAGTTGAAGCCCTTAAGGAGCTGTTGAAAGATTCAATTGAAGAGATATTAGTCTTGAGGAAAGAGGCAAAGAAGCATAGAGTTGAAAGGGTTCAGTTTGAACAAATGACGAAGATCTGGGAAGATCAAGTCACAAGTGTCTCAAAGACCTTGGACAATACAAAAAACCTGATAAAGTGGACTCAGCCACTAAGAAGAGAGTTAAAGCACATTAAAAAGGTAAACCTGCACTTGAAATCCAATAATAGGACATTGAAGGACCAAGTCAAATACCTTCAATAACAATTGGAACTGATTCATGAAGATCTGGAAAAGAAAGGTTTAAAGATGACTGTGGTTGAGGAGCCCATAGCTCAACTAATCATAAATGAGGAGGAAACACCACAAGAACAATAAGTTGAGATTTAATATGCCTTAGAAGGTTCATTACATGCATAAAATCAATTTTTTACAACTGGAGGTTAGTTTTTGGAGACAGATTTGAAATGGGCAATTTCTGGGTTTTTACACAGTTTCGTAGCGTTCCCTAGGCTTAAAGCTAGGAAAACGCTACGAAAAAACCTGTAGCAGCCTTTTTGCTTCTAAAATCACTTTTTTTAGTTTTCAAGGAGGGATATTCATGGTGGTGATGTTTTATGATTTTATTGACATCATGGAACAATAGAGGAGCGAAGTTATTGGGTGCAGAAGCCACTTTTTCAACGCTACCAAAACTCGCTACAAAACTGTCCTGTTTTCATAGCGAGCAATTGTTAAAGGTTTTGGAGCATCTTAATGGAATTTTTGGACAATAGGACTCCTCCAACATCTCAAGGGAGCTTATCATCAAATACTTATGACTCAAAGGTAGTGCTATGAAGATAGGTCATCAACCAAATCAGATTTGAAGATAAGGGTCATGCATTCCTAAAGATTAGGGTTATGCTCCACAAGTCTAGGAAGATTTTTAATATGTAAAGTGGTAATGAACTCTATCATGTGTCTTTCGAGCATTTGATATTTATTTTGTAACTATCATGTAACTATTTTCACAGATAAGGTAGAGCTATGTAATAAATAGGATTTTAAATCCTATTAGGAGATGTTTTATTTAAGGTGTAGCTATAAGTTTTCTGTTAGAAGTCAAGTATTTTAGTAATGTGATGCGTTATAGAAGAATTCGATGGCCGAGCCACCAGGAAAATCATCCTTGTTGTAAATAAATGTCTATTTAAAGACAAAGCATTAAATTAGTAAAGGGTTGGAGATTTTTTGCACCAAACTGTTGCTTTTATGTATTTGACTTATATTTGTAATACAAAGTGAATTTCTTCTTAACAGACCTGAGATTCTCATGAGGTTTTTAATGTCTTTTTGATCTATATATCTATGTTTACCACTTGTAGTATATTTCATCTCTATTACTCAGAAATCATAATTTTATGCTCTGACTTCCTTTAGTGATGACATTACTGTGTTTTCCTATGTTTTATGTGTGAGTTTCCTTTGTTAAAGACCTCTATCTACCTGAGCTTCCATGTCAAGAAACCTTGCCACTGAAACTACTGATTTTTGACTCCATAAGCCCAATGGTAGCATGCCTACATTCTTTTCAACTTGCAAACATAAAAAACAAGTTACATTTCCCATAGAGTTAGCCATCTAGTACTATTATTATTCAATATCATAAAACCCCCATGAGAGAGCCCTCTCAAACTGAAGAGGCTAAGCTTCAGTTAGAAGTGGTTTGAAACAATTACACTGAGTTGTTTGATAAGTAGCCAATCAAGTACAATTTTGTGATAACATTGGTGTTGTTAGTAATTTTATGTATGTAATAGAAGGTACTATACTAGACATTTCACATGCATTAGGAGCTTTGAGCAAGTATAATTGAAAACCAAGGAAGGGGCCTTGGCCAATTGTCAAGAAGGTTTTCAAGTATTTACATGGAACTATAGATTATGGAATATGATACAAAAGAAGACCTAGATAAGATAGTGTTGGACATACATGTATTTTTTGACACACTCTACTCTAGAGATATGGATCATAGAAGATATATAGTTCATTATGTGTTTAACCCATTTGGAGGAGAAATCATTTGGATGAGAAAGATACATTTTGTAGTTTCACTGTCATCTATAGAATTTGGATACATAGTAATGGACCATGTAAGTAAAGAAGTTGTATGGTTATAGAAATTTTTATTAGGTATTCGATTAGTACAACAAGCTATAAGGTTATATTTTTATAGTTAGATTGTGGTCATTCTTGAAAAGAACCTAGCCTATCATTCTAAGACAAAGGATATGGATGTTCAATATTACTATATGATATATTTGAATATAAGGAGATGTTTCCAATGAAGGTGGAAACTTTGAAGAATATTGAAAATTCATTGATAAAGTCTATCAACCCTGATAAGTTTTCTTAATGTAGATAAATAATAAGCATTTACACATTGGATTGGTCATCATGTAATCTTCAGCCCCCTTGTATGCAAACAAATAACAAGTGAGAGAATGTTGTTTATGTGTTATATTATGTAAATGATTAGTCCCATGTATTTTACATTGCATAGGGGGTAGGGGAAGCCGGGGTGGGGGTCGGTCGTGGGGGGGGAGAGCTGTTAGATACCCTCAATCCAAGGATTCAAGGTGGCAACACAAAAAGAACAAGGCATTTTTTGGTGATTATTTCCACACAATTTTTTAACCCATGTTTTTCTAATTTTGGTTAAGGAATTAAGTTGTAGGTTAATCGAGGTCAATGGATTAGGGTTTTTGATTCCACGAGATCTTATATATCATATTGTAAATAGTGAATTTAATACAATTATAGCTAAAGATGTGACTTTAATTTTTTTGTTGGTTTTTTAAGTGAATGGTATCCAAGGTAAATATATGATTATTATGTGTGAATTCTATTGTTTATTTTTATCTTTAATAAAGAATTTATGTGTGCATTCCTTATTGTAAATGTTTAGAACTTACGCATTCTAGAAATCATTACACTTCCTATGTTCTTCTTTGGTTTATTATCCAATTGCACACTTGAATACACTCAACATTCTCTACCTATATTACTAATTATCATCCGTTGATGTAATAATTCTCTTAGTGTTGTATTTAGATCATACAACCAAATTAAGTATCCACATTATTTCATCTTATGTCCTTATCCCTTATTATTTATAGACTTATTCAATTCTAGAATTTTGTTTTTTATTCATTAGATAATTCTCTATGAAGTTTGATTTTATCCTTTAATACAAATCCACAAATAATGGAGTGATTTATTCCTCCTCTGGTTTCTATGCTTCAAAATATAGCAAGCCTTATGAGGGAACTCTTAAAGCAAGGGTCAAACCTTGTAACAACAATGAGGGATATTTCCACTATCACCTCAACAATCTTCCTCCTGCTCTTTAGTGGAATTTCACCACAAGGGATGTTTCCCCATACTCATCTATAAGGATATTATAAGGTCCATGCTTCAAGGTGATAAATTTATAGGCTAGGTGAAGACACTTTTTAATGGACAAAGGCTTAATTATTATTGATAAGGAACAACATATCATGAACCTAGACTAGATAAAAACCTATATGGTTTGGGGTTTCTTGATATGCAATAAGAAATGAGTACCTAGAAACATAAAATTGAAATGAAGGATTTGTTAATAGATCATTTTAACAAAAAAAATAGAGAAAACACTTAAAATAAGCCTCAAGTTGATGCTAGGCTAGGGTTAGGGTTTCCAAGGCACAAAATTAACTAGATAAGGATGGTGTTAACACTCCTAGGGGAAGATTTACAATGAGTAAAGCTATATTTTTCATTAAAAGAGGATTAAAAATATAAATCTTAAGTTTTTATCCCACAAACACCCTTCCACAATAACCATGAATTAATTTGACCCTAGGAAAAAGGCCTAGTTGCTTTCATTAAAAGGCTTAGGAAAATAAAATAAAATAAAATAAAAAATAAAAAATTACTATTTCATAGGGAAGAATCAAGAACATCGGAATATAGGTAAAAGGGCTATATTCTTTCATTAAAAGGCTTAGAAAAATAAAATAAAAGAAAAAACATTGCTTTTCAAGGTATTTTTACCAACAAAAATTTTTCTAGTGCTTAATCCTACTTGGGTGATGAATTCATAGGGAAAGATTTAGATAAATGAAAAATAGTTGAAGTAAGGGGTGGGGGATGGGGATGCTCTTTTTTCAACTTAATACAAATCTAACTAACTTTTTATCAGTGGATAAATTAAATAGGAGATCCGTACTAGGATTTATTATATGGATTTCAAGGAAGAAGTATTCAACATGCAAAAATTAACCAAGATTATCCACAAATAATTTGCATTTATACGTGGATCATATAAAAACCATAGAAATAATCTAATCACATTTAAAACAATGAAAATATGCAATAAACTTAAAATTATTACATGAAAATACCTTCTTTCAATCCCAAAAAGGCACATTTGATGCATAAGTCAATATCCAATAGCCAAAAGCTCCAAAAAGTCACATCTCCGCAAGTAGAGAGTTACATAAAGGCTAATTCAAGCCTGACAAGGGGGGCTAAAACTCAAATGTGAGGATAAAAAATGAAAAGTGAGGGATCCTCTATATATATGATGTCTATCCCTCACATTTACAACATAAAATTATCCTACAAGTGTCAAGCCATATAACAAGTTAATTTTGATTTTCCATCAAAATAAGGGGTTAGAAGCTAACTCCATAGCTCACAAAAATAAAATTATGCCATAAAATCCCACAATTTTGGGTGAATAGCATCTATAATAATGATTCCATGCCATTTTTGGGCAATAAATGTTGTGAAAGTGCATGGATGGGCTAGTGAGATGTCCCATCACCATAATCAACTCCAATCCTTGAGGAGAAGACCTCAATAAGTGCCTCAAAATGCCTCCAAGTGTCAAAACCATGGTTTGGGCGCCCCGCGTCACCTTCTCAAGGGATTGAAGTGTGACATCGCATCATATCTCTCCAATATTGGGGCTCCAATTGCTAGTACAATCCCTCCCTTGTCATCATGAAGATGAGCATCATCATATGGACTCTGAATTAAGTCATTCCCATAAAAAAATTTCAAGGCCATCCTAGGGGAAATATTGTTCTATATGGTACATCATCAAGAATATCCAACACAAAGCACAATGAGCTTAGGGTTTCATCATATTGGGGTGATTTTATGTGTCAACCATCTGTTGGATTCATCAAAGTTTCCAATGCTCTACTTTGGGGGGGTAATATTTCATTTACAAGGTCATCACTGGTCTCTAGAAATGTAGAACGACTTTGGAATTATGTGTAGTGGAGACATGAAATGTTCCCTCAAGGCCTCTACTTTTGTGTGAAGTGCTTCATGGAAAACCCATCTCAAAATCAAGTAAAATTTACCAATAATTAGGGTAAATTACCATAGGTGCATCATAGTGGACCTTACTTAATTGTTAAGTGCATAATAACACGTCAAAATAGGATCACCTTCAAATATATAACTAAACCAAGCCCTGTAAAAGTATTCATCACCCATGTTAGATATGGATAGATGGTAAAACCTATTAGGTGCTTCCATTCCCTAAGGGGAGGTGACATGTCCTAAGTTAACAATGGGGAAATGCTTCATGGAAAGGTGACATGGTCATGGGACTAGTTGATGGAGGTCCATCATCTTGAGTGTATAGATGTATGGAGGCAAGAATCATGGAGGCATGAGTTACTCATTTCCTCAACGTAGTTTTTCCACCCCTCTAATTTTACTTTTACTTAATTTTTATAATGCTTTCATAGAGAGCATAACTAAGGTTTCTGTTATCACACCCTAAATTTTCAAAATTAAAACTTGAAATGTGTCAAGTTTTTATTTAGAATGGTTATATTTCATAGCATCATGAAATGATAAATTTTATGATTAGCATAAGTTTCAAATATTGTTTGAAGTTGTTAGGGATGATATCAAGTCATATCAAAGGGACAAATCTTGAATAGATACGTTAAAATCGACCTAAAGTCTCAAATATGGCCACCTGTCAGAATTTTTCTGAGTCCGTAGTGATTTTAGTACTAAATAAACATATTTTGCTGCGGAAACACCTAGTAGTTCCATAGCGAAACTGACACTTGTAAAGCTAAATGCGTTATGAAAGCTGTGTCATCTTATAACGGCTTTCTGAATAATGATGAGTTGTTAAACTTTGAGGGTTTCAAGGTCATGCTGCCATAATAGGGTCATCATTGAAAGTATTTGGCACATTTTAGCATCAACCACCATTTTCTTAATAAATCCCATCTCATTCTTTCAAATTCATCCCTCATTTCTCACGCTTTATTTTCTTCTCTTGTAAGATGCTACCAAAACAACTTGCTGTCATTTGCATCTCTCGTAGAAATCCTCTGTCATGTCATCCCTATTTTACCATAACAGCTCGTTTTCATCAAAGGCTTTTTACTGAAAAGGTGTAAGAATACAAAGAAGTCCACCGCTGTAGAATAAGAAGAAATGGCTACACCTAAGAAAGTGAATAAATGAGGTTTTCCATTCAGGTACGAGCCTACAAGTCCAAGTTTAATCATGGAAGATCCATATTTCATTGAGATTTTTACAAGAGTAGGCTGCATTCAATTCTATCAAAAGTTGCAAGGTCATCACAAACAAGTATCACATGACTTCGTACTCAATTTCAAAGGAACATCTACAAAGGTTGGTTTTCTTCATGTGCCAATTTCGCCTGATAGTATTTCTCAAGCAACAAGGATGCCTAGGACTAGAGAAAAATGGTTTAAAGCTACGAAGTTTGATTTAAGAAGTTGTGATGATTATCTAAAGCCTGAACATGTAGGGATAAATATGACTGTAGGGATTCCTAGGACTTTCCTTAGAGATAACTACTCTAAATTATTGAAAGTCATATAGAAATACTTTACATGTGAAGGAAAATTCCAAACAATCTACATGTATCACATCAAGTTGTTGCTTCATTTTACAAGGAAAAAGTTGATAGATATTCCTTTTTACCTTTTTAGAAGCCTTGGAAAAATGGCACACAAAGTGCAAGATAGACCTGAAAGGAGTGAAACTTCCATATTTCACCATGGATTGATGAAATTACTAGTACTGGAAGAATTAAATAGACTAGACAGAGACTTTGCATCTTTCTTGTTTATGAATGGGTATGAAATGGATGTTTATCTCCAAGGAAAGCCTCTAAACTCAAAACTCCTTGTTCTAGACAAGAGTTGAGTGCTACTGCAGAATTAGAAGGGAATCAATAGGAAGGTTTGGAATCGATAGCTAAAGACGTGGAGGTAGAAGCTAAATTCATCCAAGATGTAACACCACAACCAACAACTAGTAAGCATGCTAAAAAACGTGTCATAATTAGGAAAACTAAACCTGCAACAAAAAGGTCTAAGAGATGCATAAAGGAAACTAGTGGAGGTAAAGGCAGGCTTGAAGACATCTATCAGGCTATAGACATTACAAAATCCCCTATAGTGAAATAAACTGAGGTAGAAGGATCCAAGGTCAAAGGGAAGGGGCTTATGGCCAAGAAGTTAGATTTTTCATCAGAGGATTCAAGTTTTCTTTTTAAACCTAGAAAACCTTTCACTAGATCACAATTTTCTGAGACTATCACCTTTGGAAATAAGCAGCAGAAGGAAGGTAAAGAAGAAGGGGCATCATTACAAGAATTCATAGTTATATCTCCTATTGAGATGGATATTACTAAAGAAAAGAAAGGTCAATCTAAAAGAAAGATTCAGAAAAAAATCTGAGGTGGACTTTCCGAAGGGACAGTTTAAAGCTAAGGAAGAAACAATCAAGCAAAGAAAAGGAAAGGAAAAATTCATAGAGAAAACTGAGAAAGAGCTTTTTGAAGAACATTTAAAAGTAGTTAGGGGAGAGTTGTCTGAAACAAAGAGAGATTTGGAAAGAGACAAGCAAGACAGACAAATGATAGATGAGGTGGAAAAGAAAGTGAATAATCAAGTTACTCATTTTGAAAAGTCTATTGGAAAGGCAAAAAACTTGTTGAAGAAATCACAGCCTTTACGCATCATGATGACACACACAAGGCAGAGGAATTTATGGTTACAGGTGTTTGTGCTCAACTTAGTGTCCCTAAATTGAGTTCATTAATTGTCAACTAGGGATAGTAAACTGCTGAAGTGTGGTGCACTATATGTGCCTAGGTATTTGTTTCTCACTGCATTGTGTTTAGTGTTTTATGATGTTTTTGGTTTTATGTTTTTATGTTTGAAAAAGGAAAGAACTAAGTGCTGGTGAAAAGAAGCTATTGGTTATTTAAAACATAACAAAGCCTAAACTATGGATGACAAACAACAAATGCAAAGCTTGATAATGACTTCATTGCAAGGAAATAAATCACAACATGAGCTTGAACTTATCCAATTCATTCATTAAATATGTGTTGGAAGAGCTTGAGAAATTGACAAGTTAAGTGTAAATGAAGTTCTCCTAAATAAACAATCAACTCACAATATTACAAAAAAAATGATTATTTGTAACACAGTAAGGTTTCTATTCTAGATTAACCTATGATGCTGAAGTTACCCTATTCTGCAACTTGATTTATCACTACTAGGCCTTATTCAGAAGTTTAGAGATTTTCTAGATGTTTGGGAAAAAGGCTATAGGTGAATTTGTAAAAGATTTACAGAATAATCCAAGCCTTAAACTGATATTATTGACCCCTGTTCATGTGATGATGTATCAATATAAATTCAAAACAAAAGCAAGTTGTAAATAATGAAGGCCGGGAGACTAATTTTTGTCAACTAGTACTACTTGGAATACAATGGATAACACTAGGCTATAATGCGGTCTATCAATCTTAAAATACAGTGACTACAACTAAACTAAAATGCCATTAATCTTTTCTTGAAAAAAATGAACTGAGATTGAACTAAAGTGCTACTAATCTACTTGAAGTATAGTGAACAGAGTTAAACTAGAATTCCATTATCAAACTTGAAATGTAGTGACAGAGCTTAACTAAATGCAATCAACCTCCGGAGTGTTGTTACTAAATTAACATGCAGGTAGTCTATGGAATTCTACAACCCATCTCGTTTCAATATGAATGATATTTTGGAAGAGTTTGTAAAACAAGTCTGGCTGTATTATTCTATGCAATTGAACATAAACATAAGATTTGAAAGAAAATATGACTAGGATCTAAGATACCACAGCTGTTTCTTATTCATTGTTAATGATGTTTTGGAAGAGTTTGTAGGAGTAAGACTAGCTATGACACTTAGTGTAAACAAGCATAAATCATAAAATTCAAAAGGAAATGCAACTAAAATCTACAACACCACAGCTATGCCTTATTCATCGTGATGATATTTTGGAAGAGTTTATAAGAGTAAGTCTAGCTGTGATGATTAATGTAAACAAGCATGAACATAAACTTCAGAAACTTGCCTAAGCTAGAAATGAAAACGAGACTAAAATACTTATCTAAACCGTATAAACAAGGCTGCTCAGGTAGCAGGGGCCCTCTACCACCGGAGTAGCACGAAATCTACTTCAAGATTGACTCAACGCTTTCAAGGAAATGGTACTTCTTTCATTAAAAGAGAAATTACTTCAAAACAGAGTGTTTTCAGACTTCTGCAATCTAGCAATCAACCACACAATCTAACCTTGTCCCTCGGTTTCCCGAGCCATATTTGTAAAAAATTTACATAACTTTCTTGAGATAACCTAGGGATAATTGTCTTTCCAAATAAAAACCAAACTAGGACTCTGATGGTGGTCACGTAATATAATTAAGGACATCTGGACTGTCCTTGTCCTATTAGGAGTCTCTCTCCTAGTTTGAGTTCCCACGTACACAACCGCCTACATAATTCTGTTCAAACTTCGCGGAGAGAAAAAAATGATGATGGAATGATGTGGAATACGACCATATGTGTTTTCCTCTGAGATGACACCTGGAACCTGCGTAGACATGAAGACGGCTACAGAATCGGCAACTAGCTACAGAATGTCTGCATTCTGTAGCTAGATCTAGTTCAAAAAGTACTACAATGACAAAATCACAAAAACATAGCAAGTTAGTCATGATATTCATTCTTAAATAAATTTTAACTAATTCTACTGATCATTTGAGCCTGTGATTAATAATGGACAAATGAAATGGAGTGGAATGTGGTGGAAGAAAGAACATCTTTGGAGCTCAACATGCCCCCACTGCTAGATTCTTACATGTCCTCATGCAACTATTCCATGAACTCTGAGACCTTTGCAAGGACATACAACCCTATTCTTCTACTTTTCGTGGTAGTCAAAGGCCTTCTGGGCTTCCTTATGACTAACTTGAATCTCAAATTTGTGAGTGCCCTGGTTAACTTTTTATTTCTCTTCTTCAATTTTTCACTGGCCTTGTGTAACTTTTGCATTTGTAGAGACAGAGTTGAATTCATATCAGTTTTCAGTTTAACTTGCTCTCTCAGAATTTCATTCTCATTCTTGATATGCCTGTTGAGTATTTCTAACTCATATTTATCTCTCCTTAGGATATCAACTGCAGATTTTGGTGGACTAGGAGTTCTGTCTCTTCCTTCTAAAGCTCTTTTCTCTAATGTCTCAACATAGTTATAAATTTCTTGCTGTGCTGGGTCTATTTCAGGAGCTCCTTCATCAAAATCCTCCTCAGTAGGTGTTTCTTTGCCCTCTATGTTTATGACTCCAGTTTGTTTAACCTTTTTTTTCTTTAGTATCCCTCTAAGTCTGTGGCTCCTTCTTGGTTGAGATGGTCCTTCTCCTTTCTCTCTGGCAAATTTTCTTATTATCCTCTCTTTCTTAAGTTGCTTCCTAATCTGAGCCAATTTCTCAGAAATCATTTCTTCACTGCCTTCTTGTATTGTTTTACCAGTTTCAGTTTTGGAGGTTTTCCATCTTCTGCTTCTTTTTGTAGGTTTGTCTTCAGGTGGAGGTTCCTTGGGTTCTTTAAAGTGATTTCTCACTAAGAACTCTTCCCAATTATCTCCCATTTTTCTCAAATGATGTTCAATCAAAATTTTTACTAAACCATGGTGGTATAAGGTTTTTTCTAGAAATTGAACTCTCTTTTGAACACTTGAGGCCATTTTCTTTAAACTATGAAGCAAGAAAAAGGGAAAATTGAGTTCGTCTTCTAAGAAATGAATTATCAACCGAATATGATAAACATAGAAGGTACAATATCTTCCTTCACAAGTGATGAATTTTTGCAAGATAAGAAACATGTTCATCCATTTGTTATTTAGTGCGGAGCTAGGGATACCCTTTTTAAAAATGGAAACATCCATACCTAGTGACTTGAGTATCTGCTTCCATGCCTTGTTATGAAATTCTCTATTATTGAACCACCTTTCTCCTTGTCTAGGCAACTATGTTGCTTCTGCAATGGAGGCTTTTGTAATGGTGAATTTAATATCTCCTATCTTGACCTCAGCTCCATTGAATGACCATGCAAACATTTTAGTCACCTATTTGTGAAAACCACTGAATTTTTCAAAGAATTGCAACCACTCTTCTTGTTGTAACATTTCTCTGATTTGAGGATATCCTTCCAAGTACTTAGTTCCAACCGGTTCGGTCCTCACTATGAGACCCATCACTTCTCTTTTCAACCTTCAAATTGTTGCTCCTCTTTTCACGGTGACAATGGTTGTTACAGAGATGTTTTTTCCCCACAGAAGTTTCCTCAGTTTTACTAACTGAAATGGTTAAGATTTGGCTACGGGAAAGAATGATATGGAGTGGTTACGGAATGAATATAATGAGGTGAGGATGATGTATATGAGTTGAAATATATCATGGAAGAAAATACCGTGGAGATATTTTGTAACGAATTCAAAATCATCATTAAATTCTTTGGCCTAGTGACGTGACTAATCCAATCACTTCAGCACTTTAACTGTTTAGATTTTTAAATGATAATCGGATATGGGATTTGAAATGGTGGAATAGAAGGAGTTTTATCCAAAGTTTCTACGGGAGGTTTGTTAGGCATGATCAAAAGAATCAATTAAAACAACTTTTTGAATTATTCATAACTTAAATATACTAAAAATTTTCATGATATGTCATTATAATCAGAACTTTTACCTTTGCCTTTCCTCTGATTTTTTTTTTTTTATCTTTATATGCTTTGTTCTCCCCTGAAAATCATTACTTTTTGAGTCTTCATAACTCCCTTGATTTTTTTTGTTGTCATGGATATGCAGGATCATTTTATTGCAGATTAGGTGATTACTGGACAGTGCTTTCAGGATCTCTGGCTGCAGAATGTCTAACTGATTGCAGAATGTACCTGTAGAATACTTGAAATATGAAATGGAATGGTTTAGAGCATGAATGGAATGTTTTATGGAATGAGTGAAGATGGATAATAAAATATGGTGTAATGGAATATGAATAAAGTGAATAATGGAGTAGAATGAATCACAACTTATGAAATGGAGTGAAGTATGAGAAGTAGCCTGCAATTCATGATATGTATTATTCAATTGCAGAAAAACATCAAACTTAAAAATCTGGGATGGTAATGAGGTGGACCATGGGGTGAAATGAATGAAATGGAGTATGGATGAATGAATGAAACGGAATATGGATGGATGAAATGAGATGGACCATAAGTGAAATGGAACTTCTTGCAGAAAAAGAACAAATTTGAAAAGCTAAAGTGTCAGAAAGATTCTGATTTTCACTCTACCTTTTCTGTATAAACATGCTAATCAGTGATTAGTTTTCATGTTTATACTTTATTTTTTTTTTATTTTTTATTTTTTTTCAATAAAGTGACTTCAGAGAATTCAATTAAGTTGATGAGGAAGAAAGATTCTTCTTCATTAAATTCACATCACTGTTTTCTTGGAATTTCTTGACAAATTCTTCTCTTGAAAGTGGCTTATGATACAACTTCAATCTATGACCATTCACAAGAAAAGTGACCTCTTCTTCATCTATTGTCCTGATTTTTATTGCTCCATTGTCAAAAAAATTCATAATTTCATATGGCCCAAGCCAATGTGTTTGGAATTTACCTTGAAAATATTTGAACTTTGAATCAAAAAAGAGAGCCCAGTCACCTTCTTTGAACTTCTTTTCCTTGATTTACTTATCATGCCATCTAGTCCTTTGTTGTTGGACTATACTTGTTTTCTGAACTGCATCTTGTCTGATCTCATCCAATTCATTAATCTGCTCCAATTTGTGCTTTTGTGACTCTGTTAGATCAAGTCCTAGTTGAACTGCCATTTTGAAAGTTTGAATCTGGAACTCTATGGGAAACAAAACTTGCTTTCCATAAACAAGTTCATAAGGAGTATGACCTGTTGTGCTTCTCCATGTAGTTCTATAGGTCCACAAGGCTTCAGGAAGCCTATCTGCCCAATCTCTTCTATGTAAATGAACAGTCTTTGTTAGGATCCCTTCAATGACCTTATTAGTAGATTTCACTTGACCATTTGCTTGTGGATGATAGGGAGTAGATTTTCTGTGTCTGATTCTATACCTCTCCATGATTTGTTCCACTAGCCTTAATGTGAATTGAGCTCCTTGATCTGTAACAATTTCCCTTGGGACACCAAAACGAGTAAAAATATCCTCAAAAAGAAAATTAACTACAGATGCTTCAGTGGCAAAAAGTAATGGCTTGGCCTCTACCCATTTGGTAACATAATCAGTGCAAACTAATATATATTTATTTTATCTTGATGGAGGAATAATAGGTCCTACAAAATCCAAATCCCATTTTTCAAAAGGTTCAATATGTACCTGAGGCTGTAATGGTATCTCACCTGAAGGAGAAGGTTTCCCTACCCTTTGGCAACTGTCACACCTTTTGACATACTCTTTAGCATCTTTAAAAAGGGATGGCCAATAGTATCCTAAATGAAAGACCTTATAAACTGTCCTCTTATCAGCAAAGTGTCCACCACAAGGTTCATCATGACATGCCTTGAGAATCTCAGGCATCTCATCTTCTCGAACACAACTCCTAATGATAAAATCTGGACCTATCTTGTACAACTCATTAGCAACCCATGAATATTTTTCACTGTCATAAATGATTTTTCTTTTGTCTCTTGCATTCATTATTGAAGGAAATTTCCCTGAAACTAAATAATTAGCAATGTCAGCAAACCAAGGAGTCTAGGTAGAAATTGCAAAAATATATTCATCAGGAAATTGATCTTCAACTGGAGTGTCATCTTTGATGTTTTGGAGTTTAGATAGGAAATCAGCTACTGTGTTTTGTTTTCCAAGCCTATCTAGAATGGTAATGTTGAATTCTTGTAAAAGAAATAACCATCTTATGACTCTGCCATTAGTAATTGATTTGTTCATTAGGTATCTAATTGCAGAATGATTTGTGTGAACAAAAGTTTCATAGCCTGTTATATAGTGTCTGAATTTGTTTATGGCATGAACAACAGCTAAAAACTCTTTTTCAGTTATAGTATAGTTTAACTCTGAAGGAGTCAAATTTTTACTGGTATAGTAGATGGCATATGGAATCAGGTCTTTTTGTCCCAATACTGCTCCTAGAGCTGTTTCTGAGGCATCTGTTGAAATATGAAAAGGTAACTTCCAGTTAGGTCCCCTTAAAATAGGTGCTTCAGAAATTTTTGTTTTCAGGGTCTCAAAGGCTAACTGGCAATCAGAATTCCATTTGAATTCGCAGTCTTTGGTATGTAATTTGAAGAGTGGAGATGCTATCTTAGTGAAGTTTTCTATAAATCTTCGATAATATCCTGTAAATCCTAGAAAACTCCTAACATCTTTTTGACAACTTGGAATAGATAAGTTAGAGATGACTTCAACTTTTGACTCGTCAACTCTAATCCCATCCCCTGACATGTGATGTCCTAAAACAATTCCTTCAGTAAAAATCATAAAACACTTCTCATGACTAAGTGAAAGATTTGCTTCTTTACATCTTTTTAAAACTTTTCCCAAGTTTGCTAAGGCTTCTTCAAATGTGTTTCCATAAACTGTGAAATCATCCATATATACCTCTACACAATCATGTGTTAGATCTGAAAAGATTCCTAATACTGCCCTTTGAAATGTTGTAGGTGCATTGCATAATCCAAATGGCAATACTCGGTAAGCATAGGTACCCCAAGGACAGGTAAAGGTGGTTTTGTCTTGATCCTCAAGTGCTACTTGAATTTGATTATAACCACTAAACCCATCTAGAAATGAGAAGTACTTTTTGCTAGCTAAGGTATCTAACACTTGATCTATGAAAGGTAGGGGAAAATGATCTTTAAGAGTAGCTTTGTTTAATTCTCGGTAGTCAATACATACCCTCCATTTACCATTTTTCTTTGGCACAATTACCAAAGGAGAAACCCACTGACTATCTGAAATAGGATAGATAAAGTTGACATTCAACAATTTCTGCAATTCTTCTTTAACAATCTCCCTAAGATTTGGATTCATCTATCTTTGAGGTTGTCTGATTGGTTTACAATTTTCCTCTATGTAGATGTGATGATTGCAAGTATTGGGGCTTATCCCTTTCATATCAGTGTACTCCCATGCATATGCAGAAGAATGTCTCTGTAAGATCTTGACTAGCTCTTCTTGTTGAGATTTTTTTAGGTTCTTGTTTATGTTTAAAGTTTTGCCTGGAAATATCTCACTTGTAGAGCTGCCAAATTTATCCATAGAATGAAGAGACATCTACCTTGATGATAAAAACTCAATGTTGGATTCTTCTTGAAATTGTTCATGTTTGTATTCCGAAGAGGATTCAAAGTTTTCTAAAGTATTCAGAATTTGACTATCTTCACTAATTTCTGAAATTGTGAAGAGAGGTTGTAAGTCTTCTTCGTCCTCTATCCATTGAGTATCATCTAAATCTGCAATTGTCCTTGCTAGAGGATACAAAGTGAATTTCTTAGTTGAACTACCATCAGAGATATACATATCACCGGATCTACAAATAATGAAAGAATCAGTTGTAGCTAACCAAGGTCTTCCTAATATAATATGATGCCCTCCTAGATTATTCTTAGGAGTTAGGATCATGAAATCCACAGGGTACTCCCAAGAATCTAGGGACATTGGAATGTCTTCTATTACCCCATTAGGTTTGATCACAGATCTGTCTGCTAATTGTAATAATGTGGGTGTAAAGAGAAGATTAGGAAGTTTCAGTTTATCCATGATTTGTCTACTCATGATATTGATTGTTGCTCCTAAATCAATGAGTGTGTTTTGGATCTCAATTCCATTGATATGAATTTTAACAACTGGATTTCCTGGGTCTAGATACTTTGGAATAGAAATCTTACCCATCATGATATCTGCTATTTTTCCTGCCAGTTGAATTTTCTTTTTCTCTCTTATTATTTTTCTTGTTTTCTTCATGCTCAACTCCTTTATTGTCTTTGCTAAAATTGGAATTTCCTTGATAGCTTGTAATAATGGAATATTAATACAGACATTTCTCAGCTCATCTAGGAAATCATAATTAGGCACCATAATTTGTTTTTCTACACCTCTATAAATTTGTAATCTTTCTGGAAAGGGAGGTGTAGAAGTGAATGTTGATGGCTGCTCTAATACAGGAGTTGAAATTATTGGTTCTTTTTGTTTTGGTTTTTCAATGTTTGGGTCCTGAAAAGATGTGTCTTCTTCAAGAATTTTATTTTCCCGTAGAGAATCTTCCTCAAAGTTGTCTTGTTCTTGTATGATCACAGAAGATTTCCTATTTTCATGTATTCTTCCAGACCTAAGTTGAGCATCACTAAGGTCTAGAGGAGTAATTAAATAAGTTGGAAACTGTTGGCCTTCTATCATGTATGTATTCTGAGGATTTTTATTGTTGGGGTTTGGTATGGGTTGAGCAGGCAACTGATTTGATTTCTGAGGAAATGGTAATGGGAGTGGTTGATTTTGATGTTGTGGGTTCTGAGGATTCTGTTGAGGATTTTGTTGAGGATTTTGAGGAGAAAAGTGTGGGTATGGTGGATAGGATGGTGGATATTGATAGTACTGGGAGTATATTCCATAGGGATTTTGTGCTCCTTGTGCCCAAGTTTGAGATTGATTTTGAAATTGGGGCCAAGGTTGCTGCCAAGAATTCCAATTTAATGGAGGTTGATTATACAATTGATCATGGAATCCTTGTGTTTGAGGTCCTTGCCAAGGCCTTCTAGAGACAAAATTGAGAGATTCTGTGGAATTTGTAGGAGTTTCCTCTTGAAAGATAGCTTTAAGACCAGGAAATGAAGGACATCTCTTGGTTTCATGTTTTTCTAAACAAATTACACAAGTACCTACAACTTTTGCATCCAAACGAAATTCTCTCAAGGCATGCTTCTTTCTACATTTGGGACAAAAGATGGCTAAGGCATCAGATTCAGCTTTTTGCTTTTTTTGTAACTTAAGGGTGTCTATTTGTTCACTAAGACTCCCTAAGATGTCATATTTGAATTCATCAATAATATGCCCTATCTCTGCCCTACTTACTGTCCCAGAAGCAGACTTACTTACCCTTGCAAGAGCAGGGTCTCTTGGACCTTTTACAGTTTTGGATTTCCCTCTTGAAAGGTTGATACATAACTCAGATATTTCAGGTAATGTGGGCTGAGATATATCCCCTTTTCCCATCATGTTAAGGATATCCAACCATTCATCCCTAATTTTCTTCAACAAGAGAGCTTTTAAGGTGTCTTGATCTAAGTTCTCCATTTTTGCTCTTTTGATGTTGTAATGAAATCTTTCCAACAAATCTTCCAGGTTTTCATCTTATTTTTGTATCATCTTGAACACTTCCTCCTTATGATTGACTGGCATACAATAATCCAAATACCTCTCTAGAAATGCTTGTTTCATATCTTCCCATGTTCTAATAGAACTGTTGATCAAACTCATAAACCACTTCAATGTTGCTCCTTTCAATGTTGAAGGAAATAGTTTAAGTTTTTTAGCATCTTGTAAGTAGTCATAATTTCTACATAGGACTTCAAATTAAAATAGGAAGGTTTCAGGATCTTCAGTTTTAAGTCCATAGAAGTTTGGAAGGACAGAGGGTGAAATGTTTTTCATAGCTGTATTGGTTTCTTCATCTACTATGGGAAACCCAAAAGAGTTTCCCATTTCTCTTCTACCTCTTCCTCTACTTCTTTCTCCTTTTGCACCTCTACCTCCTTCTCCTCTACCTCTACCTCTACCCCCTCCAAATAATGTGTGTTCTCCATTAAAGACTCCTCCTCCACCTTCTTCTACTATAGTTGATTCTTCTGTGGAAGTGGAAAATTTTGTGTCTCTAGTAGGGATCCTTGAATCTTCTTCTAAGACAGGCTCAGTGGATGAAGTGGAAGGTCTTCTTAATGGAATATCTAATCTTAAGTCTTCTAGAAGTCTAGGATCAGTAAAGGATGGAATGTGGGTCTGAGTTGGAGGTGTGTTGGCTCTTGGTCTAGGTGAAACAAGAGGTGTTCTAGGAATCAAACTTCTGCTTCTGCTTCTTATGAATCTACCCCTTGAGTCTCTCTCTCTATGCATATCATTATTTTTGGGAGTTAAGAAACAAGGCTACCTAGTTACACTTCCCCGGCAACGGCGCCAAAATGTTTGTGCTCAACTTAATGTCCCTAAATTGAGTTCATTAATTGTCAACCAGGGCTAGTAAACTGCTGAAGTGTGGTGCACTATATGTGCCTAGGTATTTTTTTCTCACTACGTTGTGTTTAGTGTTTTATGATGTTTTTGGTTTTATGGTTTTATGTTTGAAAAAGGAAAGAACTAAGTGCTGGTGAAAAGAAGCTATTGGTTATTTAAAACAGAACAAAGCCTAAACTATGGATGACAAACAACAAATGCAAAGCTTGATAATGACTTCATTGCAAGGAAATAAATCACAACATGAGCTTGAACTTATCCAATTCATTCATTAGAGATGTGTTGGAAGAGCTTTAGAAATGGACAAGTTAAGCGTAAATGAAGTTCTCCTAAATAAACAATCAACTCACAATATTACAAAAAAAATGATTATTTGTAACACAGTAAGGTTTCTATTCTAGATTAACCTATGATGCTGAAGCTACCCTATTCTACAACTTGACTTTTCACTACTAGGCCTTATTCAGAAGTTTAGATATTTTCTAGATGTTTGGGAAAAACGCTATAGGTGAATTTGTAAAATATTTACAGAATAATCCAAGCCTTAAACTGATATTACTAACCCCTGTTCATGTGATGATGTATCAATATAAATTCAGAACAAAATAAATTTGTAAATAATGAACGCCGAGAGACTAATTTTTGTCAACTAGTACTACTTGGAATACAATGGATAACACTAGGCTAGAATGCGGTCTATCAATCTTAAAATATAGTGACTACAACTAAACTAAAATGCCATTAATATTTTTTTGAAAAAAATGAACTGAGATTGAACTAAAGTGCTACTAATGTACTTGAAGTACAGTGAACAGAGTTAAACTAGAATGCCATTATCAAACTTGAAATGTAGTGACAGAGCTGAACTAAATGCAATCAACCTCCAGAGTGTTGTTACTAAATTAACATGCAGCTAGTCTATGGAATTCTACAGCCCATCTCGTTTCAATATGAATGATATTTTGGAAGAGTTTGTAAAACAAGTCTGGCTGTATTATTCTATGCAATTGAACATAAACATAAGATTTGAAAGAAAATACGACTAGGATCTAAGATACCACAGTTGTTTCTTATTCATTGTTAATGATGTTTTGGAAGAGTTTGTAGGAGTAATAACAGCTATGACACTTAGTGCAAACAAGCATAAATCATAAAATTCAAAAGGAAATGCGAGTAAAATCTACAACACCACAGCTATGCCTTATTCATCGTGATGATATTTTAGAATATTTTGTAAGAGTAAGTCTAGCTGTGATGATTAATGTAAACAAGTATGAAACATAACTTCAGAAACCTTCTTAAGCTAGAAATGAAAAACAAGACTAAAATACTTATCTAAGCCGTATGAACAAAGCTGCTCAGGTAGCAGGGGCCCTCTACCACCAGAGTAGCACGCAAAATCTACTTCAAGATTGAATCAGCCTTTCAATAAAATGGTGCTTCTTTCATTAAAAGAGAAATTACTTCAAAACAGAGTGTTTTCATACTTCTGAAATCTAGCAATCAAACACAAAATATAACCTTGTCCCTCGGTTTCCCGAGCCATATTTATAACAAAATTACATAACTATATTGAGATAACCTAGGGATAATTGTCTTTCCAAATAAAAATCAAACTAGGACTCTGATGGTGGTTTCGTAATATGATTAAGGACATCTGGACTGTCCTTGTCCTATTAGGAGTATATCTCCTATTTTGAGTTCCCACGTGCATAACCATCTACAGGATTCCGTTCAAACTTCGTGGAGAGCAACAAATGATGAGGGAATGATGTGGAATACGACCATATGTGTTTTTCTCTGAGATGACACCTGGAACCTGCGTAGACATGAAGACAGCTGCAGAATCAGCAACTAGCTACAGAATGTCTACATTTTGTAGCTAGATGTAGTTCAAAAAGTACTACAATGACAAAATCATAAAAACATAGCAAGTTAGTCATGATATTCATTATTAAAGCAATTTTAATTAATTCTATTGATCATTTGACCCTGTAATTAATAATGGACAAAGGAAATGGAGTGGAATCTGGTGGAAGAAAGAACATCTTTGGAGCTCAACAATAGGCAGAGAGGAAAATTCTTTAGAGACAATTCAAAGAGTTGAAATAAAATATGGAGATGATGAAGACAGAATTAGAGAAGAAATATTTGGAAAGAGGAGCTATGGAAAAAAAATTGAAGTTGCTCATGAAGAAACTGCTAGTAAATAAGAAGGTAACAATGGATTATAGACCTTTTTCATCTTATATTATCATATTTTACATGCAGGTATAATCATGGATCTTTTCAAAACTCAGATCCTAAGTTTTTTCAAGTCCCTAAGAAGTTAGGCATTTCCGTAGCATATGCTAGGCTTCAAGCCCATTTTCTGCTGCGGAATTTCTAAAGAAATATTTTTGTTTTTAAAGTAATTGAACTGACACGAAAGAGGAACTTTTAGGTTTAGGTTTAAGTATTTTTTATCACTTAACATCCTCCAATGGTCAAGAAAAGCATAGGATTATCCCATATAACCTTGTTTGTTTGTGCTGCGAAACTAGCTATGAAAGTAGCTCAATACTCTGTTTTGACAGCAAGGTTAATTTTGGAAGAAGGAGAAATGGTAAATAGATATTTCAAAGTTGTTCTTCATGAGAAATGACAAAGAGTATCAAGGAAATGGCAAAGAGTATCAGATCAGAATTTTTCTAATGGAGATATTTTCTTAAGGATACAGTTCGAATATACCAACTCACTGTGTTTCCATATCATCAAACTAACAGCTCCTTAATAGTAGGCAGAGCAGTTTCATGAAGACAGTCAGAGTATTAATGTTTTGTTTGTCGCTAGTATCATTGAAAGACATGATTCCTTTCAAGGAATATTTGGATAATATTTATATTAAATGTAATAAGTAGGTGTTTGAGTCATAGTAGGACTCTAACTCCTAATTCGAAAGGTGTCAACTCTAGCTTTAAATATCTAGTTAGTGGTTAGATTTGGTGTCAGTAATAGAGTTTAATGATCTAGCCACTTGGCAGATTGGATGTAAAGGCTATATGCCTATAATTAGTAAGTACTTCAATGTATGAAGGGTTGGAAAATGTTATCTCAGCAGACTATTTTATTGTAAAGCCTTGAAGTTTCTAATATATACAGTAACAATACAACTTTTCTTCACCTGAGGTTATTAGTATATTTCAATGAGTTTATGTCCTATCTTTGAAATGTTTTTCTTCCATAGTTTAAGTGCTTATTACTTAGAATTCATGATTGTTCATGCTCTGACTTCCTTTAAGTATTTATCTATGATCAAATGAGTTTTAGGTCCCATATTTGAAAGGCTTTCTTCAATGTCTTAATATTTAGTACTCAGAATTCATGATTTTTCATGCTATGACTTCCTTTAAGTATTAAGCTATGGTGAAATCTCTTTCAATATTTTTGCTTTCAATACCTTGATGTCTCATTACTCAGAATTCATGTGCTACATGCTTTGAATTCCTTTGAACCTCAAGTTATTGGGATTTTCCTAAATGTGTTATTCTTTCATTGAAGTATATACAAGCCTCAGCTTCCACAAGGAGAGCCTTTGCCATCTTTATCCCTGTCACTGACTCCATAGCCCAATGGTATCCAACCTTCACCTTTTCAACCTAAAAACATTCAAAACCAAGACATAATTCATAGAGTTAGCCATCTATCTTTATCATTAATCTTGAGAGAGCCCTCTCAGACTGAAGAGGCTAAGCTTCAGTCACAAGATTGGTTTGAAATAGTTACATTGAAGTTGTCTTATCAGTAGCCAATCATGTACGATTTTGGTGATAACAGCTTCCAAGCTTGATTTTAATGATATATCATTTATTCACCCCTTAATAATAAGTCAATGTCTCACTTAGTAGGGTTGGGAAATGCAATGGTTCCTTTATTATTTGATGGAGCATCAAATGCTCAGGAACTAGGTGATATCTAATGAGGGAGGTAGATATCATGCTAGGATGTATCCCACATGTTAATCAATGTCCCATCCATCTTTTGCATTTTAACTTTTTTATTTCTTTCATTATGGTCATCTTATACTTTTACAATCACTAGAGTTAGGATCCATGAGGGTCCATGTTGTGAAATACATAGGGAGAATTGTACCCAATATCTAATAATATCACACCCTCTCCCCCCCCCCCCCCCACACTGGGTGAGTTTCAAACTCGATACCTATTGTTTTGATACCACTTCTTGGAATCAATTTTTTCATTAGATAAAAACCCACAAAAATTAATCTCCACTACAATCACCGAATTTAAGATCCAGAAGCATCGGTTAGTCCATGCCACGAAACACATGGGACTAATGAACCCAATGTCCAATAGAGAATACCTCCATGGCTAAGAGGGTGTGTTGAAATTATGTAGTTGTGGTCAGTATTAAAGTCAATAAATTTATAGGGAAATAAAATATTATTTTGTTGTTTATGTCAGCCCCATTTTGACAAGTCGGCCCCACCTCTTGAATGGGTTTGGCTCTTGGTCAAAACCCACAAGGTTTAACTCATATATATTGACATTTGGGCCTCCTCATTTGGCACCATCATCGACTCGGATTTGTTCAACAATAATGTTTCTATTAACATGTGTGAATGTGAAGAAAGACACTTGAACTGGACCAACGAAGTTTGACCATATTCATATATATTTGACTAGTGTTGACTTGGAATTTTATGGGTTTCTTTGACTTGAATCTTTTACTGGTTATTGGGTTGAATATTTTGAGCATCTTTGACTAAACATTAACAAAATTCCTATGCAAAAATATGGACATTGACTAAATATGTTTGACCAGGGTTGACCATAGGTCAACCCTGACAATTTAACCAAAAATTTTAAGGGAGTTATAGGGCTAAAATTTGGCCTCTTTAGTTGTAGTTGACCAATAGAAGTAGAGTTCAAAATTTTTCTTATTGACCAGATTTGACCAGTTGAACATAAGTTGATTTTTTCTCTCCTTTGACTAGGTTTGACCTAGGATATTGTGTGGTCAATTTGACTTTTTTTTTACTTGATAATTTCAAATTGTTTTTATTTTTAATTTTTTTTAAATCATTGATTATTTACCATGAGAGATAATAGGAAAAATGCATGCCCTCCATTTCTTCGATATTTATACATATTTTAAAGGATCCCAGGAGAGTATTAAGACTCCTTATTAAGGTTGAATGTATTTTTAAATTTCCATCTTTGGGGTTCATGTTTAGCCAACTCTAAAAGAGGCACTTGCGCATTCATCTTTTCTAAAAGACTTCCTAACTCAACATCTAGCTAGGGACATGTTAGGATTAGGCACATCATGATTTTGGATATTTTTAGGAAGTGGTCGTGGCCTCAAATTATTTTGAGGGATATTATTATAAATAGTACTTTTTTGAAGGTTGTTTTTTTCATTATTTATGCTAGAATATTGTAGCTCTTTGACCCTTCTTCCCCCTTCAACAACCATGATTGGCTCTATTATCACTCAGATTTTCCTTGAATTTTTTGGGAAGAGGAAAGGGGTCTGAGGTAACCACAAACCAATATTTTAGGTACAGAATCTATCCAATCTGTACCCAGAGAGGGCTCTCTCTGTAAAATTTAGCTTTGTTTTAGAATATATTAGACTAGTTATAAAGTTCAGGGGTTTTGTTTGAATTTGGGTGGTGGAATTCAATATCTGAGGGAAAGATTGAGTATTTTAGTCCATTGGGCTAATGGAGTCAAAAAGGATAACTTAACTGGATTAAGTCTCTTAGCAAAAGATGGTTTCACAGGGCAATATAATCAAACAGAGAACAATTATAAATCTTAAAGTGAATGGAATGGAATATAAATGGAGGAAAGGAAATTAAGAATTTTTCAACACATTTATAAGAGGGAAAATTGAGTGATTATTAACAAAGAGAAATTAAATATTCTTGATTAAACAATCAAAATGCTTAAACCAGAAAAACATGGGCAATTAAGAATTCACTGTTTAAACCAATTTAGAAGAAAACATTTAGAATAATAATGATTAAAATCAGATTACACTTAAGCACTTTCTGATTTATTCCTTTTCATTAATCCTTCAGAAATGAAACACAGATGATATAGTAAACAAATATAAAGACTTCAACACATAAGAGATAGATGACTTACTGATCCGTAGTCTGACACATGAATCCTGTAAAAAGTCTTTCGCATCAATCCCACATCCAGCTAGCTTAAAAAAAATTCTCCAACCGCACTTTATTCCAAATAGTCAATATTACAACAAATTCTAAAAAATCCACCCCAAAATACTTCCAAGAGTGAAGTATTTATACAAATTCTAAACTAAAATATCTTGAAAAAATATCAAGATTAGTTCACAAATCTCTCCAACTATTTTACATAAATAGAAATTAAGTAAAGGACACTCAAACTAATGCATCTATTTGGCACTATTTTTTATGGATAGGTGATGACAAAGAGGAGAATTCGAATTTTATAAAACTCTTAGTTGATGATGAGGCATCCAAGTCACTAACTGCTTCCTTTCTTTGTGCATTCTGCTCCAACAATTCTGCAAAATTTGGGTCCAATGATATCTTTTTATTTCTCAATCCGTAATAGATATGTAAAAAGTAAAAGAGGTTATTGTAGATAAATATGTTGGTGAGATAAACCTCTTTCATTTTCCTAAAATTACTCTCCAGATGTGCACAATAGGCTTTGCAAAAATATGTATAAAAAAGAGTTTTACAAAATCTAAAAAAAATCCTTTAAAGATGTGCATGTATCTCTGATTCTGAAATCACTGTGCAAAACGTGAGATAGGTTTTTGTAGATAGGTCTCTTAGGAACAAAATGGTCCTTCAGTTTTGTATGAAGTATTTCGGATTGGCCACAATATTCTCTGCAAAATGATGACTTAACTCGAATTTTCTGCAAAGAGTTCTTTCCAACATTGTTTAATATTTCCAAAACCATAATAGCTGTTAGAAAAGTGAGAGAATTTTTTGTAGATGGTCCTCTAAAGAACATAAAACTCCTTCAATTTTGCAAAATTCATCTTGGATTGATCACAATAGTTTCTTCAAAACAATGACTAAAGCATGGAATTTCTGCAAAAATATTCCTTCTTGTTGTGTTTTTCATCTTTTCACATTATTGTTCTTTTAACTGTTTTACTTTCACTTTAGATAAAATTAAATGTTGGTGAAAGTATTTTAATATTTTTTTACCATTTTACTTCCTCTGTAATTACTTTTACTGTTTACCTTTGACTGCTATGTAACTTCATTTTAACTTTCACTATGACTTTTACCTGATACACTTTAACCACTGATACTCTTTAACTGTTATGCTTTCTAACCTCTGTTTATCATTTTATCCTCCTTTATCATGACTTACTATAGTACATATGTAAGTATAATTTTACAAAAGTGCAAACATTTCTTTCCACCATTTAGCTTCTGGTATTCTGGTTCTTTGCAGCGGAAAAAAGTTCGAAGAGGATTTTCACTGAGAACAAGGATTTTAATTTGGAAATACCTATCTACTAGAGGCAGATAGTCTAAATCTCTGTGAGGAGCATTCAGGGGTGCGACATTCAAAGCCACAGGAATTTCCATTTCTGGTTCTTGTGGATTCAGAAATGAATTCGGGGTTTTTTATGAAAAACGAGCACAATCACAGGTTCAGGAATGCAAATGTAGTTTTGCGAACTGTTTTGAACTCTGTTTCAGTTTTCTCGTGTAGAATTTTAAAAAAAACTAGGTTTTTTACAGAGTTTAATGGGAATTTCGGTAAATACCTGTTTTCCAGGAAATAAACGGTGATGAAAACAGGCGCTGGTAATGATGGATGAATTCTGGACACTCGAATGCAATCTTGTTCAGCCAAGTAGCGGTTGGAAAAGTTCAACAGTTGATTTCGAAAATCGTTGCATGAGACAGTGAAAATGACGTGGGTATGTTTGTTTTATTCACAAAATCAAAGGTTGGCGGGTTTTTAATGAATGAAGTCAGCAAGTACGGAGGTTTCATCAGGGGAGGCAGGCGGTAAGCGGTTTCCATCGCATTACTTTTGGGGAAGAGTGGTTTTGAGCGGAGGGCGAGCGATTCCATACGATGCACAACACGTGGCACTGTACGATCCAGAAAATATCTTGGCCATCGCGCATTATCGTTCAAACGTGGATGGCTAGTGATATGGATAATAACCGTTGATCTCAGACAAGTCGATCGGACAGTCATCGGGCGAGGAAGATGGCGAAAAGATAACAGGGTGGGCCCAATGTGATTTAATATAATTAATCATATCGGGGGCGTTTCTATTGGCGGATACAGGTTATTAATTAATCATGAGGATTAATTAACCCTTATTGATATGGCAGGGATGTGGATTCGTATTTTGATTTAATTAATAAAATTATTAAGGTTATATTTCAACCAAAAGGGGCGGGATATTAATTATTTGGGATATAATTAAAATAATACGGGAAAGGGTTTATTTGTATAGGGATTTAAATAATAAAATTAGAAATTAATATGAAAAAATGAACGGAAGCGCTAAGTATAAGACATTAAGGTAATGTATTTAACTTATGCTTGAATAAGAAGGGTTTTTATGAAATATTGCATAATTTTTCTAAGTAAAATAGGATTTTACTTAGGAAAAGATTTTTTAGAAGTAAATGAATGTCATAATGAATGGTTTTAAGTACTTAGGTTTTTCCAATTATTGGGCCGAGGGTCCGGTCCCTCCAAAAGTCAAGGAAATACCTTGAGCCCTTCTAATCTTTAAATACCTTAGTACTTAGGGGAAATTAGTGAAATTTTTAGGGAAAAATGAAAGGGGAAGTTAATAATCTGACTTTTCCTTGCTTGCAATTCTTCCAGTGTATTGTCCGCCTTTGCACTTGTGATGAAAGTAAAATATTTAACACATCTAAAACCATCATCCATCACATGTAATTCTGGAACAACATCTACCTACCCTACCTACTTTACCCTACCATTTTTTCTTCTTTATTAGGGTGCACTTAAACTGGCAAACCCTTATCACACTTTTTCTTTTACATATGGAAATCTATCTAATTCTAACCTTATTGCATCCAAGGGCTCAGATTAAACTGTTGAGCTCTTTTTATTTACTCTACCTATCTACTTATCTGCCAAGATTAAACAATTTGGTTAGATTTTATTCTCTATCTCTAAAACATAAAATTGAAAGATGAACTAGCCAAGCTTAAACTGTTTGACTGTTCATAAATTGTGGCATAAAATACAAGTTGCACACAATTTTACTTATTACAAAAGAGAAAAAAGTAGTGGCATTTAGACTTGCACACTTTCCTTGGCCTTTATTTTGGTGGGGTTCAGTTTCTTTTACTTTTTTGGGCCATTTTTATTCTTTTCACCCTTTGATTTTTCTTTTAGGGTATACCCTCTTTACATTTTTTAAATTTTTTATTTTTTAAGAATATGGAAAGCCTTTGCAACAAGAAAAGGTATGACCATATTACATAGTCCATCAAGTCAATCATGATATATGACACCTATTGGTATAGGAGTCTAACAAGCTCATAACGATTATTACTGAGTTCTTCAATGGTTTCTTCATGTTAATTTTGAGAAGAGAAAAATAATTCACAAAGAAAATGATTAAATGGATCATTATCATTTATCATATTAATATGTTCCATGTATTTTTATTTCCGCTTGACTATATGAGCACTCCTCTTGACTATGTAATCCTTTACATGTATGACAACAAGAGGGTCCTTCTTTGCCAAACACATTAGTTGTGGAAAGAGTATTTGGCACAATTTTTTATGAGACATAATTCCATTATAAGGGTTTTTCTTAGGACACCTTTTTTGATCAAATTGTGGTTTAGGAGGGAAGTTTTGTTGAGACCATATTTCTATTTCTAAAATTGAAAGCTTTTTCATCGTGCCGATTTACCCCTGCATTAGCTTAATGGTCATTTTATCAAATTTTTGGGAAAAGTATTGCAAATAAGGGTCAACTTGGGCACTAATATTAGGTTTTACTTCAATTTTATCCCTTAAACTCAAGGATGAGTTTAAGTTATGTTCAATTTTCACTACTAGGATCTTAGCTTCTTTCAAGGTTTTAAGTCCCTAGCCTTTTAGAACATAATACAAGTGTCCAAGGAAAGATTCTTTGTATCTCTAAAGGATAGTCTGATCAAATGGCTTGTATGGGAGAGGAACTTCCTTGAGTAACTTGTTAAAATTTTGTGTAAAATCTTCAAAATTCTCATTCTTCATTTTATTGGCTCTTGGGGACTTATCTAGAAGTTGTATTCATTCTTTAAATGTGGCCAATATTTTTTCAAATACTTGATAGAATGGTCCCAGATTCAAAATACTACCTATAGTTAAATATAGGTACCAACCTCTAGCGATTCCTTCTAAGGACTAGGAAAACAACATCTGCATTATATCTTCCTCTTCAATCTAATTTCCACTCACAGCCCAATCAAATTCATGTATATGTTTTTTAGTTGTGATAAAACTAGTATGATTAGATTTATGTATCCACTCCTTATATTTATCAAGAAATTTATGAGGATCATTAAGGACCACTCACATCCAATGGTTTAAATGCTATAATGAGTCATGGTCAAGTCATAGTGTCAGAAGTGGATGAATTTTTGAAAAGGCTCTGAAACACAAGTGTTTTTGAAACTATGGGAGAAGTGGAAGTATCGACAGTTTCATTTTGGGTATTTATTTTCTTTCTTGGAGTTATGCCTTTATTTGATGAGCTACCGAGGGATATGGATGCTTCAAATTTTGGAGTCGTTAGGTGAGAATATGTGTTGTCATTCTATAATATATTATCACTGATATTTTTATTGAAGCTTGGACTTTATATTTTGTGGGGGTTGACTCAAATCATCCTTGGAAACAATTCCAATAATGTTGTAACAAAATATATTAGTCCTTGTGAGGGGACTCACAAGGCAAGGACCAAACCCTGTAACAAAAAAGAGGGATATTTCCATTATTGCATCAGCAATCTTCTTTCTACTCTTTAAAAAAATTTCACCAAAATTTCAAGGCTTTCAAATACACACATACAAGGATTTTCTAAGGAATAGGGTTCAAGGTGATGTGGTTATAGGCTAGGTGGAGACACTTTTCAATGGACAAAGGACCAATTCTTATTGAAAAGGAACAATGTATCATGCATCTATACTAGGTAAACACTTATATGATAAATGGTTTCTAGATATGAAACAACAAAGGAGTACCTAGATGCATATAAATGAACTAAATGGGTTTCTATGAGATTAGGTCAAAAAAACAATAGAGAAACCCCTCAAAATAAGCCTAAAGTTGAAGCTATGATAAGGTTAGGGTTTCCAAGGCACAAAATTAACTAGAGAAGGATGATGTCAGCCCTTATAGGGGAATATTTATCATGAGTAAAGATATATATTTTGTTTAAAAGGATTACAAAGATAAATATTAGGTTTTTATCCCACAAAAAGTCATCCACAAAGCCTCAGATCAATTCAGCCTAGCAGCCTGCGTTAAAAGGCTTAGGAAAATAAAAGAAAAAGAAATGTTTAGTTTATTAATGGGTTTTATAACCAATAAAATTTTTACTAGTGCCTAATCCTACTTGGGTGATGGAGTCTTCAGGATATTTTTAAAGAAAAATGACCAATGATTGGAGTAAGTGGGTAAAACTCAATTTTTTCCACTTAATAAAACCCTAACTATATTTTTCATGAGGGAAGAAATTAAATAAGAGATGCACACTAGGAGTTATCCTATGGATTACAAGGAAAAGTACTCAACATGTAGAAATCAACCCAATTTCTCCATAAATAATGTTTTTTAGACATGGATCATAGAAAAACCCTAGAAATAATTTACTTACATGTAAAACAATGAAACAATCTACCATAAACTTACAATTCTTCCATGAAAATACCATATTTGAATCCCAAAAATACATCTCCAATTCATAAGCCAATTTCCAATAGCAAAAAGTTCCAAAAAGTCACATCTCCACAAGTAGTGAGTTACAAAAAGGCTAGTTGAGCCCTAGAAGAGACACTGAACTCAAATTTGATGATAAAAACTGAGAAGGGATCATACATACATACATACATACATACATACATACATACATACATACATACATACATACATACATACATACATATATATATATATATATATATATATATATATATATATATATATATATATATAATAGGTCTATTCCTCACTTTTCAACATAAAATTAGTGTATAAGCCATATAACAAGCTTAATTTTGAGTGTCCATCAAGATAAAGGGTTAGAATCCAACCCCATAGCTCACAGCAATTAAATTATGCCATAAAATCCCACAGGTGTGGGTATATAACCTCCATAATCATGACTTCCTTTTTTAGCAGTAAATTATGTGAAAGAGCATGAATGGCCTAGTGAGATGTCCCATCATCATAATCAACTCCAATCCTTGAGGGAAATACCTCAAGAAGTGCCTCAAAATGCATCTAAGTGTAAAATTGTTTCGGGGAATATCACCCTAGAGGTTCGTTGGGTTACAACCTCCACAGAGCAGGGGCATGCTACTTAAGAAGGACTCACACAACCATACATGTTCATGAAAAACTAAATAGAGTAGATCGAGGAAGTTACCCGTATGTCCTACGGTTGAAGAAGATCCCGCGGGGTCCAAACCCCCAGCAACTGTCCTTCCTTCTTAACCTGAAAGACAAGTAGAAACAAGCACGAAGAACT
This sequence comes from Pinus albicaulis, assembly GCA_034641835.2. NCBI lineage: Eukaryota > Viridiplantae > Streptophyta > Pinopsida > Pinales > Pinaceae > Pinus > Pinus albicaulis. The sequence goes on from CM076572.1 coordinate 458,579,631, forward strand.
GATTGTACAGCATATATCTACTCTAAATGTTATTGAAATCCATATAAAACATTAAATAAACCATAATGAATTCTTAAATAACAATTTTCTCATATATGTAAGCAGACACTAACACGTATATTTTGGGAACAAGATGGTACTTCTGTATTATAAATAGCATGTACAAAAGTAACGAGTGGAGAGATCACCTGAATCCTTCCACGATCTTCGAGCAGACCGTCGTCCGGATCCGTCCCGCCCTTGCCTCGCTAAGACTCCTTCCAAACTGGTGCATACGAGATGACATATAGAGAGATGAGCATCTCAAGGAAACAAGGGTTTCCTATAATGAATTTGGAAAGTGCAGGAGGCACGGGGAATCAGACTTGGATAGGGAATACCAACAGAGTATAATATCAATAAATTCTCTCCCTCACTTAGGCCATACACATGAGGGGTTTTTATACTCCCTCCAAGTAGTTTCAACAGTTGGAAACAGTTGGCCGTGTGCTGGGGTGGTTGAACTACATGAGTAACCATCAACCCAGCCCAAAAATAGGGAATTTTTGTATATTTTTTAATCATTTTAATGGCATACGCAGAAAAGTGCAGGTAGACTCGCGTATACACGCGGAAAAGTATGGGCATAGTCGCGTATGGGGATTTTTACATTGTTTTTAAGTGAATTTTTCCAAGTCTGTAGGAATGGGTGCCCAAAGCCATAAAAGAAATCATGAATCATATGAAGGTGAGAAATGATGCTATAACAAAAACCACGCTCTAGGCTCCTCATGTCACCTTCTCAAGGGCTAGAAGGGTGACACCGCATATGTCTCTCCAAAGTTGGGGCTCCAAGTGCTAGTATAATCCCTCCCTTTTCATCTTATGTATGGCCATCATCATCTAGACTCTGGATCAAGTTATTCCCATAAAATAGTTTCAAGGCCAACTTGGAAGGATGTTGGTTCGATTGGGTGCATCATCAAGGACATTCAATGCCAAGCAAGAGGATATAAGTGTTTCATCATCTAGGGGTGCTCTGAGGTGTTAATCATCTACTAGAATCATAAAAGTGCACAACATTCTACTCTAAAGGGGTAATGTTTCATTTTCAAGGTCATCATTGGTATATGGGAATGAAGAATGAACTTGGCATGATGTGTAGTGGAGACATGAATTGTTCCCTCAAGGCCTCCATTGTTGTGTGAAGGGCCACCTAGCAAAACCATCTCAAAATCAAGTTAAATTTTCCAATCATTAGTGACAATGACCATAGGTTCATCATAGTCAACCATACTTAATTTTTAAGGGAATAATAATTCTTCAAATTGGGATCACCTTCAAATATTTAACTATATAAAGTCTTGTAAAATTATTCCCCACCCATTTTAGATATGGATATATTTTCAACCTTATTAGGTTCTTCCATCCCATATGGGAAGGTGATATGTCCTAGGTCAACTCTTAAATGCATAGTTGTTTGTGATAATGTGGAAATGGAGGGGGAATGATTCATAGCAAGGTGCGATGGTCATAGGACTAGCTGATGGAGGTTCATCATACTTAGTGTATATATTGTTGAAGTCCAACAAGAAATTGCAGCACACACACTAGTGTGGGACCAACAAGTCCTAGTGATACATTAGTGTGAAGGCCACTTTAATTAATTAAATTGGTGCAGTGTCTAATTTAATTTTCCCTTACTTAAATTGGACAATAAAATTGATGTAATCTTATATCATGATCACTTGTAATAGTTAACTGAGTGTGATAAACTTAGTTAGCTCATGTATTTCGAGTTGAGGGTGGTTGGTGAGGCATGCAGAGTAATTCTATTAGTTATGGAGTTCAAATTGTAGTTGGTGCATTAGTTTAATGCATTAGTAATTAGTTAACTCAGTTAGGTGAGATAGAGTTAGTTGAACAAGTTGTAATTGTTTATTGCACTAGTGAGAAATCAGGTGAATTAAATATTATTTAATTCACAATCAGTGATCTTCTATGCAACCGATGATTTACTATTAATAGTTTCATGCATGTCAGTTCCAATGGAGAACCAATTGAGAAAAACATTAAAGGGATGTTAAATATCAGTTGTGTGATTGGTAGGTTTTCTGCATGCAGCCAGACATCCATTGGATTGCCCATGATCCTTGCACAGTTTTGGAAGGAAAAAATTCCTAAATAATAGGGATTGCATTCATCCGGAATTTCCCAAGAAAGGTAAGTTGTTTAGAGATTGAGAATTGGTTAAATGTTGATCATTTTTGTCCAGGACAATGTGAGACAGTTGTGAGAGTGTAGGAGACTCTTGTGAGAAGAGTGAATTGTAATTGTTTCATGGTTCCTTGTGGAATATACAATAGAAGATAAAGGGGTTTTGAGCAGTAATCTTTCCCCAAGAAAATATTTGTTTTGTGGTTTGATTTTTTTCTTTCTGTACTTGTTGTGATTGGAGATTGTGTTTAATTTCCACAATTGATTTGTATAAGGATTCAGTATCTATATTTAGTACATTGCTATATCATATTGAATCCATTGATATACATATGTTTGTATAATTTCTACATGGTATCAGAGCACAGGAAATCACTATAGTGGAGGAGAAGTTGAGTTTGTGACTAGATAGAATTCGAATTTGAAAAAGTATTCTTGGTGCAACAGGTGAATCAGGATCAAAATTCCTTTCAATGGCTTGAGATTGGAGTATGCACCGGAGGTCAGCTCTAACTATATTGTGTTGAAAGAAAGTGTTGACGTTGGAATCAGCACTTGGACTGTAGCAAGCACCTGACCAGAGACATCCTAAAATCTAAGGAAATTTTAATAATTTCTTTTATGGGGTTGGTAGATGGTATAAACTCTGATTCACTGAAAAGAGATTTCAGTCAAATCCATAGTTCTACTAATGAGGGTATTGGAATCAGATGTGGTAGCACAGTGCAAGTTTGTAGCCTATGAATAGAGGAAACTGTGACATATGAAAGGAAACAGTAGGTTTGTGAAACAAAAATCTACTGCATTTAGTAGAAATTAACAAAAGTAGTATTTTGACAACATTCCATTGAGAGAAAGCTATTTCTAGTCTGACAAGGTTCTCATTGAAATATCATGAAGAATAACTATCAAGATGATGATCTTTCATTGTTATAACATTCATTTCACCAGGAATTCTCACTGTTTGAGACTAACAAAAACTGATAAAACACATAACATGTTTAAGAGACTGATAGGAACTCATTATAGAATAATATTTTTCAAACTATAACTGAAAGAAAGGAGATATGGAAACACAAGTGAAGTAGACAATACACATAGAAAATTGGTAATAATTCCTCAGTAGTATCATTCCATTTCATTCACAAAAAATATTACATATCATATGATTCAAATTCTAAAACCATCAACCTTGACTTCATATCAGTTTGGCATATATATACAAAATATGATAGTGTTATCTTCCATCGAAAAAGGTAAATCTGTTTCAAAAGTCATTACATCCTCGTGCAAGAGGTTTGGCTTATCCCTTAATCTTAATTACAAATTACTATATTAAAAACAAGACAAACATCATGAAGGAAACATGAAGGTTGTCACTCTGAAATGGTTGTATGAGCTGGCAGCCTATTCGAAGACCACTCTCCTATTTTAGTGCAACCAATATTCAAAAAAAAGTGTAAAAATAGTGGGAATGACATGTGGTTGTCTCCTCTTACATGTGAAAAACAGAACCATGGTATTTAGGAGAAGGTTGGCTATAATACACCTGGCAACATCCATTGCAACTGAAAAACCTCTCCACTTCACCTGTTTTATGTCACCGTCATGATTCAAACTATAAAGTAGCCCATTTCCATCACATGCTGATATTTCAAAATAATTTCTACCTTCGCAGAAAAGGTAGCTATATCCGGAAAAATGGAACATTTACCCAAAAGGTTTTTTTCCAAGTCAGCCTTGTTGTTCATTTATCAAAGGTCTAGAATAGAGGAAAATATTCTAATGGCATCTGCTTTAGCTACCCTTTTATCAAACCACTTTTTATGTTCTTGGTTCTTTGACTGAGTTTTATTCTTCCTTTCAACTTTGTCTTCTGGGCTCTCTTCAATGTTGATAATTTGATCTCTTAGTTTAGGATTGGCAATCATATTGTTGTTCAACCTAGGTTTATTTTTCGGTCTAGTATGAGGTCTTTTGACATATTTATTAGGGATGAATTTGGACCTCTTTCCTCCATGTATAAATTTACTAGACTCTGCCTCCTCATCTTCTAACTCTATATACTTATAGTCACTATTGCTTTCGAATGAGGAATAGGAGTGTATCTCATTTTTCTTCCTCTTCTTGATCGAAGAAAAAATGGACACTAATTTAGAAAAATTAGGCTCCTCTTCTATGGTAAGCTCTATCATTTTCTATTTTCCTTTCTTGAGAGAAAGAAAAACATGTGAGAGGGTCGACTCAGTGAGATATGTGGCACTACATGGTTGCACTTGATGAGATGACTCAGGAACATGGCTTGAACTTTTCATACCAGGGTTGACTTCCACTAGTGAGAAAACAAGCTTAGGTGCAAGAATACCAGGGTTGACTTCCACTGGTTCTTCTGCCATGAAGAGATTATTCTTATGTTGTATTTGTGAAGAGGAGTGATGTAGACTAGCTGCAGAAATATCAGAGTATGCATGGAAACTCTAGAGTTTACATTCTACTCAACCTTATTACTCGCAGTGGATTTGTTTTAAAATTTGAAGCTCGTTAAAAATACATGCATATGGCACGATCAACAACAAAACTTAAACAACACATATAACCCAAAACAATTCATATGCGCGGAATTCCTTACCGGAGGGTCCCACGATGACCTTGACTAATCACCGGTGATCGCAAATCTCACAACTTTGCAGTTAAATTCAACGCTTAAACTTTAATCCTTGTGAATTATGAAACTGTTCTGAGCTAACACGTGTCTTCCTCCTTTTCACATCACAAATAAAATTTTTTACTTTGTGATGTCTTAACACTTATCTCCTAAATCTTGCAAAGCGCGAAATCGCTTCCTGACGCTGTGATCTCCATCGTTGGATTACTCTCGGATCTGACGATCCCCGTTGTCCCTCCACTCCTCACTTTGCACCGATGATAAATTTTTTTTAATTTCTACTCTTTGACGTTAAACCTGTTTCTGTGTGAAGTGAAATGGCTTTGAACTTGCGATGAGATCTCTCCCGTTGATCGGGTTCAGATCTAGGGCCATCGTCGTGCCTAGAATTTGATTGTCCTTCTGATGTATAACTTAATATATATATATATATATATATATATATATATATATATATATATATATATATGATTCAACATATTTTAAACAAATAGTTTGAAAAGAGAGCCCAATCGATACAAAACACTTGAAAATTAATAATAAAAGAATTTACAGAGCCAAGCCCTTTGATCAGCTGGTTATTACAATTGGTTATGCTCTCTCTGCTCTCGCCTCTCGCACCCTATTTTATGTAGAAATTATATGCACTAAGCATGCATATGTCCAAGATCCACCTGATCTCACACTATCTAAATTTATGCAAGATACTGAATCTATTCCACTTGTTAATCTTTTGCGGAAAAATTAATTTCACACACATGTGAAGTATAAACAAAAATATTCAATCGCACATAACACAGTTTTTAACCGGGAAAGCCTAAAGATGAAAACCCCAACTATATATGATGTAACATGGAGATCATATGAAAATCTCATGCAAACATACAAAGCTTATCATAAGCTCTCAGTACAGTAAAATCGGCATACACTAATCAAGCCTAATCTTGCAAATCCATGCACCGATCTATGCCACCTGCTAGCCTGCCTCCACTATGCAATCTCTGCTGAAGAATAGCTCTGAATGAATTCAAATTACTCCATCCTTGACTGCACAATCCTCATTGGCATCTCCACTGAGTGTGTGATGCAATAAGTGCATCACTATAGTCACAATAAATATTCTATCTTGCCCTTTCACCTATCTCTCCACTGGTCTCCACTGAAACTGCCATGCACTGTAGTTAACTCCTATATTGTTAAGTTGATTAGTGAGTTATTATTTTTGAATTAATTAACTAATTAATTCACTCCACTTTCACTAGTGTATTAATCAGTTAGACTAGATACAACTAGCTCAACTGAGTCTAAATGAGTTAAACTAAATACATCTCCATAACTACTTCTTCCAACTGTGTCATAACTATGCCACTTGAGTTCTAACTGAGTCCTCCATGCATTAGCTCTAGTAAACCCTTAGGAATAGCGTAATTCCTTCTGTCAGCTGTTGTGCCACATCTGTGCACTGAACTAAAGTGCTCCAAGAGAATAAGTTGTTGTTTAGAGTCTGATTATTATTAAGAGCTAATAATAATCGACATGCATCTATTTTTAGATTAATGATCTATAAATAGACTTCGCCCAATATTCTAAAAATATAATTTCATATTATTTTCCAAATTGATCAACCATCCAAAAATAGCATCCTACAACTTCTGAAATATGATCATCATGTCTAAAAATATACATAGTCTAAAAATAGACTTGTGCCAAAAATAGCCTGTGAGCCACTTAGTGAAGGCGACTCTTTTCACTAAGCTCATCATCTTGTTGAATCTCAACACTCCCTCTCAATAAGATAGCTTCACCCTGGTCCTGCCTCTATGGTTTTCGAATTTTCTCCTGGTGAGTGCCTTCATCAGAATATTTGCATCCTGATCCTCCGTAGGAATGTACTGAAGTAACATGATCTTCCGCTGCACACAATATCTGATATGATGATACCGGATATCAATATGTTTAGATATATCATGAAACGCAAGATTAACCGAGAGCTTAATGCAACTCTGATTATCACAATGAATCATCGTGGGATCTAAATGTGAACCGAACAAACCAACCAGAATCTTCCTCATCCAGATAGCCTCACATGCAGCTAAACTTGCTGCCATGTATTCCACTTCTACTAAACTAAATGCCACGGATCTTTGTTTCCTGCTGTACCAAGAAACTATCGTAGATCCGATACTAAAAATCCCTCCTAATGTGATATTTCTGTCTATTGGGCTTCCTACCCAATCTGCATCTATGAAGCCATGCAACTTCACTTCATCTGTCTGTTTGTACCATAAAGCATACTCAGATGTGCCCCTGATATATCTTAGGACATGCTTGTCTGCCTTCCAAAAGAGCTTGGTAGGCTTAACCATCGCTTGCGAAATTTGGTTCACCGGATAGCATATGTCCGGTCTTGTATTGACTAAATACATGAGATAACCCACCAACTGTCGATAAGCAGTGGCATCCACTACCCCTGCCAATGTAGCATCCTCTTTCTTCCAATTTCCTGGAAGAGGAGTGTCGATAGGCTTGCGGCCTTGCATGTGAAGCTTCTCCAGTATCTCATGGGCATACTTTCCTTGAGACAAAAACAATTCACCTTCCCACTGCCATATTTCCAATCCAAGGAAATAATGAAGGAGGCCCAAATCCTTCATCTCAAACTCCTTTGCAAGATCTGCCTTGCATGAGTGTATCAAATGCTCATCACCTGTTAGTATTAAATCATCAACATAAAGTACAATGATTAAAAGCTTACCCTCAACCATAATCTGGTACAGGTTTTCATCTGCCTCACTCTTGGTGAAGCCAAGTTCAGTGAAATAGCTGTCGATATGAGTGTACCAAGCACGGGGTGCTTGTTTCAGCCCATACAACGCTCTTTTGAGCCTGTATACATGCGACTTGCTGCTGAAGATTTCAAATCATTCAAGATGCTCAATGTACACCTCTTCCTCAATGATCCCATTAAGGAACACAGTCTTCACATCCATCTGATGAATGTGCCAATCCATCTGTGCTGAGAGAGAAAGGATGGTCTGTATGGAAGAATACCGTGCGACAAGTGCAAAGGTTTCTTCATAGTCAATCCCCTCAATCTGTGAGAAGCCCCGGGCAAAAAATCTTACCTTATACTTCTCAACGCTCCCATCAGCATCTTGCTTTACCTTGTAGATCCATCTTGATCCTACAACTGATTTTCCCACCAACCTTGGAACAATATCCCAAGCACTGTTTCTGACAACGGATTCATACTCCTCCACCATGGCATCTACCCATGTGGGCTCCTATACTGCTTCTTCAAAATAAGATGGCTCTGTCATGATACACTTGCTCATAAGAGCCATGTATCCAGTATATCGATCTGTAATGTTTCGAAATGGAAATCAACAGCTTTTACACCGCTGAAGAACTCCTTTGTTGGAAATATGAACAGGGCTATGTCAGAGATGGACTGAGAAGGCTTTTACCAGTTATGTCATCTCTAAAGAGAGGATGAGAACTAGAGGCTATCTAGCCTTTTCTCAGGCTCTGCCTATAGCTATGTAAATAATTCTTCCTCAAGGAGATCTTGCTCAAAAGGATGAGCTACAACAACATCTAAACTTTAACAAGCAGCAGCAACCATGAAATACATTTACTCATAAAATGTGAGAAGAGTGTAAATCAGATATATAATATGTAGCAACAAAATATATACAATCTCCTTGAGGAAAAGACCTCTCAAGGTGGGATCAAATCAACCTCAAAGGAAAATGTACATGCAATGGAGAAAATACTTTGCTACATAACCCAACAACTCTATAACTATGCAGTCTATAAGGGAAAATGACTGCAGACTGAAATATACAAGATGATATGACAATATGAGCTCAAATAAAGAAGGGGGAGCAAGATCTCAACCCCGTGAAACAATAATACAACAATCCTCCAAGGGATTGACTAAAATAAATGAAACAAGAAAATGCCGGAGTTGCAGTGTAGCTGCTGCAACTCAAATATAATATAATATAGGAGAAGGAAGTAGATGCTGCAAAAGACAATGATACCTCCTCCAGTGATCTCCAAAGTGAAAGGCTACACCTCTCATTGAAGATTGCACTCTCTAGTGCACCATGTGAACTCCTCCTGCAAACCCTCTCTGAAAATAACACTATAAGAGGGAGTGACTGTGCTGGGGCTGAGATGAAATACTTGGCCCTACGCCAAAATCTGCAATAAAGCTCCGGAAATGTCCTTTGCTAATTTCTTTGTAATGTTCCAAGTTGGGAACTGCTCATGAATCCGGAAAAGCATATTCCCTTTCTTCAAAAACATTAACAATCAACAACTGAACTATTCTAGAGATTTACTGTAGGGGCATTTACCGGGTATGTCACCTTTACAAGAAAGGATGAGACCCAGAGGCTAGCTGGCCCACTAGTAAACTGTCTATAGAACTATGTCGAGAGCTAATATTTCCAAGAGTGGATATAATATCAACTCTTGTATCCATTATATCTGATAATCTAAAACCTAATTCCAATAGGAGATCATAAACAAATCAGACTAGGTGGGTTAAACAATTCTCCGACACCTAGTTGCCTTGAAAACTGCCGAAATAAGGGACTGTAGCATTCTGGAAACTATATAACGGTCTTGCACTAATGAATAAGCTTAAAAAAATATGAAATAGACATAAATACATGTCTTGAGCTACAAAAATTATTTATACAGCGTTTTATGAACCAAGGGATGGGGAAAAGTGAGGATTTAGGCCCTAAAATGCGTATAATCAGAGATATGCATAAAAATAAGGTGGGAAAGTAGTTGGATCTGATATCTAGGGTTATTAGGGACTCCCATGTCAAATTTTAGCAAAAAAAATAAGTTTTTCTATGTTAAACAGTTCCTCCTTCCAACTAGTCAAGAAAAACACCCAATCCCCATGACTTTGAATATGCAGAATTTATTGAAGCTCAGGCAGGGTGATTTTATGAAGCTATTAGTTTAAATATTACACAATAATTAAAAAATAAGCTTGTTTTCATGGCTTAAGCAAAATATGTAAGAAAAAAAAATATTTACATGAAATAACCCTCAAGATTGAGGTGCTGCAGCATAGGAAATTACCCAGAAAACTCTTCAGCGTAAATTTCAAGAGGCAGAAGCTTCATTTTATTATAAATCAGATCTAAATCAGATCCTTTCATGAAAACATAGATCTCTTATAGATCTGGAAGCCAAAGAGGCTCTTTATTACACTCCCCTTGGGGATCTCAACAAATGATGAACCATAATGAGTAGATCTGAGATATAAGACACATTTCTGCAAAAGTATTCAGAAATTATGCATTAAATACATCAGCAAATAAATCAGATCTTAAGGGTACATGGATTGGTTGGCCAATCCATGGATCACCATAGTGAAAGGAGGGATCCTTTCTACTAGAGATCTCTCCTCCAGGAGAACTCCAAAACACCTGCAACACTAATCCTCAAGAATTACGTAGCTCACGGAAGAGAAAATACACAGTACACTGAAATTACAATTTGGCTTGATGCCAAGATATGGATCTAAAGCCCAAAGAGTCTAAAACCAGCTTATCAAAGGGATAGATGAGTTTCCCAGTGACAAGGGGTGCTAGAACTCCCTAGATTTGGAAAGATCTATTCTCCAATTGCTGCAGCTTACAAAGGCAATCAAACCCTCAACAGGATCTGCATTGTAGTTGGCAGCAGAGGCTTGGTCAAATGCCGGATAATGGACAAAGCTGAACATCCTCCTCCAAAGAGCTACTCCATGGAAGGAGAGAGGGTTCCTGTTGGGCCGTTAATATGCCATTATTATTATCACTTTTGAACACTTATTCCACCCATTTCTACTATTCTTCATCATGTCATTTATTATAATTTATTATATAAATCCATTTTATGATGATTTATGCTTCTATGAATGAATATTATTTATTCTCCTTTATTTCTAATAAATTGATGATTATGCATGATTTTATCAATGATAGTTTTAATAAATCAGTTGTAATATTATTCACCATTTTTAGCCTCCAAGATAATTTCCAGATTGAAGATTTGATCATTAAAAGTGCCAACTCAGAAATTCGCTGGAATAAGAAGTGACGGTTTTGCGGTTAAGATTTCGAGCAAATGAAGCAGAATCTGGAAAATCCGGAACATGGGTTTTGTCCAGAAGGGACCCAATTAACTTTATTAAGGAACAGTTTGCCCAAATTCGGCTTGTACTGAGAGAAACGCAGGGTTATTTGAGCATGATTTTCTCAGATTTGTTGTTGCGGCCGTCCTCCAAATCTCAGCTGCAAAGCCAAATTCGCCTTGTTCTTGTTGATCAAATGGTTAGAAGCAAACCAATTTTGTAATAGAAATCATGTTATACTTAACTTTATTGTAACTTCTCTCTGATCTCTCTCTATTTAAATGAAAACGGAGATCAGAGATGGGGATGATTTGGGGGATGAAAAATGATGGAAAAATGATGAAGAATGATGGTGGATTATTCATGATAGGATAGGGATTGTTGCATGCTGTAATTCTCAAGCCTTTGTTGTTGTAATGATTCCACAATTTGTTGATTAATACATGATTTGGGAGTTGCTGTTCATTCTTTTCATTCTGAAGTAACCCAGCAGCGTCCGCTGGCGGCTAAGGGCCCAGCCTCTGGTGGAGTACGCTGCTGCTGCTGTGTATCATATATTTACAATTGCTGCTGTGTGATGGTTTGATTTATTTCCTATTCTTTTGAATTGCATTATTTTACAGTTTCATGTTTTTATAGTATGCTGTTAAATATTTTATGGAATTATTTTATTGCACAAGTTGAGATTGAATCGTGTGGTTGTTCTTTTCCATCATAACAGAGATTATTATCCTTTTCAACTTATATTGTTATGCTGTTCATTTCAAATGTAAAGCTTCGCTGTTCATTTCAGATTGTTGGTTATTCGATTCCACTAATTAGAGTTTGTTGTTCAGATTTATTAAATATGATTCGTTGTTTAATTCATTTAATTATAAGTTTGATGTCCATTTACTTCGTTGTTTGGTTTGGTTGATTAATTGCAAGAGTTTGCTTTTAAGGAGTTTTCCTAGTTTACTTTCAATGGCAGCTTTAGTTTAATTTCTAATTCCTTTTAATTGCTTTAAAGCAGGACTCTCAACTGTAGAGAACATTGGTTATTGCTTCCTCGTTCCTAGATTGATTGTCTTGTTCCGGTTTGATTTCAATTGCATCAATATCCAAAGGAATGAGTTATTGCTACTGTATCCTCGATTGATGGTTGTTTGAGTGAATGATTTAGTTTAGAACATTTCAATTTCTTGTTGTTCCAATTAGATTTTGTTTCCAGCTTTCATTTACTTTTGCATTTTAAGCACTATACTGCAAAACATTACTCTTGAGTAAATAGCCGCCTCAGACTGAGTACACTCTTGAAATAAAAAGTCGTCCCTGGGTTGACAATTAATGTGAAGGTAATTAGGAGTTAAAAAGACACTTTTTTATCGCTCCACATTTTGGCGCCGTTGCCGGGGAGAGTGTAGCCATTTCTAAAGAGTAGTGTGAATCTGATGAGTGCCTGCTAGGAGAGAATTGGGTATTAAAAACGGAAGGTAAGAACCTGCGTACGGAGCATGTAACATCCCTGCTCCCCCGCCTGCTTTCCGGCAGATTTGTTAATTTTTTTGTGTAGAAATAGATGTTTGAATTTTTGTGTGAATGACTAGAAAAAATATAGAAATTTAAAAAAAAAACGAATCACATGATTTCACTCAAGTGGTGATGTAAGCACCACCCATTTCACTAACTAATTGACAGGAACATTGGAAGAAGGAGCCTCGAAGAAACACATGAAAAACATCTTATATTATGGTAAGAAATGGCTCACATTTCTACTTTTGAATTTCCTATCAAAGATCTAGGAGGAGTGACACAAATGCACATAATTCCCCCATCTTTACCAAATTTTCATGGTTTAGAAAATGAAGATCCAGATACATTCTTATTTGAGTTCGAAATACTTTGTAGATGATATGATTATTGTACTAATGATCAAAGATTGAAAGTGTTTCCTCTTACTCTAAAAGGAGCAGCTCTCCGATGGTTCATGAGCCTAGGTGGGAATTGCACCCAATCATGGGAGGACATGAAGAACATATTCTTGAAGAAGTACCAAGACTATTGCAAATCCAATGAAGATATTTTCGGTATGATACAAGGGGAAGATGAAAGTTTGGAGGACTATGTAGATCGATTTCATTATAACCTTCAAAAATCAAAGCATAATCATTTGGAAAAAGAGACCTTAAAAACACTCCTTCTTAAAGGAATCAAAGACGAATTTTTAGAACTCTTAAATCTGATAGGAAAAGGTGATGTTTTTCAGTTATCATATGATGATGTTTGTGAGTTGTGCATAAGGTATTCAAGAGGAATCTCCAAGTCTGGTAAGAATTCTAGAGATGTTTGTTCTTTCTTTTCCAAATCTGCTACAAGAATAGGAGACATAAGAGCTGAAATCAATGATTTATTTGAAAATTTTAAAGTTGATTTTATTAGCTCTCTAAGCGCAAAATTGGACGTTTTGTAGGTTCATAAAAATGAAGAATTTGATGAAGTGTTTTTCCCTCATGACCGAAAGGAGCAGCCCATAGATGGTTACTCTTCCTTATCTAGGATGGAAGTATCATATCAAAGAGGTGAGGAAGCTGCAACAAGGTCAAAACCATGGAAATCATGGCCTACGGGTATGGTTCAAAACACTTCTTCTCCATTCTCTTACTTGCATAATCCATTATGGAATACTCATGTTCTAGGGCAGCCATGTCAATTTCAATATAACCACCAATCTTATCTACAAGTTTGGCATGATTCACCTTATGATTGCATGACTACTCTCCCTCATCTTGTAGCACAAGCACATTCTCCATATTCTCCACCAGCTCTTTCACAACATCCTGCTTGCATATCAAATTTATCCACTCAACCCAACCAACCACATCATCACAATGCTCCATTCCATACACAATTTCCTGCTCAACTAATTCCACACCCTCACCACAATAAATCAGTACAACATGCTTACAATGTTGAACTGCAAAATTTACCCATCCTTCCCACCCATTCTATCTCACATGCACCAATGGAGAAAACTTACAATGAGATTCAGAATGTTTCAAATTCAAAAATTGTAGAAGCTATGGAAGAAAATGAGGTTTCTTTTAGTATGCATCAACAAGTCATTTTAAAATCTCAAGAACTTCATGATATGATGGCTATGGGAAATCAAGAAAGTAAAGGATATATTGAAGATTGGTTTCATTCCATCACTTGTTTGCAGCATCACTCTATACTTCAACAATTTTTGACAACATCTTTTCAAAGGAAGTTGGCTTCTCATACCCTAATTTTTATCAACATGCATTTTTCAAATTTGGGTATGTACATATTTGAAGCCTTATTTCGAAAATGGTTCCATTGGAAGTACTCCTATACATAGTCATATTCATATTTCAATCAAAGTAGGTTAGTGAAAAAATAAAATAAAATAAAATAAGAACATAAATAAATGCATTTTGTTTTTTTTTTTGTAAAAATAGTTGTTTTTTTTGTTGCAACACGCTATCGAAATCAACATTGGTGATAAATATTTCAATTTATTTGTGTATGTAGATGAATCATAATAGAAATAATAAGTTCTACAAACACTCATTTTTCATTTTTATCACCAATTTGAAAAAATGCTTGAATATCATTTTTTTGGCTTGCGGGCTTGATGAACTTTCTGGAAAAACAGTCGGGACAGTCATGTTTTGAGGGACCAAAAGTGAATATTTTTAAAACCTATTTCTACCCTAGGTAGCTCTTGATGTCTACTTTCTAACCCAATTTGAATCAGTCAATTTGGACTTGAAACGAAAAAGTTAGAACCAAAACATTGACCGGATGTCTAGTGGGCAGCTCAGGAACAGAGTTGGGACAGTCAGTTTTTGGAGGCCTAAATGTTTGAATTTTTAAAACCTGTTACTATGGTAGATTCCCCTATGAATCTAGTTTACAATTCAATTGGAATCACTCATTTTTGATATCGTATGGGGAATTTATGATCAAAATACTGACTATCTATCGTAAATCAGCACCCTTAAAACTATGTCTTTCCGGCTGTTCCTTACAGTATTTGACCTATCAATTCTTCTTGTCTTCAAAACCTATTTCTATTGGAAATAAATAAATGAATCTAATTTCATTTCCAATTTGAATCATTCGAATCCGACATCAAACGAAAAAGTTACGCTTAAAACATTAACTGTTGATCTGAGCTGGGTAATTGAAAATGACTATGTTATGCAGGTTGTTCTAACTAAAATTGACATATCATATCATTGAATTTATAAAACCTGTTGCTACCGGAGATAAACCTTTGAATTAGCTCTCATTTGGCTTTGGAATCACTCAATTTCGATGAAAAACAAAGAAGTTGTGATTAAAACACTGCTGGATAGTATGGTCGACCACTGCTCTCCCGCAGGTGACAAATAAATTTTACTTTGTTATTTTCTCAATGGATTTGTTATAGAGAGTAACTACTTGTTTTTTTTTTGCATCATTCTTGGATTAGGGGAGACCGATCACCTCTCTTTCTCCATGATTTAATGTTTTATTGCAGGTAGACACTCGCTTTTTTGCAGGTCCTGGGAAAATAAAGAAGGTCAATTTATGGACGAGTGATTCTTGAAAAAAATTTTAACGAAACAAAGGAATTTCATCTAAGTCATTACCCAATGGATTCATAATAGAATAAATGAAGAATTGATTTCGATTTGAAGATTCATGTCTTGTCACTGCTGCCAAAACATTCTTCAAAAAGATCATTTTTTTTACATAATATCATAGCTGTTGTAACTTAATTTACATATTGTTTTTAAATAAAATGTTGTTTCTTTTCTAATTTCTCTTATATTTTGTGTTTCAGGTGTTGCTTCATTCAAAGTGTAACTCATCCTCAGCATCAATGCTGTGAATAGCGAATTTGTTTTTTTTGCATGTTTGCATTTTATGATTGTCCATTTTGTTGTTCATTTCCGAATGGAACAACACTTCTGCATTTTCACGTTTTGCTGTTCCTTTTCGAATGGAACAACACTTCTGCACTTTTCAATTTTGTTGTTCCTTTTCCAAAGGAACGGCACTTGCGTTTCTGCTGTTCCTTTTCCAAAGGAACGACACTTTTAGTTTTTGCTGTTCCTTTTTCCAAAGGAACGACATTTGCATTTTCACATTTTTTTATGTGTATTTTTGTTTTTTGGTGTGCATTTCCTTTGCTGTTCCCTACACGGAACACCACTTTTTGAGTGTTTTTGCTGTTCCTTCAAAAGAGCAACCCTTTGGGAGTATTTTTGAGAGCAACCTTTTCTTCCTCTTGTGGGACTATTCCTAGTTCATCTCAACCACATTTTACTGATTCCCCTTCATGGCATGAAGTACACTATTTTTATAAGGACAAGAATTATGAATTCTATTAAAGCGAGTTAATATCATTCACGTTATGATCTTTAACAGGACAGCTCCTTGATGATAGATTATTTTCAAAAGGGACACAATTATTTATATACTACTTTACTGCATTGTTTTCTATTGAACATGATGTTGATTGATTATCTTAATACCATGCTGGTTCCACCCTTCTGGATTATAATCTTCTCTGTCTGTAATAAATGAGATTATGGGTATATTTTTTTCTATTGACATGTTCCACTTCTTCCACCATCCCTGCTCTTAAGGAATACTGAGCCTCTCTCTTTTTATCATAAAAATGTGTAATAATAACAAAATTTTGTTCGCAGATGGAGGATAGGGGGTCTCAGTACGAGCCAGCCTACCATGTTCATAAGGCTGTAACAAAGTGACATTCCCATTATGGTCACCACACCAGGGTTATGATCCATTGGATAGCCCAATTATCCTTGGAACAGGAGGTCTCATCACGAGCCGGCCTGATTACTTTTGCTACATCCCAGTGAATGGCAGTGTGGTTATCTGGTTACCACGCCAGCACACTGATCTCTTCTGTAGAACAACAATGTAACTCTCTAGTTATAAATTGAGGATTCTGGCTCATATGGGTTAAAAAGCAACCCTACCGAGGCTATGGACGACTGCTGGCAGCAGAGGCTCTGCTTATGGTATTGAAGTTATATCTTATCGTCAATTATTACTATAATCCCCTTTTCTTATTTTTTCTTTTTATTAGAGAAGTTATTTCCTTAATTGTTTTTTCCCTGTTTTGAACCTTTACACATGAAAAATTGTTTTCAGATCAATCACATCATTTTTCAGCTCGAATACGTCAGTAAAGCATCTTTTTGGCATATTGCTGTCATTTTTCTCTTTTTCATAACTTATCATCAATCCAAAGCATCCTATATTTTATTCATAACTATCTATACACACTCTGCTCTCATTATAACCATAACTCTCGCTGTCCTATCATTGATATGTGTACTTTGCTTTATTTACTGCAATATTGTTCATTCCCTTGCCTTGCTCTCAGCACAACACCTCTCATACGCTTTATGGTCATGGAATTCCTTTTCCAATTAGAGGGGGAATGTATGCATTATGGGATAGCATGCGATATGATTACTACACTCTGCCATAACTTGTTGATTTGACAAAAGTTTTTCTGACTGAAAGTTTTGCATGCATCTTATCTATTTCTATTCAAAACTAACATTATGGATTCAAGAACATTGTATGCAAAATAGTGTTTTGTTTACAGGAGAACAACAAGTATGGGCAGAATTCTATTCACAGCATGACCACACTATTGCAACTAACAGAAGAGGCTCGAGCAACTCGCGAACGTGCACAATTCTTCAGACATGATGTGCTTACCTGGATTCCACCTTTTGTATCACTTTCAGCACCAACTCTGCCTATATCAGCTTCAACAAATGCCAGTCCATATATGTCATTCCACATTTTTCTTTTTGAAGGTAAAACTTGAGGTAAAATAGCATAATTTTCTGATTTATTACGAATTTAGGAGAATTTACTGAAATCCATTTTGAGCATTATTTATCATCCTTCATTCCACATCTTTACCACTTCCCCTTTTTCAGCGGCATATCATCTTTCAGTTTGGGGGAGTGTTTCTTTCATTCATTTCTTTCTTATGACTATGCCATTCATATTCTTTATCATCCATTGCTATTCTTATTCATTCTCAACACCTCCCTTATTCCATGTTGTTTTACACCAAGCATAGAATTCAACAGCTGGTAGCAACCACCTCAATTTTTTTCTAGCATCGCATGAGGGCATGCTAATTTTTCAGAGAGGGGGAGGAATTGCTACGCATGATTGATGTTTTCAATTTTCTTTCTCATTTAAGGCATACAATTTCAGTGCAGAAATTGATTTCCATAATATTTTTAAAACTATGAACTCAATTCTTGTGATTTTTGGAAAATGCAGACGTATCATTAATACAAACCCAGACAATTTCAAGAAATATTGGTTCATAAAATTTCGGAAATCATGCACTCTCAGCTACAATCATTTTGTTTATATCTCATGATCCATGCATCAAAACAGTCTGATTTTTGGATCATAAAGGCATTCATATATTATAAATTTACTTGCCAAATTTCAACAAAAGCTGGTTTGTAGTTTTTGAGAAAATGGTTAATGAAGTTTGTTGTTACTTATATCATATTTTGTTGCAACTTCATATATACATATAGTTGAATGTCAATATAAAAAATTTTATGCCTTCATCAAGATTACTAAAAGTGAATATTCATTAATTAAGGAAGAATTCATTTGTTCTATCCATTTCATGAGCTGAGATGAACATATTTTTTATTGCTTGGTTAACACATGGGTTTTTGTCTTTGGGTTGCATGAGGACATGCAATATATTCAGTTTTCGTTGAATGAGGACATGCAACATATTGAGTGTGGGGGTATGTTGGGCCGTTAATATGCCATTATTATTATCACTTTTGAACACTTATTCCACCCATTTCTACTATTCTTCATCATGTCATTTATTATAATTTATTATATAAATCCATTTTATGATGATTTTTGCTTCTATGAATGAATATTATTTATTCTCCTTTATTTCTAATAAATTGATGATTATGCATGATTTTATCAATGATAGTTTTAATAAATCAGTTGTAACATTATTCACCATTTTTAGCCTCCAAGATAATTTCCAGATTGAATATTTGATCATTAAAAGTGCCAACTCAGAAATTCGCTGGAATAAGAAGTGACGGTTTTGCGGTTGCGATTTCGAGAAAATGAAGCAGAATCTGGAAAATCCGGAACATGGGTTTTGTCCAGAACGGACCAAATTAACTTTATTACAGAACGGTTTGCCCAAATTCGGCTTGTACTGAGAGAAACGCAAGGTTCTTTGAGCACGATTTTCTCAGATTTGTTGTTGCGGCCGTCCTCCAAATCTCAGCTGCAAAGCCAAATTCGCCTTGTTCTTGTTGATCAAATGGTTAGAAGCAAACCAATTTTGTAATAGAAATCATTTTATACTTATCTTTATTGTAACTTCTCTCTGATCTCTCTCTATTTAAATGAAAACGGAGATCAGAGATGGGGATGATTTGGGAGATGAAAAATGATGGAAAAATGATGAAGAATGATGGTGGATTATTCATGATAGGATAGGGATTGTTGCATGCTGTAATTCTCAAGCCTTTGCTGCTGTAATGATTCCACAATTTGATGATTAATACATGATTTGGGAGTTGCTGTTCATTCTTTTCATTCTGAAGTAACCCAACAGCGTCCGCTGGCGGCTAAGGGCCCAGCCTCTGGTGGAGTACGCTGCTGCTGCTGTGTATCATATATTTACAATTGCTGCTGTGTGATGGTTTGATTTATTTCCTATTCTTTTGAATTGCATTATTTTACAGTTTCATGTTTTTATAGTGTGATGTTAGAATATTTTATGGAATTATTTTATTGCACAAGTTGAGATTGAATCGTGTGGCTGTTCTTTTCCATCATAATATAGATTATTATCCTTTTCAACTTATATTGTTATGCTGTTCATTTCAAATGTAAAGCTTCGCTGTTCATTTTAGATTGTTGGTTATTCGATTCCACTAATTAGAGTTTGCTGTTCAGATTTATTAAATATGATTCGTTGTTTAATTCATTTAATTAGAAGTTTGATGTCCATTTACTTCGCTGTTTGGTTTGGTTGATTAATTGCAAGAGTTTGCTTTTAAGGAGTTTTCCTAGTTTACTTTCAATGGAAGCTTTAGTTTAATTTCTAATTCCTTTTAATTGCTTTAAAGCAGGACTCTCAATTGTAGAGAACATTGGTTATTGCTTCCTCGTTCCTAGATTGATTGTCTTGTTCCGGTTTGATTTCAATTGCATCAATATCCAGAGGAATGAGTTATTGCTACTGTATCCTCGATTGATGGTTGTTTTAGTGAATGATTTAGTTTAGAACATTTCAATTTCTTGCTGTTCCAATTAGATTTTGTTTCAAGATTTTATTTACTTTTGGATTTTAAGCACTATACTGCAAAACATTACTCTTGAGTAAATAGCCGCCTCAGACTGAGTACACTCTTGAAATAAAAAGTCGTCCCTGGGTTGATAATTAATGTGAAGGTAATTAGGAGTTAAAAAGACCCTTTTTATCGCTCCACAGTTCCTAAATAGGAAACCCTCTTCCCTTTGGCTAAATAGCCAAGAGAACTTGAGTTGGCCAAGCAACCTCAAATTCGAAATGTCTTCAACAACCCTTCCTTGTGTCCTCCCCTTCCTTTTTATAAAATGAGGATGTGAAAAAACCTAAACCACTTCACTTGAATTAGCCCCTTTCACACTAAGGTCCCCCTTCTAGAACTGTGCAAATCACTTAGGAGGTTCAATGCACCTGGACTGTCTTGTGATTTGGTCTTGTTGACCCAGTCAAATAGCTTATCCCTTTTCACACACAAGTAGTTTTTATGCAACCAACTCATATTTAATCATGTTCACATTGAGCATGTATTTATTTTTAGATCTAAGGAGTGTTGCATGTCCTCCATTAGTCTATTATTCATAAACATGAAAAATAAAACAAAATTCTGATGTTTCAATTAGCTTAGCTAATTTAGGAACATTACATTCTTATAGAAAGAAGAACCCCTCCTCTTCAAAACTAGCTCAGGAAATGGTGGGATGATGATCCCTCACTGCTACCTCCAGCAACTCCAATGAATCTGCCCAACAGAAACGGTGTAGCTGAAGGAGATAGCTTTGGCCTCAAGCCTGGATATGAGGAAGATGAAGAACAACTCCTCCAAGGCTTCCCAATGAAGGAGAGAAGGCTTCTAAATAGAAATCTCCCTTGTGCTAAGAAACACAAGCTATCTCAGTTGAACAACTGAAGAGAGCTGCAATTCGAAATTCTCAAGCATAATGAACAATGGCTCTCCTTCACCTTTTTATGCAAGGAATGCTTCCTTGCCATGGACCCCGCTCACATTAGGGTTTCTCTCATTTCAAATTTCCCTCCATCCAACTACGCAATCTTCTTGTGCAAGCTTCTCCTCTTGGGTACGTTGTTGACTTGGGTCAACCATGGTCTAGCTCACTTGCTTTTGGCCCTTTTCACACTTGGGGCTGCTAACTTAAGCCACTTAAGTGACTTTTTCCACCTTAGGAGCATTTATTAGGTTGCTACATGGGCTCCCTCACCCATTTTATTCACTTTATTAAAAATAAAACAAATCTAATGTTCTGATTACCTTATTGAAAAATTTGGAACATTACAGTCCTCCCCTCACAAAACTTGCTTGTCCTCAAGAAAGAGAAAGGATGAACTGAAAAAAATTCCTCCACCCAAGGAATGGAGTCTGAAATATCCTCATGTAGATCCTCCATCCCCCAAGCAATCAACCAAGCAAAATGAGTCACCTTCCAACTAGGAAACTCCTAAAAGTACTCCTCCACCTAGTGCTCATGAGAAATAGGTGGGCTGAATTTCTGAACTTGGTAAGCTTCATAGCCTACCCCACACTATCCTCTTCTCCACTTATGATGAATGTGGAGTGAAAGCTGAACTTGGGCTGCAATGGTGTTTCCTCCAAGATGCAAGATGAAGTCTAGATCCTCAAGGATCTCTCCTCCAACGCTGCAAATCAAGCTGGCCCAAATCACCTCATATATGATGAGGTGGAAGTCATCATCATATGGCATCTTCTCATCATACATATGGGGCTGCTGCTGATATATGGCTGAAATAAAATGGTCTTCATGAGAGACCCAAGCCACCCCATCAATCATATAAACCATGAAATGCCTCCTCCAAAATTTCGAACTCTCCAAATAGCTCCTCCCACATGAAGGAAAGAGATGAAGCTTGGCAATCATGGGCTACCCATTGTTTCTCCTGAAACATACAATATGTAAAATAGGGAGAATCATACTCCCAATGGGCATCATCAACTCATGTCCCACTTTCCAAACAAAGCCCTCCATGTACCAAGAAAAATCTGCAATGCATGGAAGCAAAAACCAATAGAAGTAAGTTGTCTCATGACAACCAGAAAGTGGATCATTGTTCCACCAATGGAACCTGTGCAGTGCACTCCCTGCCTGCATCAAAATAGAAAGAAACAATTTCTTTCCCAGCCACTTTTTTTCTGCCACAATCATCTCAAAGGATGTATACATGAAAGTACAAGATGGTGTAATTGGTGCACACCAAAAATCATGTGGCTTTCCCCCACAACCCACTACTCAAATAGCCATTGTATTTGCTGCAATGAACCATAAGTACAACCAAACATAATGTGAAAGAAAGGAATACCCTCCTTGATACAACTTTCTGATCATAAAAGTAAGAGAGTGTAAATCATAAAGAAAATGGTTACCTCCCTCTTCATGTACTTTGGTCTTTGAGCTGAAATGGCTCGAGTAGAAGTTCTCCCTTACTGCAACATAGTAGGAAAGTGGTTGTTCCAACCCTCTATTCATTTTTTGGGCTATGCATCTTTCCATATGATGATATGAAACCATTAAGATTCCCTCCCAAGTGGACTCCTCCATCAATGAAGAATATGCATGAAAATGCATGAAAGAAGAACCCATAAATACTGCATGTAGATCCCTCTTCTTGTTCTTGTGCAACCAAGCCAAGAAAGTCGAAATGTAGTAAGAAGTGCTCTCCTCCATTACTCCTTCATGCTCATCACCTACATGCCTCCAAAGTAAATCACTTGTGAAGTGGCTTTGAGAACACTCCAACAAGTAATCCAAGCCTTCAAGTGACAACACTGCTGGCCTTTGGAGTAGGGCCACTATCATCTCAAAGCTCCCCTCTTTGACATGAATCTTGCCAAAGACTCCTCCCATCATGTTGCTGCAAATGTAGAACCCCTCCCATGAAGAAGGTGTTGCTTGGGCATCCAAGATAAAAGATAAATCCCCTTGCACTATGCTAGTGCCTCCTCTTGCTCCAGCAACATTCAAACAAAATCTGAGCAACAAGAATGTTTGTTGCTCCTCCATACTCCCACCATACCAAATATGAAATGGGAACATAATGAGTGGTAAGGAAAGTGCCATCTCATCATGATGCACCCATGCTCTCCTTTGCTCCATGGTGTAAATATCATGCTCTCCTCCTTTCCTCTTCAAACCCCATGAAAAGGAATAGGTCATATGTTGGCCAAACTCTCTCAAGAGAAACCAACGCAGCATGGCTTCTTGCTGCCCTGTATCATAGATCTGCAAGAGGCTTACCATCCTCTTGCCTCCCATCCACATCCAATCAGCTCCTAGTGGATGCTTCCCATCTTTCTGCAACTTTTTACCTCTCCCACAAGAGCTACCATCATCCAAAAATAGAATTTTGCCTTTGCATTTCATGGGACATTGAAATGCAATCTCCTCCATGATCCATATCTCAAACCCCAACCTCATGTGTGGTGCATGACTCATCAAGGGTGTCTGAGAATGATGGCACAACGTAGTGAAATTTCCCTCCTCAAGAAAATCAACATGTAATAATGTACAATCCTCCATGGTGGATAAAAACTCATGCATACCTTGGAGAGATTTGGAAGAATCTTGTGTTGTTGCAAGATTCTCTTTCTCAAATGTGTTGGCTGCCTCAATAGCTAAATATGAAGGGTACTCCTCCATGTTTATGACAGTGCTGGTATCTGCCTCTTTAACTGGTGGTAAGGGCTCCTCCCTCCTTTGGCCAAATCTTATGATCAAGATCTGAGAAAAATCAGCAAGAGTAGAAACCCTTGCATGTCTCCCATGGCTTGACCACCAAGCCTTCGTTTCTCCCTCAAGGTGCAACGATACAATTGCTACAGCCTCTTTGTCTACTATAGGATGTAGCAGGAAGAAAGACTCTAGCTTCTTCACCCAAGCCTCTACTACACATGTGGGTGACCCATCAAAAGTAGAAAATGGGAATCTATTGCCTTTCATCCTCCCATGACTATGGGGTCTTCTTTCCTCTTTCTGCTGAACAAAGTGTGAAAAAGATAGAGTCTCTTGGAAGAATCTAGTGTTTGCTCCATATTTAGCAAGATACTCACTTAGAATTTCGAATTACAAGTGCTCTCCATGCTTCTGCTCTGCTTCTCTGTGAGAATAGGAAGTACATGGTCCTTCCTCTTCTCCTTTTTCTATCTCCTCAACCTCCTTGGAGAGGTTGTTGCTGGATCTGAAAATTGATGAGATTAATCTCATTCTCTACATCATTCTAGCCTCTTCTTCTCTGAAATTCGAACTTCACAGGCTGAGCCAAGTTTTAAGCTCCGATACCACTGTAATGTTCCGAAATGGAAATCTGCAGCTTTTACACCGCTGAAGAACTCCTTTGTCGGAAATGTGAACAAGGCTATGTCATAAATGGAATGAGAAGGCTTTTACCGGTTATGTCACCTCTAAAGAGAGGATGAGAACCAGAGGCTATCTGGCCTTTTCTTAGGCTCTTCATATAGCTATGTAAATACTTCTTCCTCAGGGAGATCTTGCTCAAAAGGATGAGCTACAGCAACATCTGAACTTTAACCAGAAGCAGCAACCATGAAATACATTTACTCATAAATGTGAGAAGAGTGTAAATCAAATATATAATATGTAGCAGAAAAATATATACAATATCCTTGAGGAAAAGACCTCTCAAGGTGGGATCAAATCATCCTCAAAGGAAAATGTACATGCAATGGAGAAAATAATCTGCTACATAACCCAGCAACTCTATAACTGCGCAGTATATAAGGGAAAATGACTGCAGACTAAAATATAAAAGATGATATGACAATATGAGCTCAAATAAAGAAGGGGGAGCAAGATCTCAACCCCGTGAAACAATAATACAACAATCCTCCAAGGGATTGACTAAAATACATGAAATAGGAAAATGTCGAAGTTGCAGTGTAGCTGCTGCAACTCAAATATAATACAATATAGGAGAAGGAAGTAGATGTTGCAATATACAATGATAGCTCCTCCAATGATCTCCAAAGTGAAAGGCTACACCTCTCACTGAAGATTGCACTCTCTAGTGCACCATGTGAACTCCTCCTGCAAACCCTCTCTGAAAATAATGCTGTAAGAGGGAGTGAATGTGCTGGGGCTAAGATGAAATACTTTGCCCTATGCCAAAATTTGCAATAAAGCTCCAGAAATTTCCTTTGCTTATTTCTTAGAGAAAGAAGAACCCCTCCTCTTCAAAACTAGCTCAGGAAATAGTGGGATGATGATCCCTCACTACTACCTCCAGCAACTCCAATGAATCTGCCCAACAGAAACGTTGTAGCTGAAAGAGATGGCTTTGGCCTCAAGCCTAAATGTGAGGAAGATGAAGAACAACTCCTCCAAGGCTTCCCAATGAAGGAGAGAAGACTTATAAATGGAAATCTCCCTTGTGCTAAGCAGCACAAGCTATCTCAGTTGAACAACTAAAGAGAGCTGCAATTCGAAATTCTCAAGCATAATGAACAATGGCTCTCCTTCACCTTTTTATGCAAGGAATGCTTCCTTGCCATGGACCCCACTCACATTAAGGTTTCTCTCATTTCAAATTTCCCTCCATCCAACTACGCAATCTTCTTGTGCAAGATTCCCCTCTTGGGTACGTTGTTGACTTGGGTCAACCATGGTCTAGCTCACTTGCTTTTGGCCCTTTTCACACTTGGGGCTACTAACTTAAGCCACTTAAGTGATTTTTTGCACCTTAGGAGTGTTTATTAGGTTGCTACATGGGCTCCCTCACCCATTTTATTCACTTTATTAAAAATAAAACAAATCTAATGTTCCAATTACCTTATTGAAAAATTTGGAACATTACATGGTCAGGTGACTGTCTCTGTCTATGCTGTGATGTAGGGAATCCTACATTTTGTGCCGCATCCACCTTCAGTCTCTCATCTTTTGTGGTATGCTTTCTGCCTTGTCTGATTTTTGGTTCTGCATGAGTGGACTCCTCCACTCCATAAATCTCCCCCTATGGCTGATCCACATCCAGAGGCTCATCTTTGGGAATAAGAAGTTCCTCATCCGCATGCAAGTGTAGCTCCCTCTCAAGCGACAACTTCATGGCTTTCACCTCATTGAATTTTATATCTCGTGGCATAACAATCATCCGACTGTTTGGAAAATACACATGATAGTTATGGGGTGTTTCTGTGTACCCCACAAATATCCCAACTTCTACAGTTGGCTCCAGCTTCTTCTTGGCGTCCTTCGTCACATGAATGTAAACAAGTGAGCCAAAAATTTTCAAATGAGAAATATCAGGCTTCTTACCAGTAAAAGCTTCTTCGGGTGTACTCATGCCAAGTACTCTATGAGGACAATGGTTTTGCACATAAACCGCATTGTTGCATGCTTTTGCCCACAAGTGCATCGGTAGGCCCTCGTCATGCAGCACCCACGATCATTATGTTCTTTCTCTTCATGACCCCATTCTGCTGTGGGTTATGAGGCGCTATGAGTTCTCTTCAAATTCCTTCTTTGCTACAGAATTCTTTGAATTCTCCCAAGATGTATTCACCACCATTATCGCTCCGTAGAGCTTTCACCTGCTTCCTCGACTCCTACACCAATGCCTTGAACTCATGGAACTTTGAGAACGTTTCACTCTTCTTCTGCATGAAGAAGATCTTGCATCTAAGAGAAAATTCATCAAAAAATATCACATAATACCTGTGTTTTGTTGTTCAAGCAACTGAGAATGGTCCACACACATCTGTGTGAATTCTCTCCAGGATCACCGAAGCATGGTTCTCCTTCTCATGAAAGGTGGTCTTCACAAACTTACCCATTGTACATCCTTTGCACTAATCTGACTATGCAAGAGTACCCTTGGGAAGTCCAGTATAAATTTGCTGCAAAATCTTCAAAGCGCCATGGTGAAGATGGCCCAATCTTCTGTGCCATAATTCACCCTCATCCTAGCTCACCACTTCTTCTTCTTTTCATACCTTTGCAGTGTAACCATCTACCTCCAGCTTGTAGAGATTCTTAGTTCGAACCCCTATCTTCTTGGTTTGACCCGTTGTTTTATGTCGAAGGAAATATTTTCCCTCACTGAAAACAACATCATAACCCCTGTCTTCCAGCATTGCGACTAAGACCAAGTTCTTCTTCAGACCTAGAACATGCATGAAATTCTTCAACAAGAATGGATTACCGAACTCCCTCTCAAAGGTAATGGTCCCAATGCCAGTCGCACCGTACTAAATATCATCTCCCATCCCTATATGCATCTGGAGGTCCTTCTCCTCCAAGTCACTAAACAACTCTTTGTCTCCTGTCATATGGAAAGACGCACCACTGTCAAGATACCACACCAATCCCATGCAGCTTGAAACCAAGCATGTGATCAAGGAAAAATATAGCTCAAATTACGAGGCTAAGGCCTCTCCATATGCAAATCCAGTAGCCTGATTCTTATTTTTCTTCTGTGGACAGTTAGTGGTGAAATGTCCATGCTCGTGATAGTGAAAACACTTCACTTTGGACAAGTCATGCTTCTTGCCTTTAGCATTGGATTTTGAAGGATTTTTCTTTCCCTTCCCTTTCCTTGCTTTGGCAGCCAAAGCACAATTCTCTTCACCATCATTCTTTGATGAAGATCCATCCCTCGTACCCCGCCTTATCTCCTCCTACACAAGATCCGACCAAAGTCGCTCCCATCCCAGCAGTTTCTCCCGTCCATTGACAGAGTCTTCGTGGCTATGCCAACTCTTCGAAAGCCCAAGAAGAGCCAAGCTCACCAAGTATTTTTCATCAACAGTAACCCCCACACTTCCTATTTCATCCTTGCAATAGACAAACTTCGTGAGGTATTTTGGAATAATGTCGCCTTTCTCCATTTTTATTTTTCTGAGCTTGTATTTAAGCGCCAACTTCCTTTGGTCACTTATACTTTGGAAAATGTCTGTCAAAGCATTCCACATTAAGAATGGAGTGGCTTTCCTACGAAGGCTAGAAAAAATACGGTCCTTCACACCTTCCAACAGAATCCTCCTCGTTTTTGCAGTCTTCTTTTTCCATGCATCAAGTAATGCAGCATCACTAGATCCCGGCTTAGGAACATCACTATCGATGAAATCCTTCATCCCATTATCCTCCAGCACCACCTCCATCATGTCCTTCCAGGCTATGTAATTCGAGCTCCCATCAAGGGCATACTCCAATCTCAACCTGTTGAAATACATTTCAATTTATACTCGATTTCTGCACCAAGAATATTCTACAGCAAATTCGAATTGTCCACTAGCACAAACTCACTTCACAATTGCAATATTCAATCAACAATGCTCTGATACCATGTAGAAATTATATGCACTAAGCATTCATATGCCCAAGATCCACCTGATCTCACACTATTTAACTTTATGCAAGGTACTGAATCTATTCCACTTGTTAATCTTTTGCGGAAGAATTAATTGCACACACATGTGAAGTATAAACAAAAATATTCAATAACACAACATATTTTTTAATCGGGAAAGCCTGAAGCTGAAAACCCCAACTATATATTATGTAACATGGAGATCATATTACAA
The DNA here is from genome assembly GCA_034641835.2 of Pinus albicaulis. Taxonomy (NCBI): domain Eukaryota; kingdom Viridiplantae; phylum Streptophyta; class Pinopsida; order Pinales; family Pinaceae; genus Pinus; species Pinus albicaulis. Next base: position 458,608,573 of record CM076572.1, read on the forward strand.
TCTCATACAAACATACAAAGCTTATCACAAGCTCTCAGTACAGTACAATTGTCATACACTAATCAGGCCTAATCTTGCAAATCCATGCACCGATCTATGCTACCTGCTAGCCTGCCTCCACTACGCAATCTCTGCTAAAGAATAGCTCTGAATGAATTAGAATTACTCCATCCTTGACTGCACAATCCTCATTGGAATCTCCACCAAGTTTGAGATGCAATCAATGCATCACTATAGTCACAACAGATAGTCTATCTTTCCCTTTCACCTATCTCTCCACTGGTCTCCACTAAAACTGCCATGCACTATAGTTAATTGTTGTATTGTTGAGTTGATTAATGAGTTATTATTTTTGAATTAATTAACTAATTAATTCAATGCACTCTCACTAGTGTATCAATCAGTTAGACTAGATACAACTAGCTCAACTGAGTCTAACTGAGTTAAACTAAATACAACTCCATAACTACTTCTTCCAACTGTGTCATAACTCTGCCACTTGAGTTCTAATTAATTCCTCCATGCATTAGCTCTAGTAAACCCTTAGGAATAGCGTAATTCCTTTTGTCAGTTTCTGTGCCACATCTGTGCACTGAACTGAAGTGCTCCAACAGAATAAGTTGTTGTTTAGAGTTTGATTATTATTAAGAGCTAATAATAATTGACATGCATCTATTTTTAGATTAACGATCTATAAATAGACTTCGCCCAATATTCTAAAAATATAATTTCATCTATTTTTCCAACTTGATCAACCATCTACAAATAGCATCCTGCAACTTCTGAAATATGATCATCATGTCTAAAAATAGGCATAGTCTAAAAATAGACTTGCACCAAAAATAGCCTGCAGGCGCACTTAGTGAAGGCAACTCTTTTCAGTAAGCTCATCATCTTGTTGAATCTCAACATTTCACACTGTCACATTTTTTCCTCACTCTACTCTCTCCTCTCGCACACCTAATATATATATATATATATATATATATATATATATATCTGAAGCGGTCATTCTCGCCTAAAATAGATTTATGTTTGAAACACTCCTAACAAACAAATGCTACCCTATTTCTAAGCTCTTATCCTACTTGGTTCAATCTCCTCGTACGGTGAAACCAATTTCTATTTTATTTCCTAATTAATTTAACAAACCCAAAAAAATAACTTCTCTCATTTAAAACTAAGTAAAATATTAATGGCCAATTTTATCCACCTCATGTTAGACACAACATGTGAACATATAATCACATTGCTGGCTAAGTCTGGATTCTCCTGCATCAAACTCCCAGGGAAGAAAATATTGATCCATCAATGCTTCAGGATATGTACTAAAATTTTGTAACTTTTCTGTTGTCATACAACTGGCATCTTCCATTCCATTTGACTAGATACTGATAATAAGTTCATACTCTGATCTTCTTTGTTGCTCTTTTCTCCAAAATGGCCTCCACTTCTTTCTTTTCTATCTTTGGCATCTATTCCTTCCAATCCAAATTCTGTTCTTCCTCTTCTCTAGAGTCTTCTTGTAGCTCTTCCTCTGTTCCTTTGTATAGGTACAAATCTACAACATTAAATATGGGTGATATTCCAATTTCTGCTGGAAATTCAATCTAATGTGCATTTGAAGAAAATTTCCTCAAATTTCTACATGGTCCCATCTTCTTCATTTTTAATTTGTTTTAAGTCCTAACAGGAAACCTTTCTTTTCTCAGGTACACCATGACTAGGTCACCTACTTGGAATTATTTTTATTTCCTCTTCATATTAACTCTTTGTTTTTATTTTCCACTACTTTCCTGCAATCTATCTTTGACATCTTCCTATATTTTCTGCATATTTTCTGCAAACTCTTCATCTTTTGCACTCCTTATCTCTTGTTTTCCTAAATTTCTGAGCTCATACACACCTCTTGGATTCATTCCAAAAACAATCTGGAATGGACTCAGCCCAGTACTTTGATTGGGAGTATCATTATAAGCAAACTCGGCTTGAGCAAGTGCTAAATCCCATTGCTTAGGATTTTATATACTAAGCTCCTCAATATATTTCCCAATGTCCATCCATTTGAGGGTGATAAGTTGAACTGAAATTAAGGTTGGTACCTATTTTCTTCCATAGAGTTCTCTAGAAATGACAAACAAACTTGGTATCCCTATCAGACACAATACTCACAGGCAATCCATGTAACTTTACAACTTCTGAAAAAAAACAGATTAGAAATATGTGTTGCATCACCAGTTTTCTTGCATGTAATGAAATAAGCCATTTTAGAAAACCTATCCACCACAACATAAATGGAGTCATTTCCTCTTTGAGTATCTGGAGAAAAAAAAAAAAAATCCATACTAACTGCATCCCATGGTTTGTTTGGTATTGGTAATGGTTGATACAATCATGTATTCTGACTTCTCCCCTTAGCATGCTGACAAATCCTGCATTTCTCAACAAATCTATTAACATCAGTTTGCATATTTGGCCAGTAGTAAAAAGCATTTACCTGAGAAAATGTCTTGTCTTGTCCAAAGTGTCTAGATAAGCCTCCACTTTGTTTCTCCTTAATTATATTTTTCCTCATAGAACATTTGGGAATACACAGTTTATTACTTTTGAATAGCAAACCTCCGTGGATAAGATAATCCAACCACTACCTTCTATTATGAACTGTTGGGTTTTGTATAGCTGCATAAATTTCCTTAAATTCTGAATCTTCTTTATACATGTCAACCATTTCTTCAAATCCTACAACACAAAATTTTAATTCTTGCATGATTAAATTTACTCTGCTCAAAGCATCAACAAATTTGTTCAACTTACCGCTTGTATGCTTAATCAAAAAAGTAAAATTCTGCAAAAATTCTACCCATTTGGTATGTTTCTTGTTCAATTTTGACTGGTTTTTTATAAACTGTAATGCATGTTTATCAGAATATAATACAAACTCTTTTGGTAACAAATAATGTCTCCAAATTTTCAAGGCTTGTACAATAGCATAAAACTCTTTTTCATAAGATGAGTAGTTCTTCTTGCTTCATTCATTTTCTCACTGAAGTATGCTATCGGCCTCTGTTCTTGACTTAAAACTGCTCCAATTGCAAATCCACTAGCTTCAGTTTCAACATGGAAAACTTTTCCAAAATTTGGCAAAGTTAAAACTAGTTTTTTTGTAATTTTCTTCTTTAGCAACTTAAATTTTTGGTATGTTGCTTCTATCCACTTGAATGGTTGTTTAGTTTCCTTGATTGTTTCAATAATGGGTGCACAAATCTGACTGAAGCTTCTGATAAATTTTCTATGGAAACTTGCAAGACCATGAAAGCTTCTTACCTCAAATATGTTTCTTGGAGTTGGCCAACTCAAAATTGCTTGGACTTTTTGCGGATCCATTTTCAAGCCTTCTTTATAAACTACAAATTCCAAATAGACTATCTCTTCCTTCATAAAACTGCATTTCTTCAAATTTATTAGTAGCTTATTTTTCTACAAAGTTTTTAGAACAAGCCTAAGTTGATCCAGATGTTCTTCTTTACTTCTACTGAAAATTAGAATATCATCAAGATAAACAAATAAAAACTTTATTGTATATTCCTTCAATACTTCATTCACTAATCTCATGAATGTGATGGGTGCATTAGTGAGCCAAAAATGCATCACTAACCATTCATACAAACCACTTTTTGTTTTGAAGGAAGTCTTCCACTCATCCCCTTCTCTAATCCTTATCTGATGATAACCACTCTTCAAATCTATCTTATTAAAATATTTTGATCCACTCAAGCAATCCATTAAATAATCCATTCATGATAAAGGAAAATAATACCTAATGGTGATTTTATTTATGGCTCTAGAATCTGTGCACATGTGCCATTCACCTCCTTTATTTGGATTGAGTACTATTGGTACAACACATGGACTAAGGGTCTCTCTTATCAACCCCTTATCCATCAACTCCTTCACTTGTCTTCCAACTTCTACATTTTCTTGAGGAGTTAACCTGTATGTTGTTTTATTCAGCAAACTTGCGCTAGGTATTAGATCAATATGATGACTAATACTCCTGATTGGTGGTAATGCATTTGGAAACTCATCAAAAATAATATCAGCAAAATCATTCAACAGATTGTGAATTTCTTCAGATAAATCTTCTAAATTTGTGGAAGTTAGAATTACCTTGGGTCTTCCTATAATATAAAAATGCATCTCCTCATCCTTCTCGAATTCTTTCAATAGTTCTTTCCCACTCATCAGTATAAAATTGTTTCTAGGTGCTTCTTTGTCAGCTTCATCCTTCAATGGCAGCAGTGTGTGTTTGTTTCCTTTTTTTCCAAAGTATAAGTGTTTCTTCTGCCATCATGTATGGCTTTCCGATCAAACTGCCAAGGTCTTCCCAACAATATGTGACATACATCTATCGACATTACATCAAATAATATAACATCTTTGTAAGTACCAATCTGAATCTATACCTTACATTGTTCTGTCACAATAATCTGATGTCCTTCTTGTAGCCATTATAAGGAGTATGGTGTACTATTTTTACCAATCCCAACTTGTTCACCATCTCTGTAGAAACAAGGTTATCAGTTCTTCCACCGTCAATTACCATTTTGCAACATTTACCTTTAGACTTGCATATAGTCCTGAATATATTTTTCCTCTGAGTTGGTTCTCCTGCATATTTTTCTGCTTTAAGCACTACCCTTTTCAATAACAAGGATTCTCCTGCTTTGGGTGGTTACTCTTTACCTGCAATCTAAGGAATTTATTCCTTTGTTTCAGCAACATTCACATTTCTCTAGGTTTTTGACTTAGTCCCATGACCCATGTCCCCTTTCACGACATGTAAAGCACCAAATATCTCTTCCTCGGCCTCTACCTCTGCATACAAACCTTCCTCAACCAAAGTCTCCTCTCTGTGGTGATCTGCTACTCAATCCTCCTACTTCATTCTAGGAATTTTTAAATCTGGTTTTGAATGTTCCTCTTCCTCTTGCAAAACTCTATCCTTGATTCCTCTGAATTTTCTTTCTTTGTATATTCCCTTATGCTTTTAAGGCTGCCTGGTAAGAATATTCAATTGTCTTCAAATTTAATAGATTGATCTCATCATGGATATCATATCTCAAGCAATTTATATACCTGGCTACTTTCTCAACATCATCTTATACATGTCCAGCTCTAATGTTCAGTTTATAAAAATCCTCTGTATATTCTTTCACTGCCATTCCTTTTTGTTTCCAATTATGGAATTGCTTAAAAAGATTTAGTTGATAATCCTTGGGCAGGAACTTACTTTTTAATTTTCTTACCATTTTGTCCCATCGCTTGATTTTGGGATTTCCTTTTCTCTATCTAGATACTTGTAACTCCTCCCACCAGATAGCTGCATGACCCTTTAGTCTAGTAGCTACAAACTTCACTTTCATTTTGTCTTCAACTTCTTAAAATTCAAAGTACTTGTCTAATGAATTGATCCAGTCCATTAACTCTTCCATATTGATATTTCTCTCATACAAAGGTACATCCACCTTTGGTCTTCCAGTTTCCTTAATCAACATTTTTAGCATTTTAGCAACGTCATCTTCTGCTTCTTCTTCTTCCTCATAAGTCTTCTCTGTTGCGCTAAAATCTCCTTATTCAAGTGCTCTCCTCTGGGCAACCTCTATTATCTCTATTCTTGTACGAAGATGTAGAATTTCATTCAGCAGAATTTCATTAGCTTCCGGTCTTCCAAAACCTATGCCAACTCCTCTCCTAGGTGGCATCTTTGCTCCAACTTTCAAGAACAGACTCAAGTTTTCTCTGATACCAAATGATGCAGACTAGCTGTAGAAATATCAGAGTATGCGCGGAAACTCTAGAGTTTACACTCTACTCAAACTTATTACTCACAATGGATTTGTTTTAAACTTTGAAGCTCGTTAAACATACATACATATGGCATGATCAATAAAAAAACTTAAACAACACATATAACCCAAAACAATTCATATGCGCGGAATTCCTTACCAAAGGGTCCCACGATGAGCTTGACCAATCACCGACTATCGCAAATCACACAACTTTGTAGTTAACCTCAACACTTAAAATTTAATCCTTGCGAATTGAAAAACTGGACTGAGCTAACACGTGTCTTCCTCCTTTTCGCGTCACAAATAAATTTGTTTACTTTGTGATGTCTTAATGCTTATCTCCTAAATCTTGCGAAGCGCGAAATCACTTCCCGGCGCTGTGGTCTCCACCTTTGGATTAGTCTCGGATTCGATGATCCTCGTTTTCTCTCCATTCCTCACTTCACATCGTTGATGAAACATTTTAACTTGCTACTCTTTAACGTTAAACCCATTTATGTGTGAAGTTCGATGGCTTTCAACTTGCGATGAGATCTCTCCCGTTGATCAGGTTCAAATCTACGACCATCGTCGTGCCTGCAATCTGATTGTCCTTTCACTGTATAACTTAATATATATATGATTCAAAAAAATTTAAACAAATAGTCTCAAAAGAGAGCCCAATCGATACAAAACACTTGAAAATTAATAATAAAATAATTTATAGAGCCAAGCCCTTAATCGGCTGGTTATTACAATTGGTTATGCTCTCTGCTATTTGCTCACCTCTCTTTTTATTTCCAGATATATATATATATATATATATATATATATATATATATATATATATATATATATATAGCAGTCCTTCTCGCCTAAAATAGATTTCTATTTGAACCACTCCTAACAAACAAATGCTACTCTATTTCTAAGCTCTTATCCTACTTGGTTCAATATCCTCGTAGGGAGAAGCCAATTTCTATTTTATTTCCTAATTAATTTAACAAACCCAAACAAACTAACTTCTCTCATTCAAAACTAAATAAAACATTAAGGGCCAATGTTTATCCACCTCATGTTAGACACAACATGTGAACATACAATCACATTGTTGGCTAAGTCCAGATGCTCTTGCATCAAGGAGGCAATTTTTTCTTTTTTCTTTGACATAGGCTTCTTCGGAGACCTTACATTTTTCTGTTGCGGCTTCTTCTTGTATTCTTCTGTGAAAGACCTTAGGGTTTGGGGTTCCCTAGTTGAGATACTGACATAAACTTCATCAACTATTGATACTGCTAGTGTAGGAGTAGGATTTGAAGCCATTATACTTGAGCTTCTAGTTAGCCTTTTGGTTGAGATAGAGGTAGGGCTAATTTGACAGAAGACTGATGGATGTACAAAGTTATATGGTGGATTGTCTGAAACAGGGGCAACACTGGTTTTCTCATGGATGTATTTTTTCTTTGGCCTCCCTACCTTTCTTCTGGAATTAATGCTGCCAAACACTTCCTCTCTTAAAAACCTATCCCAAGTAATTTTCTTCTTCTTGAGATGATAGACAACTAAAATTTTAATAAGCCCTCTATGATACAAATTATGCAAGGAGCAGTTTGGAATTTCTTGTAGCTTGAGGGACATTTTAAGTGGATATTTATACAGAAAATAGGGTAGGTTCAAAGGTTTCTCTCCTGAGATGTGGGCCAAGAATCTCAAATGATAACAATCAAGAGAAGAAATCCTCCCTTTAAAACAAGAAATGTGAGTAGTTGAATTCCATTTCATATCAGCATATTCAGGCTTAAGGTAATAACATACTTCTTTAGGTAGCACTTTTCTTTTAAACCAATGTTCACTAGTTACAGAAGTCTAGGTTACACGGGCTATGATAGCCTCAAAAATGCTGAATTTTTTGCTACCTAATTTGACCTTTTCACCATCAAAAGACTCAGCGAAAGCTTGATCCAAAGCCACGATCTCCCTAGAAAAATTTTGGAGGAATTTATACCAACCTGTAGATTTAAACTGTGATTTAGCCCTCGCATCCACAAATCTTGTGTTATCAGGCTTTGAACTATTTACATTTACTCCTTTCCCCTTTTTTTCGACAGCTAAATTGTTCACAAATAAAACTGTTGAACTCTGGTTGCAATGTTCTCCACGAAACCTCGATTTGTTTGCTTTGAAAACTTAAACTGCTTGTTGGAGGACTAGTCTATGTTTTCTTGTAGCATGCACAGAGGTCTTAGATTGAGTGATTACCGATCTCTCTTCTCTAATTTCACGCCTGCAATTATGACAAGGAGTAATGACATGTTTTTGAAATAATTCAAAAATCTGAGCCAAGTCATCCCACTAAGCTTCACACTCCACCTTATCATTAAATGTCAGATTCCTCGTACCATGCTTTTTTCTTGTCTTAGGTGAAATAGCTACAAGTTAGCAACCTAGGTAAATTAACCATTCATTAATAATAATCCTCTTGGATCGAATAATAAATAATCTTAATTAAAATAATAATCATATTCATAGCATAGGGGTCTTCAAATGATATTCAAATATGAATGATCCTTGCCATTAAAACATTATCTGCTGCTCCTATACACTTGATGAGAAACTGCCCTTACCTCTGAATTGAGACAAACAAAATCTCAGTGAAATAGCTGTGCTTCTCACTGTGTGAAATATATAACTTTCATTTCTGAGAAATATCTTCCCTTTAATGAATTATTGTTTTGACAATGAAATAGCAACAAAGGAAGCTATTATTCTAGACAAGACGATTTCACATTTATTACCCAAAAAATTACTGGCCTTCGACACTAACATAAGTCAAAATATTGATTTTAACTTATTTTAGGACTCCAAAACACTATGACACCTATTCACTTAAAAATACCTTGATGTTGGGACTCTTTTTAACCTTTATTGGAAATGACCCAAACTTTGGACCTTGACTAGGACATTAAAAAAAAATGGAAACAGTGACACAATGGCGATTACACCATTAACATTTTCAGTGCTAACAGTGGCTCCTATTGGGGATGAAGTCCTCCCTGTGTGGCTTCAAGGACTGTAGAATCAGTGCCTTAAAAACTCTTGAAACTTGGAATACTTCTTGAAAATAAAGATTAGCATTGACCATTGATAGACTGAACTCAAGACTAACCATATATACAAACATAAGAACCATTGGGTATGGATTTTATTGACACATCACACCAGATATTTAAAATGGAATGACTCAACTGACTTACTAAACAAAGAAATTCTTTAGAAAATTACCATTGACTGGGCCTCCAATCAGCTAATCATCATCCATATGTTTGACCAGGAAAGTATTGTTCTCTAATGGCCCAAACCACAGATTGTCAAACTTTACCATGATTTCCGTGGTATTCTCTCCTAACATCCCAATGCATCACCAAATCATTCTCCTGAAACAACTATTGATTTTCTCTTTTATCAAAAACAGATTTGACTTTAGCCTGATACTTATGAAATTTTTCCAGCAATGATTCTCTGATTTGGTGTGCCTCTATCAACTGTAGCTTTCTCCTTTGGACTGGATTTTCATTACCAACTTAATCTTGCATAAAATTCATTATATGAAGAGCTATTTTCAATGGCATTACAACATTATTACCATAGACAAGCTGAAATGCAGACATTCCAATTGATTTTTTACCACTTACTCTATCCGCCCACGGAGCATGTATCAACTGAGTGTCCCAATTCCTCTTATTTTCAGGCAGCGTTTTCCTAATAATCCTTACCAAAATTTTATTGGATGACTCATCCAATCCATTACCTTGAGGTTAATAAGGTGTGGAATGATTCAATTCAATCCCATATTGCTGAAAAAAGTTGTACATATTAGCATACTTAAAGGCCATTGCATTATTAGTTACTATTTTATGTGGACAACCAAATCTTGACATAATGTTTTCCAGTAGAAATTTAATAATTAATGTATTAGTAGCATTCTTGGTTGGTACAACTTCAATCCATTTAAATAAATAGTCTGTAGCTGTGAGAATCCATATATGTTTTCCCGATGAACGTGGATGAATTTCAACGATGAAGTCTAGCCCCCACTACTAGAAAGGAACATCTGTTGAAATAGGAATGAGAGGTAATGGTAGCAATTTCTGTTTACCAACAAATTTTTGACATTCAACACTGCTCCTGACTTTGGCAAAGGCATCAGAGAAAAGAGTTGGCTAATAATAGCCAGTTCTTAAGATTTTGTTTGTAGTGGCTCTCCAATACAAATTCCCTCCACACACTTCTGCATGTATATCTGTCATAATCTTCTGGGATTCTACTTCATCTACACTTCTTAACAAGACTCCAACAGGATCTTTCCAGTAAAGATGGTCTTTCAAAATGAAATACTTAAAAACTCTCAATTTAAAATATCTTCTTTTAGACTTCTCCATTTCAGGTGAACAGTTGAAATTTAACAAAAATTAAACTATATCCTTGTACCAATCTGAATTAAATATTTCAGGATAATTAGCAATACCTTCTCTATATTCTCCTTCATTTACCTCTACATTTAGATTTAAATCTTTTCAGTTAGATTCAGCCATCAAGCGATCCAAACCCTAACCTTTTATCAATTTAGTTGGTCTTATTTCGACATCAAATTCCAGAATTTTGGTTAGCCAGCGTCCCCTCCTTCCATCTGTATCTAGTTGCAGCAATACATCTTTAACAATGATATCGGGTAAAAAATAAATTATTATTGAATGCATCATATAAACTCGAAAAGACTTCAAAGCCTTAACTAGTGCATATGCTTATTTTTTATTCAAGTTGTACTTTAATTCAACATCCCCTAAATCATGACTGAAAAATCAAATTGCCTACTCCAAACCCTCCTTGTTCTTATATAGTAAGATAGTTGCAATTGTTTCTTCTGAAGCATATGAAAAAATATGAAAATCCTTTTCAAAATCAAGACTAATCAAAACTGCTGCTTCACTCAAGGTGGACTTAATTGCTGAAAAATATTTTTTTGCTTCATCTCACCACTTAAATTCTACATATTTTTTCAGCAAGACATTTATATTTTTGATCAGCTCTGCAAAGTTAGGAACAAAACGCCTCAGAAATTTTGTTTTCTCTAAAAATGACGGCAATTATTTTTTATTCCTTGGCAAACCAATTTTCTGAATAGCCTCTACTCTTCCCAGATCAATACAGATGCCACTTTCGGTTACAATATGTCCCAATAACGTACCTTCTTGGACAACAAAAGATTATTTTTTTGGGTTTAAGGACAAACCAGACTTTCTTCATTTGTCAAAAACTTGTTTCAAATGTTTCAAGTGGTCTTCATCATATTTTGAATAGACTATAATGTCATCCAAACAGATGACCACAAATCTATCCTTTTCTCCTACGAAGGCAATATCCATTTCCCATTGAAAGGCTATGCCTGCATTCATCAAACAAAATGGCATTTTTTGTACATGAACATGCCCCAACGTGTCGTAAATGATGTCTTTTCTTTGTATTTCCCGTGAACTGAAATATGATTATAGCCTAAAAAGCCATCAATCATTGATAGTCCTTTGGATCCTACAACCTTCTGTGAGATATAATCCATCTTGGGTAGTGGATAGTTATCTTTCAATGAACACTGGTTCAGGTTGTGAAAATTGACACAAATTCTTATCTCTCCATTCTTTTTCTGAACCGGTACTATATTAGCTACCCAGTTAGAAAATATCAAAGGCAGAATTATCTTTGCTTCCCATAATTTTCTGATTTCTTTCTTAATGATTGGGAGTAGCATGGGATTGATGCGTCTGATTTTTTGTGCTACATGCTTTGCATCTATTTTCAAAGGGATCTTATGCTCCATTATGCTCCTATCATAAGTTTTCAGCTCACTATAATACCATGCAAAAATATCAGCAAATTCTTTCAACAGTTTGATATGTTTAGTTCTGGTTTCAAGAGAGAGGAATTTGGACACCTTGACTAACTTTGGTTGATCTTCTGTACCAATGTTACATTATATTGTACTCTCTCCATCAAATTTTCTTTCAAGCTTGAGAAAAACATCATTATTATCAAATAGAATTTCTAAAGGAGCTAAAACCTTAGTAATAAAGTTAGTTTCAGATCTATAATGTTTTTCCCGGCCATAGTTTTTTTAAAAGGGCTGTTATTTTGGTTTTCAACAATCTCCTGCTCATCATCAATTTGTATGTCTACAAACTCTTCTACACACTCTATAAATTTCTAAATCTCCCTATAATCCTCAAATACTTGCCAATGCTTGATGTTATCAGGAATTCAAGGTCTATTTTTTATTTGAACATCATAGGTTGCCTTGACATCTAGAGGAACCTTGAAATTACTAGCAGCAATATCTAGTGAATCAGTAATTTGATTTTCTTATCTAGTGACAAAATTTGTATTAAATGTTGAAAAGTAATGCTCAATGAAATCCTAGACTTCATTCCTATAATTCTTCAATTTGGAATTTTCAATTGGTAATTGTTTCTCACCTTCTTAATCACCAACTCTGAATCACCAAAGGCAATTAGTTGTTCTGCTCCCAAATATTTCGTTGCCTTCATACCCAACACAAGTGATTCATAATCAACAGTGTTTTTAGTGGTATAAAATTGTAATTTGTATGATATGGTCATCTTCTACTAAGTAGGATAAATAAAGACAACACCGACTCTCGATCCTTCTCTTGATGAGGCTCCATCAAAGTACAATTTCGAGATCTGTCTTCCTTCTGAATGTTGTTGATTTTCACCTTGAAAGTGTTGTTTTTCACTTATTTGAGGCTGGAAATCATTATCATCAGTAGCAAGGTGCATAATTGATGACCCCAATTCCTTTTCTTCAGCATATATGGGATGGTTTGATGGATTGTGTAGATCACTAATGATGTAGGCCATTTGAGTTTCCCTATATAGCCTTCTGAATTCCCCTCCAAACACTGGGATGGTAGCATATGACATTTCCATCTGAAGGGTACTTCCCAATTTCTTAGACCAATATCTGGAAAGTAACATCCCAAATCTGGAATGAATTTCGGCAACCACAATGTCCATCACTAAGCTCTTCATAGGAAGTTGGGTAAGGGAAACAACCAAGTCTTTAATCACTCCTAGACACTTGAATTTTTTGGATTCAAGGGCGTAGAGGTCATGGTATTACTTAATGATTTCTAATCCCAATTCATCCATCACTTTCTTTGGCATGAGATTGTGGGAAGCCCCAGAATCTAATAGACAATTATGTAGCAATTTTTCATGTATGTTAAGTGACAGGTAGAAAGGCAGTGAGTTATCATCATTTTGGTCTTGGAAATGACAACCAAGATAAATAGTGGTATGCTCATCCTTAAGGTTGACTGAATCAAGAGCGAGAGGAGGCTGTAGCAGAATTTTGAAAGACTCTTTATATGATGGATTTTTCAATAATTCCAGGAGTGGGACCGAAATTTTTATTTTATTCAATTCAGATTTGAAACTAAATAAATTGGAACTAATTCCTTATTTCTTCCGTAATTTTAACAATTGGGGCAGAATTTTGAGGTGGAGGAACCTCATTTACCTTGGCCTTTTGTTTAGAAACTTGTTTATCTGAATCTAATTTTTGTTGAGACTGCTGAACAGGACCTTTGGACCTCAAAGGGTAATTTCTGTTTTGAACTTCTTGCTATTTTTTATCACTGTGCATAAATTTGAGCATTCATATCATCAGAAAACAAAAAAATCCTTCATATATATTCATATTCCTGCAATGTCAAACATGTTGATTGTGAAGTCTCTCCCACAAGGTTTATTTCTTCATTTTCTTCCTCATTTATTTGTTGTTCTTCTTCAACAAAATTATTCAAAGGAGGCTCAGAATTTTGATCATCAGCATTCCTCCTTGGGTGCTTTAGGATTTGTTGAGGCTGAAAAGACCTCCTGAAGGGAGCCTGATTTCTATTAGCTTTGTTTTGATTGGCTCTAACATCTAGTTTATTTTCTACCTCTAATTTTGACATCTTAGAGGCAATTTCCTTGATCAAATTGGACATATGATCGATCTTTTCTTCTGCTGAAAGAGACTTAGAAGAAGAAGGATTTTCTTCTTTCATCTTATTTTTGTCTTTTGATGCCTTTTCTTCTTCCATTTTTAATTTATTAGAAGCTATGATATTAGACAACACTCCAATTGCAGCTTCCTGCATACTTGTTATTATTTGTGCTTTTTCATCCCTCAACCTTAAGGAAAACTCGGAATTTAAAGAATTTTCAAAATTTATCATAGTTGTGGTTTTAGTGGGTTTAATTTCTTCAGGAATTTTCTGATAAATATTATTAAACCTCTTAGTAAAATCAGCTAATGATTCATCTTCCTTCTTCTTCAGAGTTCCAAATTTTGTAAGATAATAAACATAGTCTTTCCTATTACCCCATGCTTCACAAATATCTCTTCTAATTCATCAATTCTTGTTATTGAATTTGGAGCCAAACTTATAAACCATTTTCGAGCTTCACCATCCAAGATTTGAACAAAGAGTCTTGACTAGACATCTTCATGTTCAATATTCTGATTGTCAGCATAACTATAGAAAGCCACTAAATTTTCCTCAGCAGAAACTCCTTCTCCCTCCCTAGTGTATTTTGGAAGATATTTCAAGTAATCTCCTTGGGGAAGTGGATGCAAGGGTTGAGGGAGAACATGTGGTGCATATCTTGCGGCCACTATCTGTTGCATCCTTGTAAGGGCACACTAAGCCATATTTTTCTGATGTGCAGTTGATGTAGCTGTTTTGGAAATAGGAATTATAATTGGTGAATTCTGATCCTGATTTAGGACAAAAGAAAATTGGGGGTATTGAGCTGATTTTTCAGGCTTTTGAACTGAAAAGAGTAGGTTTTCAAAAATATGAACATAGGATGACTTGACTTCTCCTTCAGTATAAGAATCAGAATCTAAAGTTGTCTCTTGAGGGGTTGGATTTAATTCATCTTTATTTTTCTGAGAAATGAAATCAAATAAGTTAAAAGTAAGACCTTTACGCACAGACTCTTCAAGTGGATGAGAGGAAGATGACCCAACAGCTAGATTTGGAGAAAAATGAAAATACTCTTGCTGAGGGGTGATAAGATACTAGTATTCTGGATGAGTTTGAAGGAAATTTAAAATATTCTTGAAGTCATCTTTAGTCAAAATATCCCTATCAAGAAAAGGTGCAATAGTCTAATACTTGTTCTAATTCCCCTTTAGTCAGCACAAACTCTTCTGATTTATTTTCGACACATAGAAATTTAGTTTCCTCCTCTTTGACTAGAAAAATAATTATTTCAGATTTACTAGGTGATGAGTAAGAAAAATTTTAGCTGAGCCTAGGTTAACACCATCAAATTTATTCTCTAGAGGCGTAGGTTCAACTTGAGATTTTTAAGCAGAATTTTTTGAAACTAAAACCTCTTTAGATTCTAAAGTAGATGAAGGTAACCTTTCCTTTGGAACATACATTTTGTGTACCTTCTTCACTGACCGAGATGTGGCTTCAACTGATCTCTATTTTCCTTTAGCATCTTTGATGATTTTATCTGGGTCAGGAACTGGAGTCACGGTTGGAGATCTTTGATTCCTCCTTATAGAAGGAGGTCTTGAAACCCCTCTTCCTCTTTGTGGAGCCGCCAAGTGAGCAAATTTGCAGCCTTCTTCAGGTCACCAATTTTTTTTCCCCATCAAGAACTAATTATTAACAATTCATAACAATAGACTTGGGAGAATACTTCATTACAAGGCCTTCACCTCCCAGCAAACACACCAAAAGATGTTGGCACTTGAATCAGCACTTGGACTTCAGCAAGCACCTGACCAGACACATCCTAAACTCTAAGGAAATTTTAATGATTTTTTTTATGGGGTTGGTAGATGGTATAAACTTTGATTCAGTGAAAAGAGATTTCAGTCAAATCCATAGTTATACTAATGAGGGTATTGGAATTTGATGTGGTAGCAGAGTGCAAGTTTGTAGCCTAAGAGGAGAAGAAACTGTGAGATATGAAAGGAAACAGTAGGTCTGTGAAACAAAAATCTACTGCATTTAGTAGAAATTTAAAAAAATAGCATTTTGACAACATTCCATTGAGAGAAAGCTATTTCTAGTCTGACAAGATTCTCATTGAAATATCACGAAGAATAACTATCATGAATGATGCTCTTTCACTGTTATAACATTCATTTCACCATGAATGCTCACTGTGTGAGACTAACAAAAATTGATAAAACACATAACATGTTTAAGAGATTGATAGGAACTCATAATAGCATAATAGTTTGCAAAATGTAACTGAAAGAAAGGAGATATGGAAACACAAGTGAAGTAGACAATACACACAGCAAATTGGTAATAAGTCCTCAGTAGTATCATTCCATTTCATTCACAAAAAATATTACAGATCATATGATTCAAATTCTAAAACCATCAACCTTGACTTCATATCAGTTTGGCATATATATACAAAATATGATACTATCATCTTCCACAGAAAAATTTAAATCTGTTTCAAAAGTCATTACATCCTCATGCAAGAGGTGTGGCTTATCCCTTAATATTAATTACAAAGTGCTATATTAAAAACAATATAAAAATCATGAAGGCATCATGAAGGTTGTCACTCCGAAATGGTTTCATGAGTTGGCAGCCTATTCGAAGACCACTCTCTTATTTTAGTGCAACCAATATTAAGCAAAATGTGTAAAAATAGTGGGAGTGACATGTGGCTGTCTCCTTTTAAATGTGAAAAACAGAACCATGGTATTTCGGAGAGGGCTGGATATAAGACACATGGAAGCATCCATTGCAACTAAAAAACCTCTCCACTTCACCTTTTAAATTTCACCATCATGATTGAAACTAAAAAGTATCCCATTTCCATCACATGCTGATATTTCAAAATAATTGCTACCTTCGCAGAAAACGTAGCTATATCCAGAAAACAAGGAACATTTACCCAAAAAGAATTTTCCAAGTCAGCCATGTTCTTCATTTATCAAAGGTCTAGAATAGAAGCAAAGATTTTAATGGTCTCTGCTTTAGTTACCCTTTTATCAAACCTCATTTTCTGTGCTTGGCTCTTTGACTGAGTTTTCTTCTTCCTTTCAACTTTGTTTTCTGGGCTCTCTTCAATGTTGATAATTTGATCTCTTAGTTTAGGATTGGAAATCATCTTTCTGTTCAGCGTAAGTTTGTTTTTTAGTCTAGTATGAGGTCTTTTGACATAGGGATTAGGGATGAATTTAAACCTCTTTCCTCCATGTATAAATTTACTAGACTCTACCTTCTCATCTTCTGACTCTGTGTACTCAGGGTCACTACTGTCTTCAAATGAGGAATAGGAGTGTATCTCATTTTTCTTCCTCTTCTTGATCGAAGGACAAATGGAGGACACTAATTTAGCCAAAGTAGGCTCCTCTTCTATGGTAAGATCTATCATTTTCTGTTTTCCTTTCTTGTGAGAAATAAAAACATGTCAGAGGGTGGACTCAGTGAGAGATGTGCCACTTCTTGACTGAACTTAATGAGATGACTCAGGAACATGGCTTGAACTTTTCATACCAGGGTTGACTTCCACTGGTTCTTCTGCCATGAAGAGATTATTCTTAGGTTGGCTTCGTGAAGAGGAGGCAATTTGTTCTTTTTTCTTTGGCATAGGCTTCTTAGGAGACCTTAAATTTTTCTGTTGCAACTTCTTCTCGTATTCATCTATGAAACAACTTTGGGTTTGGGGTTCCCTAGGTGAGCTACTGACATAAACTTCATCAACTAGTGATACTGCTAGTGTAGGAGTAGGATTTGCAGCCTTACTACTTGAGCATCTGGTTAGCCTTTTGGCTAAGATAGAGGTAGGGCTAATTTAACAGAAGACTGATGAATGTACAAAGTTAGATGGTGGACTGTGTGAAATAGGGGCAGAAATGGTTTTCTCATGGATGTATTTATTCTTTGGCCTCCCTACATTTCTTCTAGAATTAATGCTGCCAAACCCTTCCTCTCTTAAAAACCTATCCCAAGTAAATTTCTTCTTCTTGAGATGATAGAAAACTAAAATTTTAATTAGCCCTCTATGATAAAAAGTATGCAAGGAGTAGTTTGGAATTTTCTGTAGCTTGAGGGACATTTTAAGTAGAGATTTATACAGAAAATAGGGTAGGCTCATAGGTTTCTCTCTTGAGATGTGGGCCAGGAATCTCAACTGATAGTGATGAACAGAAGAAAACCTCCCTTCACATGTGATGTATTTCTGGACTGAGATACTAGCATGCTACCACTCAGCTTTAAAACAATAAATGTGAGTAGTTGAATTCTATTTCATATTAGCATATTCGGGCTTAAGATAAGAACTTACTTCTTCAGGAAACGCTTTGCTTTTAAACACAACATTTACTGGTTGCAGAATTCTGGGTGGCACGGGTTATGATAGCCTCAGAAATTTTGAATGTTTTGCTGCCTAATTTGACCTTTTCACCATTGAAAGACTCGGCGAAAGCTTGAGCCAAAGCCATGTTCTCCCCATAAAATTTTTGGAGGAATTTATATAAACCTGCAGATTTGAACTATGATTTAGCCCTCACATCCACAAATATTTTGTTAAAAGGCTCTCACCTATTTTAATTTCCTCCTTTCCCCATTTTTTCGACAACTCAACTACTCACAAATACAATTGTTGAACTCTGGTTGCAATGTTGTCCACAAAACCTCAATTTGTCTACTTTGAACAGTTGAACTGTTTTCTGGAGGACTAGCCTATGTTTTCCTATAGCATGCACAGAGGTCTTAGATTGAGTGATTACCAAGATCTATTCTCTAATTTCACACCTGCAATTATGACAAGGAGTAATGACATGTTTTTTAAATAATTCAAAAATATGCACCAAGTCATCCCACTAAGCTTCACACTCCACCTTATCATTAAATGTCAGATTCCTTATACCTTACTTTCTGCTTGTCTTAAATGAAATAGGTACAGGTTATCAGACTAGGTAAATTAACCATTCATTAATAATAATCGTCTTAGATCGAATAATAATGAAACTTTATTAAATTATAATCATATTCATAGCATAAGGGTATTAAAATGATATTCAAATATGAATGATCCTTTCCATTAAAACATTATCTGCTTCTCCTATACACTTGATGAACAGTTGTCCTTACCTATGAATTGAGATAACCAAAATATAAGTGAAATAGCTATGCTTTTCATTGTGTGAAATATATAACTTTCATTTCTGAGAAATAGCTGCCCTTTACTAAATTATTGTTTTGACAATGAAATCGCAACAAAGGTAGCTATTATTCTAGACAAGACGACTGTGCCTTTATTACCAAAACAACAACTTACCTTCGACACTAACATAAGTCAAAATAGTGATTTTAACTTATTTTAGGACTCCATAACTCAATGACACCTATTCACTTAAAAATACCTTGATGTTGGAACTCTTTAACCTTTATTAGAAATGACTCAAACTTTGGACATGGACTAGGACATTAAAAAAATTGAAAATAGTGACGCAATGGTGATGAAACCATTAACATTTTCAGTGCTAACATACAGGATGGAGGAAATACTGGAGGAAAATGGGTTGAAATAATTCATTGATAACGATGTTCCCAAACCCTTTGTAGCAAATGCTGCAAATATTGATGCTTGGAAAAAGAAGGTTGCAAAGGTGAGGAGGATCTTACTGGAGGGAGTAAGATACCACATTGTCTCTAGTCTCCATGGAAAAGTGACACCATATGAAATGTGGAAAGCTTTGACATATTTTTTTCATAGCAGCAGTGATCATAGAAAATTGGCACTGAAGGAGAATCTTAGGAAAATTAAAATGGAGTAGGCAACACATTTTCGAAATATTTAACAAAGCTTGTCCAATTTTAGGATGATATTGGGAGTGTCGGAATTATTGTCACAGATGATGAATAGGTGAGCCTAGCTCTTCTATGACTTCTCAAGGGTTGGCATAGTTATCAGGAATTTTTCAATGGAAGGGAAAAGCTGCCATATTGGGAACGACTTTGGTCAGATTTGGTGCAAGAAGAATTCAAGAAGAATACCAAGGATGGATCTTCATCTAAGAATGATGATGAAGAAGATTTTTCTTTGGCTTCCAAGGCGAAGAAGGGGAAAGAAAATAAATTCCATTCCAAATCTGAGTCTGGAAAATATCGCAAGCAACACAACATGTCCAAAGTGAAGTTTTTTCACTGTCATGAGCATGGACATTGTTGTAGCTCCTAGAGACAACCTTGAGTTGAAAAAGAATAGTGCCTAGGACATCTTAAAATCATAGGTTAAATGTAGAAAATTGTATATATGCCTCTGACAGAATATAAATCAAGGGAAATACTCGTTTTGGTGGTTTAGGAATGGAGAAGATATTGGACTCTGATTAATGTGAACTGCCCTATAGTGCAAGAGGGCTTAAGAGGCTAAATGGCTGGATGGCTTTCAAACTATGTAGAGGTTGTTAAAGAATTAGTTCTGATTAGTTTAGAATTAGTTTTCATTCAATTCCATTTCAGTTTCTGAATAACCGTCAGATTACTTGTATAAATAGTTCACATCAGTAATTCTTCATTGCAGGTTTTTCTCTAATAATTTGCTCTGTTTTTTGTTGTTTTTCTGCTTCTCCTCTTTTGTGAATTTGTCATGGTATCAGAGCCACTGCCGGTTCTGGTTGTGAGGGTTAGAGTTTCTCGAGCTTCTGATTGTGTGGATTAGAGCCGCTACTCACAGTTCTGTTTTGATGTTGTTGGTATGAACACTCTGCGTTCGAACTTGCTGAAGAGGAAGCGGCTGAACTTGCTGGAGGTGCTGCTGAGAAGAAGCACTGTTGAGGACCCTCCATTTGAACTTGCCTGCCAGCGGAGATAAGAGTTTGGCGTTTGTTTATGTTTACAGTTCCTTGACATTTTGTTACTATATTTTTCCCAATGCTAAGAAACTGAAATCGGCAGTAAAGGCATAAAAAGTCTATTGTTCGTTATTCACATTGCAAACTCCTTCATCTCGCAATTGTTTTCCAACTTCTATTTATGTTCTCATATTCAGAAGATTCGTTAAATCACCTTATTGGAACCATATTTTCAGACTTTTCATTGTCTCATGACTAAATTGAATAACGAGGTTGCCTTATGATGTGAAAGTTGTGTATTATGTTCTACAATCAGAGAACAAGAGTATGTTGAGTTGAGGTTTTTTTTTATTTACTTCTAGTAAAGGGGAAAAGATTTTTGGTTTATTAAAGGTGATTGTTTTAAACATGGCTTCGACAAGTCAGTTTGCCATCCCGACGCCATTATTTAGTGGAAAAAATTATGATTTTTGAAGTCTTAAAATGCAAGCATGTTTACAAGGCTTAGGGTGTTGGGAATCAGTAGAGTTGGGGTTCACAGAACCTGACGCAAATACAATTGCTGGTATGACTGCTGCCCAAAGAAAACAATTTGATGAACTTGAACAGAAAGAAGGTAGATCAAAATCATGCATTTTAAATTCATTAGATGACTCTGTTTTTCCTAAAATCACTACTGCTAAAACTGCTAAATCAATTTGGGATATACTTAAGGCTGCTTATCAAGGAAATGATAAAGTAAAAATGGTAATATTACAGACTCTCAGAACACAATTTGAAATGCTTAAAATGACTGACTCAGAAACCATTGATCAGTTTATGACTAAAGTTATGGGTGTTGTTAATCAGCTTCGGATGAATGGCGAAGAACTTGATGACCAAAGAATTGTTGAAAATTTTCTTAGATGTTTTCCTAAAAAATTTGATATGATCGATACTGTTTTTGAATCGAGAGAATTGAAAAAATTATCTGTGGAAGAATTAACTGGTTCTTTGTTGGCACATGAAGCAAGAATTAATTTAGATGTTAGTAATTTAGAGCATGCTTTTAAATCTAAAGCGTCTATGGATAGAGGTAGAGGCAGAGGTTTTCGTGGCAAGAAAAGTAAAGGTAGAGGACAGTCTCAGTCTGATGATAGATCACAGGTAACTGAAACACATTCAGAGTAGTCTCAAAATGATCATGGTCGTAGGTGGATAGATAAATCTAAAATTCAGTGTCACTACTGCAAAAAATATGGCCATTATAAGTCTGAATGTCGAAAACTACAGTATGTTTTGAATGAAAACAAAGCCAATGTCACAAACACTGAATGTGAAACATCAGATGTTTTATTTTTTGCATGCCAAGTAACTGTGCAAGTACCTAATAAAGATGTTTGGTTGGTTGACAGTGGATGTAGTAATCATATGACTGGTCATAGTGATTTTTTTTCACATCTTGATACATCTTTCAGTTCATCTATTGGTTTGGGTGATGATCGTCAAGTTAAAGCTTCAGGAAAAGGTGTTGTACCTGTCTTAACCAAACAAAATGTTGTGAAGAATATTTATGATGTTTATTATGTACCCAATTTCAAGCATAATTTTTTTAGTGTTGGTTAGTTAGATGCACATGGTTATGATGTTATTTTTCACAACACTACTTGCACGATTGTTGATAAACATAAGTCTCTTGTTGCAAAGATTCCAATGACAAAGAACAAGTTGTATCAGTTACAGTTGAAAAGTGAGAAGTTGTATGCACATAATGTTTCAACGCCAACTAACTCTGATTTGTGGCATTTGCGATATGGTCATTTACCTATCAAAAGTATGAGTTTGTTGCAAATTCAGTTTATGGTGAAAGGGTTGCCTTCTTGTCTGATCATATCTCTTCCTGTACAAGTTTTATTATGGGTAAACATAAACGAGATAGTTTTGCTTCAGCCTCTAATAGACCCAAAGAACAACTAGAGTTAGTGCATACATATTTATGCGGTCCAATGCAAGAAAAATCAGTTGCTGGCAGTCTCTATTTTCTTACTTTCATTGACGATTTTAGCAGGAAAATTTGGGTGTATTTCATCAAATATAAATTGGAAAAATTTTCGAAGTTTAAGGAGTTCAAAGCCGAGGCTGAAAAACAAAGTGGCAAGTTTATTAAAGTTCTGAGGTCTGATAAAGGAGGTGAGTATGAATCTAACGAATTCATTGATTTTTGCAAACAACATGGTATTAAAAAACAAATGAAAACCAGTTATACTCCACAGCAGAATGGAGTCGCAGAAAGAAAGAATCAAACAATTATGAATATGGCTCGAAGTTTGCTTAAAACACGAAATTCGTCTAAAGATCTATGAGCTAAAGCAGTTGCATGTTCGGTATATATTTTGAATAGATCGCCAACTTCCAGTGTTCAAAATTTTGTACCTGAAGAAGCATGGAGTGGACAAAAGGTAACAGTTTCACACTTTCACGTATTTGGTTGTATTTCTTTCGCTCATGTTCCAGAAAAATTGAGAAAAAATCTTGATGATAGGAGAAAAAAGTATATTTTTATAGGATATAGTGATCAATCTAAGGCATACAGATTGTTTAATCCTATAACTAAGAAATTTTTCGTAAGTCAAGATGTGAAATTTCTGGAAGATAAGTCTTGGAATGAAACGGAGAACAATACTTGTCCTAATCCTTTTATTCTGTTAGATGAACATCAGACACCTACAAAAAGCACTCCAAGATTACAAGTTCAAGACAAAACCAGTAGTAGTTCATCAAGTAGTAGCAGTTCATCATATTTTGAGTCTGATTCTGATAATCCTAAGATGAGAAACTTAAGTGATATTTATGCACAAGATGATGTTGATGATATTGTAAATTTTGCATTTCTTTCATTTCAACCTACTTGTTTTGAAGAGGCTATAAAGGACAAAGTATGGGTAGATGCTATGAATAATGAAATCGATGTTATTGAAAGAAATCAAACTTGGGATTTGGTTGATCTACCTCATGATAAAAAATCTATAGGTGTCAAATGGGTTTTTAAAACAAAGTTAAATGAGAGAGGTGAAGTTGATAAGCACAAAGCAAGATTAGTTGCCAAAGGTTTTTCACAGCAACCTGGCATAGATTATGGTGAAAAATTTGCACCTGTAGCAAGAATTGATACAGTTCGATTTGTATTAGCTATTGCAGCACAAAACAAGTGGCCTATTTACCAAATGGACGTAAAGTCTGCTTTTTTGAATGGTGTCTTGAATGAAGAAGTGTCTATTGAACAACCACCTAGTTTCGAAATAAAAAATCATGAACATAAAGTTTACAGGTTGAGGAAAGCGTTGTATGGCTTGAAGCAAGTTCCAAGAGCTTGGTACATCCGAATATACCATTACTTGTTGAATAATGGTTTCAGAAGGAGCGACCACGAACCCACTTTGTATATCAAGAATGATCATGAAGGTAATATTTTGATACTGTGTCTTTATGTTGATGACATAATCTATACAGGTAACATGCAGTTAGATGAATTTAAAGCTGCAATGAAAAATGAATTTGAAATGACAGATCTTGGATTAATGAGATACTTCTTAGGTATCGAAGTGAAACAAACACAAGATGGTATGTTTATGAGTCAACAGAAGTATGCTACTGACATTTTGAAAAAGTTTAAGATGGACAGGTGTAAACCGGTTGATACTCTTATCGAAGTTGGCACAAAGTTGAGTAAAGATGATGTGGGTACTATTGTTAATGCGACTTTGTATAAGCAACTTTCTAGTAGTATTATATATCATACTACTACTAGGCCCGATATAGCATTTGCAGCTAGTTATATCTCCAGGTTTATGGAATCTCCTAAAGACTGTCATTGGAAAGCTGGAAAAAGGGTGTTAAGATACATTGCAGGTACATCTACTTATGGTTTATCGTATGCAGCCTCTGCAGACAGTAAGCTTGTTGGTTATACAGATAGTGATTATGCAGGATGTATTGATAATCAGAAAATCACTTCTGGCTATGCTTTTCTATTTGGCAGAAACTTGATCTCGTGGTCATCCAAAAAGCAACCCATAGTTTCACTATATTCAACAGAGGCCGAGTATGTTGCAGCAAATTCAGCATCATTTCAAGCAGTGTGGCTAAAAAGACTTCTCTCTGGCTTCGGATATACAGAAAATGAACTGATTTCAATCCTTTGTGACAACACTTTCGCTATTTCCTTGTCTAAGAACAATGTATTTCATCAAAAAAGCAAACATATCGACACTCGTTTTCACTTCATTCGTGAAATCATCAAGAATGGTGACATTGTTCTCAAATTTTGTGATTCCAAGGAGCAGTTAGCGGATATTTTCACCAAACCACTAGGAAAAGTTAATTTTGAATTTCAATGTCAAAAGTTAGGAATAAAACAATGTAACCCTCAAAATTAAGGGGGAGTGTTAAAGAATTAGTTCCGATTAGTTTAGAATTAGTTTTCGTTTAGTTCCATTTCAGTTTCTGAATAACCGTCAGATTACTTGTATAAATAGTTCACATCAGTAATTATTCATTGTAGGTTTTTCTCCAATAATTTGCTCTGTTTTCTGTTGTTTTTCTGCTTCTCCTCTTTTGTGAATTTGTTAGAGGTACTGAGGAAGAAAGGAGGAGGAATCCACAAAATATAGGCTTAATATCCTTAAGAATTTGTCTCCTGTGAACTCAGAGGAAATGGATGGAAGTGGAATATGACTACAATAGATATTTGTGGAGCACAAATTAAGGAAGTGAAGCAAGTTTGATACATGAGCGTTATACATAAACAAATTCATGAATAAAAAAATCAATATTTCCTGTAGCTACATTACAAAAATCATCAAATTAGAAAAACATTGAAAGATGATTACACATAAACAGGATATTACTGATAAACATAGAGAAACAAATACATACTACTCATTTCCACATCTAGAATCCAAATAAAAAACATTGTATCATATTAATTTCAAAACATTTCTCCCAAATATGTTTCTCAGAGCATAAAGATCATAGTCGCGCAGAACTACAACAAACTTCTCCAAAGTTCAAAACCTTTCTTTCATCTTAGAACTCACTACGTATAGATTTCTCCTTCAGGGTTTACGATCAAAGATTCTTTCATGATCGAACCACACATGTGAAAACCAAAATATCCTAAAAAACTAGCTGAGCGTGCATCAAGAAATCACTCTTGTAACATAAAATCAAAATAGAATCAGGTGAAATTGGGATTTCACCAACAAAACATCACTATCTAACAGTAAAAATAAACAAAATAGTTGGTCATGGAGGCTAAATTCTGGAATTTTCAACAGGAGTGGAGAGAAGTGGCTGAGAACAGGTGGGTGGCCTAGCCTTCATCATATGATTCCATATATTTTTTGAAAGCCTCCACTCTCTAATTCTCATGATTTCCATTTATCATTGCAGAATGGAAAGTTGTGCCATTTGTGCTTTGCATGCCTCAGATAAACCATACCTGTGTTGTTCCGCCAAAATCCCATGCTTGTGTTTTAATTATATGGAGAAGAGATGAGGGGAGGAGGGCAGAAACATAGTGGAGTTAGTAGGGCTCATTAACACTGAAAAGAGAAGAACAAAGGTTGTGGAAAGGCTATTGAGGGCATGTCGGGAAGGTGGGGCCCGAACTAATACTGTAGATCGCAGATCACAAATTTCATATGGGAGCGGCGGAAGGTAAGAGTTATGTGCTGTGGGGAGTGATGTGTGATGGGAGATGGAATGGGTGACGTGGCAATGAGGAAGTGGGACCTCCTGCACATCGCAAATCGCAAGATTTGAAAATGAGCAGTGAAGGGTAATCGTTATAAAATGCGATGTGCAAAATGTGATGGGCGGAGGATGTGACATGGCAGGATGGAGGTGAGGTTGCCCGCACATCACAAATCACAAGGTTTATTTGTGATTAGCAGAAGGTAGAGTTATATTATGTGGGGAGCGAAGTGTGATGATTGGAGAGGTGTTAAGAGAAGTAAATAATATTACACGTATTATATGTAATATATAGCATATGTAACAGTTTGTGGGATGCGGAAATTAACAAAACTTTGGATCATATTACCTTGACCGTGACACTTTTCTATTTTGACTGCAGGGCTTTCCACCTGACCTGCTCTTGAATTTCTTGGCCTTCCCCTTAAACGTTCACATGTATGCCCTTTGATTTCCTTATAGGGATCACTTCTCCATGTTGAGTGCGATCATAGGCCAACGTTGGATCCATATGGGGGCAACGTTTTGTTCTAAGTGCATTGAGAACTTGCAGACCTGAATGCATGTGCTTTATAGGGAACATGGAGTCACAAATGCCTACTGGTTAGAAAAATATTTATTCCAATAGTCAAATGGGCACAAAATGGAAAATGAAAAGGAAGATGATATGGAAAATGCAAATAGTGGATGAAACAAAATGGGAACAGTGGAAGATGATGTGGAAGATGAAATGGAAAATGAAAACAATGGAGGAAACAAAATGGAGTATAGATAGTGGAATGATATAACAGTGATTTGGATTAGCCGGCGTCAATGAAGAAAATAGAACTTAAGGAACTGCCCATTTACAGGCGCCTCAAGTATGTATCCTTCTAAGTTCTTCAATGCAAAATTATTGTTGCCTTTGAACTCTGCCACCATGAATGGACCAAACCCGAGGGGTTATAACTTCCCATGTTTCCCTTTGTCTTCCTGCCTCACATCCCATCGCATCACCAAATCCCCTACTTAGATTTCCCTGTCTTTAGCTCTTTGATCAAATAAGCCTTTCATCTTTTCCTGGTACACTCCTAGTATGAGGCTTACATGTTCCCGTGTTTCACTTAGCTAGACCAATTGATTCATTCTTCTAATAAGGTCATTTGGCTCTTCCTCACTCTCTTGTAAGAATCGGGCCATGGGTAACACAAGCTAAATAAGAAATACTGTAGCTCTACCAAACACTAGTTCATAAGGGGACTTCCCTATGGATCTTTGAGTGGTGATGCGATTTTCCCAGAGTGAAAACTTGAGCTGGGAGTCCCAGTTATTTTGGTTTTCATTGATGGTCTTTTTCAAAATCCTGACCAGTGTCTTTTTATATGACTCCGCCAACTCATTCCCTTCTGGGTAATATGCAGTGGAGTGTCGCAGAATGATATTATAGCGCTGACAGAATTTCATGAACTTAGCCGATTTGAAAGCCTAGCATTATCGTTAACGATTTTAGGAGGGCATCCAAACCTAGCTATTCGGTTCTCCTCCAAGAACTTGATCACTACTCCATCGGTGGCATTCCTTGTAGGAACGAATTCAACCCACTTGGTGAAGTGATCTGTGGTGGTAAGGATCCATCAATGCTGATTTCTAGAATCTAAGTGAATCTCTCCTATGAAGTCAATTCCCCATTGTTTGAAAGGTTCTTCAGCGTGTAATGGGATCAATGGGATAGGTTCATACCTTTGCTTTTCGACAAACATTTGACACTTCTCGCAGGCCTGGACACGAGCATGTACATCACCAAACAGTTTAGGCCAAAAAAAACCTGCCCTCAGGATCTTTTGTGTAGTGGATCGCCAGTTGTAATTCCCACAACATATCCCTTCATGGATCTTGGTCATCACTTGGTCAACTTATTTCTATGTTAAACACAATAGTAAGATCCTTGTTGGGTCCTTCCAATACAGTCGCCCATTTTCCACGATGTACTTTTGAGACCTCAGCCTCAAGGTGTGGTACTTGGCCTTAGCATGGTTAGGAGGGAACCTCATTGGTAAAAGATATTCAACTATATCTGTATACCATGAGGATAGAAGGTATTTCACATGTGTTATTTGTGTGGAAGATTCTATGCCCTGATGTGCACCTGTATCCTCCTGTGCTTCTCTTCCTTTCATAGATAGATTTATCCCCAGAGCTTGACAGTTGGATTCAGACAGAATTTTTTCCAGCCCTTCACCTTTTATGAGTTTAGCAGGCTTTATCTCCATCTCATACTCATGAATCTTAGCTATCCATTTTCCCCTCTTCCCTTCATTTTCGCCCTGCACTAGAATGTCTTTCACTACTGCAGTGGGCATGTACGATGTTATGGATAATTGTAACACATACACGCAGAATGGCTTTAGCGATTTGACCAGAGCATAAGCTTACTTATCTAGGACATTATATTTCAATTCGGTATCTCGCAGGACTTGGTTGAAGAACGCAATAGGTTGTTCACGCGCTTCGTCATTTTTCCATAACAACATTGTAGCTATTGTATGAGGAGACGCGAAAGAGAAAATCATGAAGGGCTTCTCATAATCTAGACCCACCAACACTGGAGCTTCTGCAAACGCCTGCTTGATTCTGTCAAAATAATCCCTCGATGGAGGGGTCCACCTCACTTCATTGTTCTTTTTTAGCATTTCGGTGATGTTTCAGACGATCTCGGCATAATTGGGTATGAATCTTATCAGGAAATTTATTCTTCCCAAGAACACTTGTACCTCTTTTTTGTTTCTTGGTAGATAAATTTTGTTTATCACCTCCCCCCGTTTTGTATCAATATTCACTCCCTCCTTAGTTACTATATGCCCTAGTACCATTCCTTCTTCTAGGGCAAACATGGATTTTTGAGGGTTCAGGGATAGGCCATACTCGTGGCATTTGTCGAAGGTTCATCGAAGATGTTCTATGTGTTCAACATCACTCTCCGAGAAGACAATGATATAATCCAGGTAAATCACCACAAACTTATCTTTCTCACCTATGAAAGCGATGTCCATCGCACGCTGGAATGTGGCACCGACGTTTATCAGGCCAAATGGCATTCGGGAATACATGAAAGTTCCCCAAGGTATAGTGAACGTCATCTTCTTTTGGTTTTCCGGGAGCACTACCACTTGATTATATCCTGAGAAGTCATCCATCATGGACATTCCGAAGAATCCCACCACCTTTTACACGATGTGGTCCATCTTCGGGAGGGGATAGTTTTCTTTGATTGAAGCTTTGTTCAGATTGTGGAAATCCACACAGAGCCTTATTTCGCCATTCTTCTTCATCACGGGTATCAGTTTTTCCACCCATTAGGAGTACCTTAGAGGGACAATGATATTTTCCTGTAGCACCTTCTTTATTTCCTTTTCAATAGCTGGGAGAAGAAGAGGATTGCTTTGTCTCAGCTTCTACTTATGAGGCTTAACATCCTCTTTGAGTGGTATCTTGCGCTGCATAATGTCAATTTCAAAAGTCTTTAGATCATGCTATGACCAGGTGAAAACATATTTATATGATTGAAACAACTTGAGGTATTGATATTTGTATTCTTCAGGGACTCCTTTCGACAGCTTCACCACCTTCGAATCTTCCTCTGTCCCAATATTCGCATCCCTGACAGACTCGTCGAGGGTCATTTTTCTGGGGTTCACCGGGATGTAATTTTCATCAAACAATCTCTCCAATGGCACGAGACCCCTGGGAATGAAATTTCTCTTTAAGTGCAACACATGGTGCCCAGCCAGCATTTCTTCCCATCTAGTTTTTGGCTCTTCACTGTCATCCTCAGTGACTAATTCGATCACAAAATTTGAGAACTCACCCACCATTTCAATAAAACTCTTGACCTGCTATTCATCCTTGAAGACTTGCTGATTCTTTATGTTGTCTGGAATGGAGGGATGATATCACACTTCAACCTCATAACTGAGCAAGGGATTATGTGAGGGGTGAAAATTACTAGTGGCCACAACTAGTGAGTCTGCCATTATGTTCTTATCCCTCGGCATGAACTGACTATTAAAAGCAGAAAATAAGTTCTCAACCAGATCCCATACCTCATTCATGTAAGCTCTAAGTCACGGGTGTTTATTTTGGCATTGGCTTTTGACCTACCTCACTACAAGCTCTGAATCTCCAAACACCTTGATATTTTGAATGTTCATATTCCATGTTATCTGCAATCCCAATAATAGGGCTTCATACTCAGCCATGTTTTTTGTGGCTTGAAATTCCAAATTAATGGAAAGGTGAATAAAGCAACCCTCAGGTGATATCAAGAGTACCATGGCCCCGCTTCCTTCTCGTAAATAAGCCTCATCAAAATGCAAGGTCCAAATTTTGTTTTCCTCTTTTCTCACAGGATTCTTCTGTGTTAGAGGAAAAACCTTTGTTTCTTGTAGGAAATTTTCATCCTCCTCGAGAATAAGACAAGATAATTCATCCTATTTACCATATATCAAATAATTTGTCAAACAATCAGCTTCGGTGACCATCTTCACAAACCTGGATTTATGGTATAACTTCTTTCCTCCCCACTAAATACTGAAATAGTGGCATAGGTGAGGTCAAGTTTTATTGATCCTCCAATCTTGGAACCTCAGGATTTGGACAACAACATTCCAAACCTAGCTGGGATATTAGCTACAACAATGTCTAGTACCACACTTTTGGCCAGAATCTGGGCTAAATTTACTACCAGATATTTTATCATACCCAAGAACTTCAACCTCTTGGAATCAAAAGAATATAGGTATTTATAAGGCCTTGTAATCTGCAACCCCAATTGCTCCATGACAAACAATGGAAACAGGTTATGTGAAGCCCCGCAATCCAGCATGCAATTGTGCAACAATAGGTCATGTATTACTAGAGTCACATAGAATGGGGGAGTGGTTAAGTCATGCTCTTCTAAATGAAGTCCAAAAACTACCATGGGTCATTCTTCTTGGAGATTTAAGCTATTAGGCAGAGGGCTTATGCCATGGGGCAACACGAATTGGGACACTTGAGCTTTGTATGAAGACTTCTTTAGGAGCTTGATTAGGGGAATTGAGATCTTGACCTTATCTAATTATTTCTAGAGGTTGAAGGTCGTGGGAGATTTTTTTGTAATATATTATTTTAACTTCTCTTTAGGAGGGTCGAGCAGTTTCAGGGGTATATATGTGGAATTCTCATTTTTGGGAGGATCAGAGCCTTTTTTTGTGGAAGTGGATGTAGAGGATAATGTTGGGTATGTGTTATATTCTTTCCATGACTAATCATGTGCGGGGGTGATAGCCCCCCCCTTTGCACTGGGCACAATGGGGGGGTCAGTAGCCCCCCCCCTGTCAGGGTCCAGGGCAACGCCCCGACGAAAATTTTTGGTCCTTAATTTTCGGTGGGTAGTCTGCACCCATGGTTTTGTGCATGGTTTTGCACATGGTTTTGGGGTACAATGGTTTTAGGCCCCTAGTATTTTGTAGATCTAGTCAAGGGAAATATGGTTATGATCTAATCCAGGGTTAATGGATTATGGTTTATGTATGCTTCGGCATGTATATATATGTGTTGTAACACTAAAAGGAATATAATGAAATATCAAGCTAGTTGTCCCGATTTGGGATCCAGGAGAAAATATTTGTGTTTATCTGTTTTATGTTTTATGCTCTAGCTATTTTTTATTTTCTGTTATAAGATTCATGTGTAGATAATTTTTGTTCAAGGTTAAAACCTACATTTGGTATCAGAGTTGTTTCGGCTTCAAGGGGACGCCTTTGCTACTGAGGGTTTTTTGCTTGGGCCTGAGGTAGACCCTGTTCAGTGGGAGATCTATGGGATCGATTCTTGCGGTGAAAGAAGATGGCAAGTGGCGGAAAGATAGAGATCAAGAAATTTAATGGTCGTAGTTTTGAGTTGTGGAAGCTCAAGATGGAGGATCTGCTGGTGGATTAAGATCAATGGATCACAGTAGATCCAGGTACTAAACCAACGAAAATGTTAGATGAAGACTGGAAGAAACTAGATCGGAAGGCTAAGAGCACAATACGGATGTGTGTCTCAGATTCAGTATTATTGAATGTATCTGGGGAAGCTACGGTGAAGAATTTGTGGGAAAAACTTGGGACTTTGTACCAATCTAATTCTCTGGTGAATAACTTGTTCCTGCGGAAAAATTTGTATAACCTGAGGATGAAGGATGGAGACTTAGTGACAGAGCATCTGAACGCCTTAAATACTATGGTAATTCAGCTGTCATCTGTTGATATTAAAATCTCAGACGAAGATAAGTGCATCAGTTTTTTGTGTTCTCCACCAGACTCATGGGAAATTCTTGTTATTGCAATAGGTAGCAATACAAATACCCTGAATTTTTATGACATTGTCTCAGCCTTGTTGTCGGAGGAAATGAGACGGAGAAATATGGAGGGCCAGAATGGAGATGCCTTATATGTACAAGGAATGTCCCAAAACAGAAACAAGAATAAGGTTTCGAGTGGGAGATCCAAATCTAGAGGGAGATCTAAATATCCTTGAAAGTTTTCAAAGGTATGCTGGAAATGCGGAAAGGAAGGGCACTACAAAAGGGAGTGCAGATCTAAAGCTACTGAGAAAGGAAATGGATCTAATGATTCTCCTTTTGCAGAGGTAAAAACCACCTCGGATGAAGGTGGGGATGTGTATTTGGCTTCTTCTTCAAATACACATGTAGATCATGAGTCATGGTTGATTGACTCAGGTGCATCCTTTCACTTCACTCCCCATCAGGAGTGGTTCTGCGAGTATGAGAAATATGATGGTGGTGAAGTCTTCCTAGGGGATGATAGGAAGGCTAGAATTGTTGAACGTGGAAAGGTGAAGTTGAAGCTGCAAGGTGGAAGGATTATAACACTTCTCGGTGTTCTGCATATTCCTGCATTGGCTAGAAATCTGATTTCTATAAGCAATATGGATGATGCAAGTGTAAAAATAGTGTTTGAGAAAGATACCTGGAAGATGGTTTGGGGAGCACTGGTATTAATGCGGGGAATTTGGACTAGAACTCTGTACAAGATACAAGGTAGCACTGTTATTGATGGGTGTAAAAGTTCTATGGTTCCTGAAAGTGGAGAGGAAAGCCTAGCTAACTCTGGAGAAAAGACCATGTTGTGGCATCAAAGGCTTGGACATATTGGAGAGAAGGGCCTTCAAATACTGCATAGAAATGGTATGGTAGAAGGTATGTCTAATTACTCTCTGGATTTTGATTTCTGTGAACATTGTGTATATGGGAAGAAGAAATGGGTGAGTTTTCCTTCTGGTGCTAAGAGGGCGAACAAGATATTAGAACTTGAGCACATTGATGTGTTTGGACCTGTGTCAGTTCCATCACTGGGAAAGTATGTGTACTATGTTTCATTCATAGATGACTTCTTAAGGAATACATAGATATATTTCTTGAGGAATTAATCTGAAACTTTTGACATATTTAAATAATTTAAGGCTCTGGTGGAAAACCGGACAGAGAAGAAGATAAAGGCACTGAGGACAGATAATGGTGGGGAGTTCTGCAAGAAGGAATTTGAAGAGTTTTGTAAGAAGTGTGGTATAGCACAGAAGAACACTACTCCATACACACCTCAGCAAAATGGAGTTGCAGAAAGAATGAATAGAACACTGATGGAAAAGGCAAGAAGCATGCTCAATGGTATCGAGTTAGGACAAGAATTCTGGGTAGAGGTAGTGGAGACTGCATGCTATCTGGCTAACATATCACCTTCATCAGTGTTGGAGGATAAGACTCCACATGAGGTATGGACTGGTAAGAAACCCTCTCTTTCACATATAAGGGTATTTGGATGTGATGCATATGTACATGTTCCAACGCAGAAAAGGACCACATTGGATAATAAATCTGAAAGGTGCATCTTTATTGGGTAGAAGGATGGTTTAAAGGGTTACAAGCTTTGGAACCCAGAAACAAGGAAGGTTGTGTACAGCCGAGATGTGGTATTTAGAGAAGTGAAAGATGTTGTTAAACATGAATTCCTACCAAAGTAACCTGAGAAGATAGAGTTCGAGCTAGAGGAGGATGAATCAAACTCTACAACAGAAGAAGAATCAGAAGATGAAGAGCCACAAACTCCAGCTATTAGAAGATCAGTTCAGGAAAGAAGGCAACCAGAAAGGTATAGTCCATCTGCTTTCTGTTCAGGTTTTTCCTTAACTATAATTGATGATGATCCTAGAACTGTTAGGGAGGTAGTAGATTCAGAGGATGGAAAACTCTAGAAGGAGGCCATGGTTGATGAAATGGCATCCTTTCACAAAAATGAGGCATGGGATCTGGTGGAGTTGTCGGCTGGAAGGAAGCCCATCGAGAGAAAATGGGTGTTTAAGAAGAAGATGAATGTAGAAGGCAAGGTGGAGAAATACAAAGCTCAGTTGGTAGAAAAAGGTTATTCCCGGGTGCCAGGAATTGATTTTGGTGATATTTTTTCTCCTATTGCCAAAGTTACTTCTATTAGATTACTTTTATCTGTTGCTGTTGCATTTGATTTTGAGATAGAACAGATGGATGTGAAGACAGCATTTCTTCACGGGGATCCAGAAGAGGAGATCTACATGAAGCAACCTGAAGGCTTTATGGTGAAGGGTAAGAAATAACTAGTATGCAGGCTGAAGAAGTATCTATATGGGTTAAAACAGTCACCAAGGATGTGGTATCAGAAATTTGATACCTATATATGGGGACTTGACTTCACCAGAAGCAAAGATGACCACTGTGTTTATTTTAAATTAATTGGTGACCGTGTTATTTATTTGGTCTTTTATGTGGATGATATGTTTTTGATTGGAAATGACAAAGAAATTATCCAAGATTTGAAGACCCAACTGTTCTCCAAATTTGACATGAAGGATCTTGGGGCTGCAGACTATATTTTGGGCATGGAAATTAAGAGAGATCGGGCAAAGAGGAATCTCTGGTTAAACTAGAGGAAGTATGTCAACACTATATTGCAGAGGTTCAATATGCAGGATAGTAAACCGGTGAATGTTCCTATTCTTGTGGGTGTAGATCTGTCTGCTAAACAGTGTCCCAAGACACAAGAAGAAGAGGAGGATATGTCCCATGTTCCATATGCAAGTGCAGGGGGTAGCCTGATGTATGTAATGTTCTGTACTAGACCCGACATTGTGCATGCAGTGGGAGTATTGAGCAAGCTTATGTCAAACCCAGGGAAGGAGCATTGGACAGCAGTAAAGCAGGTTTTCAGATATTTACGTAGCACTAGTGATTATGGCTTGTGCTACCAGGGAAGACCAGGTTTAGAAATAATGTTGGACATTCGTGGTTTTGTTGATGCAGACTGGGCTGGAGATCTGGACCAAAGAAGATCTACAAGTGGGTATGTGTTTAGCCTATTTGGAGGCGCAGTCAGTTGGATGAGTAAAATACAATCTGTAGTGGCTCTTTCAACTACAGAGGCAGAATACATGGCAGCCACTCATGCAAGCAAGGAGGCAGTTTGTTTGCAGAGATTGTGTTCAAGTATGGGGTTGGTACAGCAAGCTATAAGGATAGACTGTGATAGCCAAAGTGCAATTTTCTTGGCTAAGAACCCTGCTTATCATTCAAAGACAAAGCACATTGATGTTCAATATCACTTTGTTAGAGATATGGTTGAGGCTAAAAGGGTGTTGCTAGTAAATGTGGACACTTTGAAGAATGTTGTAGATGCATTGACGAAGTCTGTGAGCACTCAGAAGTTCTCTTGGTGTAGAGAAACAATGGGTGTTGAAGAATTGGGCCAATGACTAAGCTCTCCTGTGGTCCCCTGTGGAAAGAAAAAAACAAGTGGGAGAATGCTGGGTACATGTTATATTCTTTCCACGACTAATCACACGTGGGGGGGTAAGAGGGGGGGTGATAGCCCCCCCTTTGCGCTGGCCACAAGGGATCCGGGGCAGCGCCTCGGAGAAATTTTTTTGGTCTTTAATTTCTGGTGGGTAGTCCGCACCCATGGTTTTGCACATTGTTTTGGGGTACAATGGTTTTCGGCCCCTGGTATTTTTGTAGATCCGGTCGAGGGAACTATAGTTATGTTCTAATCCAGGGTTAAGGGATTATGGTTCATGTATGCTTCAGCATGTATATATATGTGTTGTAACACTAAAAAGAATATAATGAAAAATCAAGTTGGTCGTCCCGATTTTGGATCTAGGGGAAAGTCTCTGTGTTTATCTATTGTATGTTTTATGCTCTCGCTATTGTTTATTTTCTGTTATAAGATTCATGTGTAGATAATTTCTATTCGGGGTTAAAACCTACATTTGTGAGGGGCAGACTCTTCTAATGGTTTTTTCCCCTTACTGGCAGAACTAGGAAGGGTTTGTTCTCTTGATATTGACTCTTCATTTTGTTCTTGTACTCGGGTTCTCTTCTTGGAGGACCTCAGATCGTACTTCTTGTGGAGTTAAGCTTGCATGAAATCCAAGAACTACCTGCAGTAATTGTCAATATCTTGGTCTTCTGAAGGGACTTCCTTCTCTTCTTGCTCTTCTTGCAGGGTGAGCTCACCTTCCTCATCATCGGAGTAAGCAAGGAATTGATTCTCTTGGTTGTCTGTGACTTCCTCAGCCTGTTCCTCCAGCTCTCCTTCCAAGTATAAGGGAGGTTGGATATGATCTTGTTGTTCCTTCCTTTCACGTTGCAGCAGTTGTAGAGGGGGTTTCTGATACTGGGGATTAAACCCACGGTTTGGAATCATTTGGTTAGCACGAGGGAGGGAATTCTTGGCCTCTAATTCAAGCTTAACCAGCTTATTTGAGAGGTTCTTGATCAGCTTATTCATTTCTTCCATTCTATACTCTTGTGATTCCCTCTCCTAATTTGAAGTAAAAGTCTCCTCCCTTTTCTTTCTTCTGGCTTCATGCTCTGTCTTCCCCTTGAATTTACCAGTAGAAGCAAAGTTTGCTTCTACCTCCAATGCATCAGTCTGGAACTAATCCAGAGATGTAGATTTTCTTTCTCTTAGGGTGAACCCAAACACCAGTTCGAAAGCTCCTGCGAAGACCACCTTAGCAGTTGCTTGAGGAGGCTTTATTTCAACAGGGAGATTATTATAGAGCTTATTGAATCTCTTTATGAATTCTGTCACATCCTCATTGTGTCTCTTTTTAAGAGCATTGAACTCGGTGAGAACATATCCACGATCCCTCTTTTCCCCCCATTTTAGTGTGAGGAAATTCTCCATTTCTTCCTAAGTGGTGACTGTGTTATCAGCGAGAGACTTGTGGGTGTTGGGTCTCAATCTAGTCTCCTAAACTGAGTTCATTTAATTGTCAACTAGGATTTGTAAACTGCTGAAGTGAAATGTACCATATGTACCTAGGTGCTTGTTTCCTAGTGCGTTGTGTGTAGTGTTTTGTGATGTTTTGGTCTTTTATGTTGATTTATGATGTTTTTCGTCTTTTGAAGTTTTATGTTTACAATGAAAATGCCTAGAACACTAATGAAAAGAAGCTTCTCACTGGTTAAAAACAGTGAAGCCTAATTGGTTGATGACAAATGACAAATGCAAATGCAAATAATGAAACAAAATCAAACCTAAACTATGACTAAGCAAAATACAAAGCTTGATAATGACTTTAAGGAAATG
Organism: Pinus albicaulis; assembly: GCA_034641835.2. Lineage (NCBI taxonomy): Eukaryota > Viridiplantae > Streptophyta > Pinopsida > Pinales > Pinaceae > Pinus > Pinus albicaulis. The sequence continues at coordinate 458,646,689 of CM076572.1, forward strand.
AATCAAAACATAAACTTAACTTGTCCAATTCTTTCATCAAAGGTATTTTGGAAGAGCTTGAGAGAAATGGTCGCCTAAGTATACAAATTCTCCTAACTAAACAATTAAACAACTAGCTTATAATGAGACAACATTTTATCCATGATTACAGATTTGTTGAAACATATTTGGAGGAAAATATTGGTACCATCATAAGATCTCTACTCTAAGAATAGTTCCTAACTCTATTCTGCAACTTAGTTTAACATTACTAAACCTTATTCAAGAGTTATAGATTTATTTTTAAAGTAGTCTTTTGAGAAAAGTATTTGTTTATGAAGTGGTAAAGAAGTTGCAAAAGTACTTCAGGCCTTGAAATGATATTGTCTTCTGTTCATATGGTTATGAATCAGTTATAGATTTGGAACAAGAAGAGGTTTTGTAAATAATGAAGGTTGTATTGTTAAGTTTAACAACTAATGTAATCTAATATGTAGTGGATGACAACTAATTGTGGAATGTAAATACAATGAGCTAAGCTAAATCTGAACTAGAATATCATTATTCTACAAGAAACAGTGCTGAAATAACAAGCCATTATCAAACTTAAAACAAAATAACAGAGCATGAATTGAATGCAATTTGACTCCGGAGTACCCTAAATAAGTTATCATGCATTAATCTATGGGATTCTACAGTCTGTTTTGTCCATCATGATTGGTATTTTGGAAGAGCTTCTTAGAAAAATCCTGGATGTACAATTCAGTGCAAATGCAAACATAAAGACTGAAAGAAATTTAAAAACTAAGACATCACAGCTATCTCCTACCCATCATTATGGTATTTTGGAAGGGCGATTTAAGGGTAAGATCAGCTATGCTACTTAGTGCAAACAAACAACTGAAATGTTCAATATCACAGTCATGCCTTAGACATCATAAGGATTTTTTGGAAGAGTTTTCTTAGTATAAGTTCAACTGTGACAGTGAACAAAAGAGATTACAATTAAATCCTACAACACTATAGCCATTTCCCATTCATTATCATGATCTTTTGGAAGAGTTTCTTCTTTTGGAAGAGTTCTTAGAACAAGTATAACTATAGTGGCTAATGAAATTAAATATGAACTCAAACTTCAAAAACGTAAAAAAAACTAAGATACTTATCTAAATTACGAAAGTAAAGCCGTGCAGGAGGCAGGGGCCCTCTACCACCAGATAGAATCTAACTCCAAATCAACTCAACGCGTTCAAAGCAATGCTGTCCTCTTCATTAAAGTAGAAATAACTTGAAACTATATTCTGCTGCAGTATAGCACAAATTCACAAAATCTAGCCCATCTCTGTGCTTCCCAAGTGTTTTTATAAAATTTTACATACGTAACTTGCAACAATATACGATCCTTGTCTTTTCCCTAATGTAACCATATTCTGACCAAGATGGCAACGCAAAGTAGGAAGACATCCTGGATTAAGACAAGCCCCATTAGAAGCCTGCTCTTAAATAAGTTCCCACGTACCAAAACCACAACCAGAATTCGGTTCTTCCTTCATGGTGAGCAATGTATGATGTGGACATGACGTGGAATATACCCATATGTGGTTTTTCTTGAGAGGACACCTGGAACATGCCTGAATGTGAAGACAGCTGCAGAATTTCCGGTTAGCTACAGAATGTCTGCATTCTGCAGCTAGTTCCGGTGAAAATGCATTACAATGACAAAAATCACAAAACTTAGCAAGTTAGCCATGTTAATCATTCTAAAAGTAATTTTAACTAATTTAATTGATCAATTGGGTCTGGGATAACAATGGATGAAGGAAAATGAGGTAAATTAAGATGAAAGAAAGCAAAATCTTGGGGCTCAACATACCCCCACTACTGTCTTCTTGCATGTCCTCATGCAATTTATTCCATAAACTCAGAGACTTCTGCAAGAACATCTAATCCTCTCCTTCTTCTTTGCCTGGAAGCTAAAGGTCTTCTGGGTTTTCTGATGACAAGTTTGAACCTTAAGTTGATAAGTGCCATGATTAGCTTCTTGTTTCTCTTTTTTAACTTTTCATTAGCCTTTTCCACTTTGTCCATTTGTAGAGATAAGGTTGAGTTCATATTGGTTTTGAGTTTGACTTGTTCCTTCAGAATATCATTCTCATTTTTTATGTGTCTATTAAGTATTTCCAGCTCATACCTATCCCTTCTTAACACATCTATTTCGGACAGTGGAGGACTAGGGGTTCTATCTCTACTCTCTAAAAATTTCCTTTCCAAAGTTTCAACATAGTCATAAACTTCTTGCTGAGCAGGATCAATTTCAGGGGTTCCTTCATTAAAATCCTCTTCAACATCTTCTTCAGTAGATGTTTCCTCATCTTCTATATTTATCACCCCTGTTTGTTTGATCCGAGTTTTCCTTAGTTTCCCCTTTAGTCTATGGCTTCTTCTTGGCTGGGAAGATCCCTCTCCTTTTTCTGTGGCAGATTTTCTGATTACCTTCTCTTTCTTAAGTTGTCTCTTAATTTGAGTCAACTTCTCTGAGATTATTTCCTCACTAATTTCCTGGACTGTTTTGTCAATTTCAATTTTAGAAGCTCTCCATTTTCTGCTTCTCCTTGTAGGCTGTTGTTCAGGTGAGGGCTCTTTTGTCTCTTCAAAATGATTTCTTATCAAGAAATTATCCCAAGTATCATTTGTTTTGGCTAAATGGTGTTCAATTAAAATCTTAACCAAGCCATGATGGTATAGAGTTGTCTCTAAAAATTGGACCCTTCTTTGAACACAGGAAGCCATCTTTTTCAAACTTTGAAGCAAAAAGTAGGGTAAGTTTAACTCTTCCCCCAGAAAATGCATTATCAGTCTAATGTGGTAAACATAAAATGTGCCATATCTACTCTCACATGTAATAAATTTTTGCAGAATAAGCAGTATGTTTCTCCATTTATTTTTCAATGCAGAACTTGGAATTCCTTTCTTAAACACAGTGATATCCATACCTGGTGATTTTAGAATTTATTTCCATGATTCATTATGGAATTCTCTGTTTTTGAATCATCTCTCTCCATTTCTAAGCAATCCTGTAGCTTCTGCAATGAAAACTTCAGTGACAGTGAATTTAACATCTCCCACTTCAACCTCAGCTCCTTGAAATGACCTTGCAAATGTTTTAGTGACTTCTTTGTGGAAGCCATTAAATTTCTCAAGAAATTGTAGCCATCCTACCTGTTGCAACATTTCTTTACATTGAGGGTATCCTTCCAGGTATTTTGTACCCATTGGTTCGGTTCTTACAATAAGGCCCATAATTGCTTCTTCAATGTTCAGGTTAATACTCTTTCTACCCATGGAAACAATAAATTCCACCTTCGAATTGATATACCTCTGGTTCTCAGTGACAATGGCTTCAAACTTTGGACTGATATGCCTCTGGTTAATAGTGACAATGGCTTCAAATTCCACACTGCTATACCTCTGTCTCTCGGTGACAAATGGCTTCAAATTCCACACTGCTATACCTCTGCGTTTACAGTGATAATGCTCAATCTATGCTCACGGTGATAGTGCTTTAATCTCTGCTCACAGTGATAGTGGTTTGATATTCAAACTGATATACCTCTGCTCACGGTGATAGGGATATCTCGGAATGAAGGGCTGGCTACGGAATGGAGTGATGGAGGTAGTTACGGAATGAGTTAATGAAGTGAGGTGGAGAAAACGAATTAATGATTGAAAATACTGCAGATATTTTTTTACAACGGAAAAGAAAATCATCATTGAATGATTTGGTTGGGTGACGTGAGGAAATCAAACACTTCAACCTTTTTAGCCACTTCAATGATGTCGGGTATAGAATTTGAAATGAGAGATTTTTATCCAAAGTTTGTGGAGGGTATATTGGACATGATCAATAAAAATAATCAAAACAAATTTTTCGAATGATTCATAACTAAAACTATGCTAAAGTTTATGATATGCCATTATAATCAAAACTTGTTACCTTTGCTTTTCATTTGCTTTTTGTGGTCTTTGTCTTCTTTGTTCTCCTTTGGAAGAGTCTTCATAAACCTTCTTGATTCTTCTTATTCATGGATATACTGGATCTTCTTGTTGCAATTCAAATGTCCGCTGATTAGTGTCTTCAGGATCTGTAGCTGCGGAATGATTGTCTGGCTGCGGAAAGTCTGATCAGCTGCAGAATGTCTGTTAAGCTGCAGAATGTACCTGTAGAGCATTTTAATCATGGAATGGAGTGGTTTGGGATATAAGTGAAATGTTATATGGCATGAATGAAGATGGATGATGAGTCATGATATGTATGAAGTGGATGATGAAATGGAATGGATTCAATTTATGAAATGGAGTGGAAGAATATAAGAAATGGCCTGCAATCCATGACATGTGTTATTCATTTGCAGCAAGACATCAAACTTTAAATTTTGACATGGAAATGAGGTGGATGGAGTATGGAATGAGATGACTGATATATGGAATGAAGTATGAATGAATGAATGAAATGGAGTATGGATGGATAAGTGAATGGAATGAAATGAAATGAAATGGATCATAAGTACAATGGATCTGAACTTATGATTTTGTAACAACTGCTTGCAAAAAAAAAATGGGAAAAGTTAGAGTGTCAGAAAAACTCTGATTTTCACCCTATCTTTTCTGTATAAACATGCCAATCAATGATTGGTTTTCATGTTTATACCTTATTTTTATTATTATTTTATTTTTTATTTTTTTTATCTTTTTTTTTTCAAAAGAAATGCTTCAGAAAATTCAATCAAGTTGATGAAGAAGAAAGATTCTTCTTCATTAACTTCACATCACTGTTTTCCTGGAACTTCTTAACAAATTCTTCTCTTAAGAGTGGTTTGTGATACAACTTCAATCTATGACCATTCACAAGAAAAGTGACCTCTTCTTCATCTATTGCACTGATTTTTACTGCTCCATTGTCAAAAATTTCAACAATTTCATATGGCTCAAGCCAATGTGTTTGAAATTTACCTTGAAAATCCTTGAATTTTGAATCAAACAAGAGAGCCCAGTCACCTTCTTTGAATTTGTTCTCCTTGATGTACTTGTCATGCCATCTAGTCCTTTGCTGTTGGACTAGACTTGTTTTCTAAACTGCATCTTGTCTGAACTCATCCAATTCATTAATCTGCTCCAGTCTATGCTTTTGTGCCTCCGTTAAATCAAGTCCTAGCTGAACTGCCATTTTGAAAGTTTGAATCTGGAACTCTATGGGGAACAAAACTTGCTTTCCATAAACAAGTTCATAAGGAGTATGGCCTGTTGTGTTTCTCCATGTAGTTCTATAGGCCCACAAGGCTTCAGGAAGCCTATCTACCCAATCTCTTTTATGTAAATGAACAGTCTTTGTTAGGATTCCTTCAATGACCTTATTAGTAGATTCCACTTGACCATTTTCTTGTGGATGATAAGGAGTAGATTTTCTATGCCTGATTTTGTACCTCTCCATCATTTGTTCCACTAGCCTCGATGTAAATTGAGCTCCTTGATCTGTAAAAATTTCCCTTGGGACACCAAAACGAGTAAAAATATCCTCAAAAAGAAAATTAACTACAGATGCTTCATTAGCAAAAAGTAATGGCTTGGCCTCTACCCCTTTGGTAACATAATCAGTGCAAACTAATATATATCTCTTTTGTCTTGATGGAGGACTAATAGGTCCTACAAAATCCAAAGCCCATTTTTCAAAAGGTTCAATATGTACCTGAGGTTATAATGGCATCTCACCTGAAGGAGAAGGTTTCCCTACCCTTTGGCAACTGTCACACCTTTTGACATACTCTTTAGCATCTTTAAACAAGGATGGCCAATAATATCCTAAATTAAGTATCTTATAGGCTGTCCTCTTATCAGCAAAGTGTCCGCCACAAGGTTCATCATGACATGCTTTGAGAATCTCAGGCATCTCATCTTCACGAACACACCTTCTAATGATCAAATCTGGACCTGTCTTGTACAACTCATTAGCAACCCATGAATATTTTGCACTGTCACAAATGATTTTTCTTTTATCCCTTGTATTCATTATTGAAGGAAATTTTCCTGAAACTAAATAATTAGCAATATCAACAAACCATGGAGTTTGAGTAGAAATTGCAAAAAGATATTCATCAGGAAATTGATCTTCAACTGGAGTGTCATCTTTGATATTTTGGAGTCTAGATAGGAAATCAGCTACCGTGTTTTGTTTTCCAGGCCTATCTAGAATGGTAATGTTGAATTCTTGTAAGAGCAATAACCATCTTATGACTCTGCCATTAGTAATTGATTTGTTCATTAAGTATCTAATTGCAGAATGATCAGTGTGAACAAAAGTTTCATAGCCTGTTATATAGTGTCTGAATTTGTTTATGGCATGAACAACAGCTAAAAACTCTTTTTCAATTACAGTATAGTTTAACTCTGCAGGAGTCAAATTTTTACTAGTATAGTAGATGGCATAAGGAATCAGGTCTTTTTGTCCCAATACTGCTCCTAGAGCTGTATCTGAGGCATCTGTTGAAATATGAAAAGGTAACTTCCAATTAGGTCCCCTTAAAATAGGTGCTTCAGAAATTTTTGTTTTCAGGGTCTCCAAAGCTAACTGGCAATCAGAATTCCATTTGAATTCACAGTGTTTGGTAAGAAATTTAAAGAGTGGAGATGCTATCTTGGTGAAGTTTTCTATAAACCTCCGATAATATCCTGTAAATCCTAGAAAACTCCTAACATATTTTTGACAACTTGGAATAGATAAGTTAGAGATGACTTCAACTTTTGACTCATCAACTCTAATCCCATCCCCTGAAATGTGATGCCCCAAAACAATACCTTCATTAAACATCATGAAACATTTCTCATGACTAAGTGAAAGGTTTTCTTCTTGACATCTCTTTAAGACTTTTTCCAAGTTTGCTAAAGCTTCTTCAAATGTGTTTCCATAAACTGTGAAATCATCCATGTATACCTCTACACAATCATGTATTAGATCTGAAAAAATTCCTAATACTGCCCTTTGGAATGTTGCAGGTGCATTGCATAATCCAAATGGAAATACTCGGTAAGCATAGGTACCCCAAGGACAAGTAAATGTGGTTTTGTCTTGATCTTCAAGTGTTACTTGGATTTGATTGTAACCACTAAACCCATCTAACAATGAGAAGTAATTTTTTCCAAAATACACGTAGTATTCAATACTTAGATTCTTACAAAGGTAAGGGAAAATGGTCTTATGAGAGTATTTATGAGAGTAGCTTTGTTTAGTCCTCGTTCCTCGTAGTCAACACATACCCTCCATTTTCCATTTTTCTTTGGCACAATTACCAAAGGAGAAACCCACTGACTATCTGAAATAGGATAGATGTAGTTGACATTTAACAATTTTTGCAATTCTTCTTTAACAATTTCCCTAAGATTTGGATTCATCCGTCTTTGAGGTTGTCTGATTGGTTTGCAATTTTCCTCTATATAGATGTGATGAGTGCAAGTATTGGGGCTTATCCCTTTCATGTCAGTGTACTCCCATGCATATGCAGAAGAGTGTCTCTGTAATACTTTGACTAACTTTTCTTGTTGAGATTTCTCTAGGTTCTTATTTATGTTCAAAGTTTTTCCTGGAAAGATCTCACTTGTAGAGCTGCCAAATTTATCCATAGAAAGAAGAGACATCTGCCTTGATGACAAAAACTCAATATTGGATCCCTCTTGAAATGATTCATGTTTGTGTTCTTGATAGGATTCAAAGTTTTCTAGAGTATTCAGAATTTGATTATCTTCACTAATTTCTAAAATTGTGAAGAGAGGTTGTAAATCTTCTTCATCCTCTATCCATTGAGTGTCATCTAAATCTGTAATTGTCCTAGATGGAGGATATAAAGTGAATTTCTTAGTTGAACTACCATTAGAAATATACATATCACCGGACCTACAACTAATAAAAGCATCAGTTGTAGCCAACCAAGGTCTTCCTAATATAACAGGATGGCCTCCTAGATTATTCTTAGGAGTTAGGATCATGAAATCCACAGGTTACTCCCAAGAATCTAGGGACACTGGAATGTCTTCTATTACCCCATCTGGTTTGATCACAGATCTGTCTGCTAATTGTAATAATGTGGGTGTAAAGAGAAGATTAGGAAGTTTCAGTTTATCCATGATTTTTCTACTCATGATATTGATTGCTGCTCCTAAATCAATGAGTGTGTTTTGGATTTCAATTCCATTGATGTGAATTTTGACAACTGGATTTCCTGGGTCAAGATACTTTGGAATAGAAATCTTTCCCATCATAATGTCTGCTATTTGTCCTGCCAGTTGAATTTTCTTTGTTTCTCTTATTCTTTTCTTGTTTTCTTCATGCTCAACTCCTTTATTGTTTTGGCTAAAATTGGAATTTCCTTGATGGCTTGTAATAATGGAATTTTAATGCAAACATTTCTCAGCTCATCTAGGAAATCATAATTAGGCACCAAAATTTGTTTTTCTACACCTCTATCAATTTGTAATCTTTCTGGAAAGGGAGGTATAGAAGTAGATGTGGATGGTTGCTCTAATACAGGAGTTGAAATTATTGGATCTTTTTGCTTTAATTTTTCAGTGTTTGGGTCTTGAAAGGATATGTCTTCCTCAAGACTTTTATTCACCCGTAGAGAGTCTTCCTCAGAGTTATCTTGTTCTTGTATGATCACCGAAGGTTTCCTCTTTTCAAGTATTCTTCCAGACCGAAGTTGAACATCACTAAGGTCTAAAGGAGTAATTAAATAAGTTGGAAACTGTTGGCCTTCTATCATGTATGTGTTCTGAGGATTTTTATTATTGGGGTTTGGTATGGGTTGAGTAACGTATTTGATTTTTGAGGGAATGGTAAATGAAAGTACATGATTTTTGATGTGGGTAGGTTCGATGATGTTAGCAGATTTTGTTGAAAATTTCCAATAAGATTTTGAGGAAATTTTGCCGGGAGATTTTGAGGATAAAAATGTCGTGTTCGTGATAGATGGTGGATACCGATAGTATGGGGAGTATTTCCAGACTTTAGGTACTTGAAAGCCAAGATGTGTGATTGATTTTGAACAGCCAAGGTTGTCAGCCTCTAAGAATTCCAAGGTGGAGGTTGATTACATTCGGTCACAGTGGACTCTTGTGCTCGAGGTCCCCAAGACCTTCTGGATACAAAACTAGAGACTGTGGAATCGAGAGTTTCTCCCTGTACAGCTTTGAGACTAGGAAGAGAAGGAAAATTCTTGGTCTCATGTTTTTCAGAACAAATGACACAGGTTTCTACAACTTTTACATCCAAAGGACACTCTCTCAAGGCATGTTTCTTTCTACATTTGGGGCAAAATATTGCCAAGGCATTAGATTCAGCTTTTTTCTTGTTTTGTATCTTAAGGGTGTCTATTTGTTCACTAAGACTCCCTAATATGTCAGATTTAAAATCATCAAGCATGTGTCCTATTTCTGATCTACTTACTGTCCCAGAAGTAGACTTACTTTCCCTTGCAAGAGCATGGATACTGATAGTATTGAGAGTATCTTCCATAGGGATTTTGTGCTCCTTGTGCCCAAGATTGAGATTGATTTTGAAATTGAGGCCAAGGTTGCTGCCAAGAATTCCAAGGTGGAGGTTGATTATACATTTGATCATGGAATCCTTGTGTTTGAGGTCACTGTCAAGGTCTTCTAGAGACAAAATTAAGAGATTCTATGGAATCTGTAGGATTTTCCTCCTGAAAGACAGCTTTGAGACCAGGAAGAGAAGGACAATTCTTGGTCTCATGTTTTTAAGAAAAAATGACACAGGTCTCTACAAATTTTACATCCAATGGACACTCTCTCAAGGCATGTTTATTTCTACATTTGGGACAAAAGATTGCCAAGGCATCAGATTCAGCTTTTTGCTTGTTTTGTATCTTAAGGGTGTCTATTTGTTCACTAAGACTCCCTGAGATATCAGATTTGAAATCATCAAGCATATGTCCTATTTTTGATCTACTTATTGTCCCAGAAGCAGACTTACTTGCCCTTGCAAGAGCAGGATCTCTTGGACCTTTTACAGTTTTAGATTTCCCTCTTGAAATGTTAATACATAACTCAGATATTTCAGGTAATGTGAGCTATGATATATCCCCTTTTCCCATCATGTTAAGGATATCCAACCATTCATCCCTAATTGTTTTCAACAAAAGAGCTTTTAAGGTGTCTTGATCTAAGTTTTCCATTTTTGCTCTTTTGATGTTGTAATGAAATCTCTCCAACAAATCTTCCAAGTTTTCATCTTCTTTTTGTAACATCTTAAACACTTCTTCCTAATGATTGACCGGCATACAATAATCCAAATACCTCTCTAGAAATTCTTGTTTCATGAATTCCCATGTCCTAATAGAACTGTTGATCAAACTCATAAACCACTTCAATGCTGATCCTTTCAATGTTGAAGGAAATAGTTTAAGTTTTTGAGCATCTTGTAAGTAGTCATAAGTTCTACACAGGATTTCAAATTCAAATAGGAAGGTTTTAGGATCTTCAGTTTTAAGTCCATGGAAGTTTGGAAGGACAGAGGGTGAAATGTTTTTCATGGTTGTATTGGTTTCTTCATCTATTATAGGGAACCCAAAAGAGCTTCCCATTTCTCTTCTACCTCTTCCTCCTTCTGCACCTCTATCTCCTTCTCCTCTACCTCTACCTCTACCTCCAAATAATGTGTGTTCTCCATTAAAGACTCCTCCTACTCCTTCTTCTGCCATGGTTGACTCTCCTGTGGAAGTGGAAAAGTTTGTGTCCCTAACAGGAGTCTTTAGATATTCTTCTAAGGCAGGTTCAGTGGATGAAGTGAAAGGTTTCTCTAATGGAATATCTGATCTTAGGTCTTCTAGAAGTCCAGGATCAGTAAAGGATGGAATGTGGGTCTGAGTTGAAGGTGTACTAGCTCTTGGTCTAGGTGAAACAAGTGGTATTCTAGGAATCAAACTTCTGTTTCTGCTGCTTATGAATCTACCCCTTGAGTCTCTCTCTCTACGCATATAATTGTTTTTGGGAATTAAGAAACAAAGGTTACCTATTTTTCACTTCCCTGGCAACGGCGCCAAAATGTTTGTGCTCAACCTAGTCTCCGAAATTGAGTTCATTTAATTGTCAACCAGGGTTGGTAAACTACTGAAGTGAAGTGCACTGTATGTGCCTAAGTGTTTGTTTCTCAATGCGTTGTGTTTAGTGTTTTATGATGTTTTTGGTCTTTTGATGGTTTTATGTTCACAAGGAAAAGAACTAAATGCTAGTGGAAGGAAGCTACTGGTTAAAAACAGAGTGAAGCCTAATTTATTGATGACAAATGACAAATGCAAATGCAAATACTGAAACATAATCAAACCTAAACTATGACTAAGCAGAATACAAAGCTTGATAATGACTTCAAGAAAATGAATCAAAACATAAACTTAATTTGTCCAATTCTTTCATTAAAGGTATTTTGGAAGAGCTTGAGAAATGGTCAGCTAAGTATACAAATTCTCCTAACTAAACAATTAAACAATCAACTTATAATGATACAACATTTTACCCATGATTAAAGATTTGTTGAAACATATTTGGAGAAAAACATTGGTAACATCATAAGATTTGTACTCTAAGACTAGCTCCTAATTCTATTCTGCAACTTAGTTTACCATCACTAAACCTTACTCAAAAGTTATAGATTTCTTTTTAAAGTAGTCTTTTGAGGAAAGGCTTTGTTTATGAAGTGGTAAAGAAGTTGCAAAAGTACTTCAGGCCTTGAGATGATATTGTCTTCTGTTCAGATGGTTATGAGTCAATTATAGATTTGGAACAAAAGAGATTTTGTAAATAATTAAGGTCGTATTGTTTAAGTTTAACAACTAATGTAATCTAATATGCAATGGATGACAACTAAATGTGGAATGAAAATACAATGAGCTAAGCTAAAACTGAACTAAGTTGTCACTAGTCCACAATAAACAGTGCTGAACTAACAAGCCATTATCAAACTTAAAACAAAATAACAGAGCATGAATTGAATGCAATTTGACTCCGGAGTACCCTAACTAAGTTATCATGCATTAATCTATGGGATTCTATAGCCTATTTTGTCCATCATGAATGGTATTTTGGAAGAGCTTGCTAGAACAATCCTGGCTATAAAATTCAGTGCAAATGCAAACATAAAGACTGAAAGCAATTTAAAAACTAAGAAATCACAGCTATCTCCTACCCATTAGTATGATATTTTGGAAGAGCGTTTTAAGAGTAAGATCAGTTATGCTACTTAGTGTAAACAAACAACAGAAACATTCAGTATCACAGTCATGCCTTAGACATCATAAGGATTTTTTGGAAGAGTTTACTAGAATAAGTTCAACTGTGATAATGAACAAAAGAAATTACAAATAAATCCTACAACACTACAACCATTTCCCATTCATTATCATGATCTTTTGGAAGAGTTTCTTAGAACAAGTATAGCTATAGTGGCTAATGAAATTAGCTATGAACTCAAACTTCAAAAACATGAAAACAACTAAGATACTTATGTAAATTACGAAAGTAAAGCCGTGCAGGAGGCAGGGGCCCTCTACCACCAGACGAAATCTAACTCAAAATCAACTCAACGCGTTCAAAGAAATGTTGTCTTCTTCATTAAAGGAAAATAACTTGAAACAGAGTATTCTCGGTCTTCAGAAATATAGCAGTCAATACATGAAATCTAAGCAAAATCTAGAGCTTGTCTCTCGGTTTCCCGAGTGCTTTTATAACAAATCTACATAACAGAACTTGGAACAATACGGGGATCATTGTCTTTCCTTATCAAAATCGTACTAGGACTCTAAAGATGGCAGTGTAAAGGGACAAAGGATGTCTGGACTGTCCTAGTCCTATTAGAAGTCTGCCTCCTTGAATGAGTTCCCACGTACCAAAACCATGTCCAGAATTCGGTTCATTCTTCATGGTGAGCAACAAACGATGAGGACATGATGTGTAATATACCCATGTGTGGCTTTTCCTGAGAGGACACCTGGAATATGCTGGAACGTGAAGACAACTGCAGAATTGGCGGTTAGCTACGGAATGTCTGCATTCTGTAGCTAGTTTCAGTTCACAATGCATTACAATGACAAAATCACAAAACTTAGCAAGTTAGCCATGTTAATCATTCTAAAAGTAATTTTAACTAATTTCATTGATCAATTGGGCCTGG